>JAJEJO010005810.1:0-191970 GCA_020662805.1 Glaucomys volans
TTCTCGTGAACATAGGTCTTTGTTTCCCTCCTGTGTTTTCTTCTGTAATATTCATTTTATGTGATGTATCTTTCTCCTCATTACCACAAGATAGATTCTAATTCATTCTTCAAGTCCTGGTCAACTTTCCCTTGCTTATCAAAAGCCATCGTAAATTGGTTTCTTTCCTCCTGATATGCTGACTGATTGATGGTAGCTACTTGTGAACATGATGAGGATTCTGGAGCCAAATCTACCCATAGAAGATAAAGCCAAGGTCAACCAGCAATGTTTGCTATGGACCCTGTTTGAGTGCATAAAAGCATCTGCACCAAATATCGTCTGCCCTGCCACGTGGTATATTTTATATTATAGATGCTCAATGTATTTTGGCAAATTCTCAACCAAATAGTCATATCCTGAATTATCAATTTGATTTTCATTGTAATTATGATAGCTAGTTTTCCTTTCTTCATTCTAAGGGCCAAACTTTATCTCAGGAAATGATATTTCCAGTCAGGAAATCAGAACAGGAAATGAAAAGCATCCTTTACTACCTGATTTGAGGAAGCAGAATCAGCATCTGAGAAGTGCACTGATTTGCTCTCTTGGCTGCAGGTTTGGGGATGATTTCTTGGATTTTGAGGCATAAAAGACCAAAGGAAATTCTCCTTCATGAGCCAAAAAGAAAAAAAAGAAAAAGAAAAAGAAATACAGGGTACTTGACAAAATTATTTATGGAGGACTTTCAAAACAAAGGACCCCAAGTTTAACATATGCAAAATCCCAACTTCACTACACTCTAACTATGTTACCTGGGCAGCTTATTGATTTCATTGAGGTTCCACTTTATTATGTAAAGAACAAGCATCATATTACTTGTCAGAGCTATTGTATGAATTACAGGAAAACATGTACACAGACCCTCTCTCCAGATTTTTTCACTTTGCAATGGTTCTAAAAGTGATTTGCCTTCTATAGAAATGGTACATGGAATTTTAATTTTGAACCTTTCCCAGGCTACTGATAAGTAGTAAGATTCTCTCCTGATGATGGGCAGCGGTGACAAGCCTCAACTCCAAGGCAGTTATAGGATCCTGAGTAGTGACAAGCCAACAGTTGACACAACATTAGCTTATTAGGTTATTAAGTTATAATATTTGTAGGTTCCGTGAATTAAATGATTTGTTGTGTTTTGCACTTATTATGGGTTTGTTGGGATGTGACCTTATCTACTCCTTATACTTGAAATTGTATCCCATAACTTGTTGCTGTCATCCTCTTTTCTGATGGTAATTTTCAATGTGGCCCTGATCTGCTCCATTATTTATTTATTTCTCTTCTCCAAAGCTATACTGTGTCATTTTTGAATTCCTTTATTTTATGAACCTCAGAAGAAATTACATAGGGTTTTGATAAATTGCCTCTGCTGTCTTTGAATTACACTAGTTTTCTTTGGAAGGTTTGCTCTGACCTTAAAATTGTCAACCTGTATAAGGTCATAAGTTGGTTCAAGTGCTCAGGGTGAGCAGGATAACCTCTGCATTTATCATCCAGTTGAAGATAGTAATGACTTCACAATTGCCTCTTTGACACTTGCCCCCAACTTATTGCTTTGAGATTGTCTTTTAATTTCTCTCATAGACTTTAAAAACTCCCTTTCATTTTAAATATATGCTTTCAGTCTTTGCACATCTTTTCTTCTTTTATTACACTTACAGTATCTATGCATTTTTCTGCAATTACACATTACTCTTCACTGTTCTAAACTGGTATATCATCATGTTGACTTCATAATCTTAGTTATACCCTTTATGCTTTACATCCTTGTTTGACTTCTTGGTCATATTTCTAGCACATTCATCCCAAGATCTGAAGACTTCATGGAGTAGATGTCACTGCCAGTTCTGCACATGTGCTGCCAGGAAAGTACAGGAATGATGTTTCATTTATACTTTCTTCTTTGATTTTCCCCAAACAATTTATTTTTGATTTTTCCTAAATAGTTACATTATTTTATATGCCTCAAGGTTTCGAAAACATATTTTTTTAAAATTTAAAATGGATGTGATTCAATAATATTGAATAATATAATTCAATATTATTTAAGTTTCTTCAATTATAAACCACTGTGTTTTAATGGGCCCTTTGAAATTGCATTCAACTGAAGAAAATGCACAAAACAATATTTTGAATGAGCTTTTGAAATCTGTAACATTCTTGTAGCATACATAAAATCCATTCAAAATATTTTTAATATGTTCATAACATGGTTTCTTTTACAAAAATATTGTTTTTCTTGTAAATTCTTTGGGTAAACCTTGAAAGAATAATAGTTATTAAGAAAAGCATTTAAATAACAGGTGCTTGAAAAGCAGAAGGAATTTAGTTCATAAATAACTTAGGTAGAGAAAGAAATGCCACAAGTTGTTCTTTGTTGTTCATTCCTTTGAAAGAACAGTAATGGCTTCCCCCCATTTCCTCAACTCCAGGAAGCACAAAACTTGGTGATAAACAGCAACCAAAATAATTTGAAAATATTCTTTACTCATTCCCTACCAATATCACTCAGTAATATATAATGACTGAAGTTACAGTAACTGGATTCTAAGGTTTATCCAGAAGAATGAAACTTCCTTGTAAACCAACAGATCCAGTTGTGATTGCCTGGATTGTCACCTCTTAAAAGGGCTAAAATTTCAGAGAGAACTGAAGAGGAGAAAGAATGTTTTCAGAAATTTCACTTTAATTTTAATTTAAAGTAGTAGTCATTTCTAAAAATTTTTAATGAATATAAGGCAACACTTCTGGAATCATAAAAAGAGAACACTGACAATCTCTTTGCAAATGAATATGCAAAAACCTTAGTGGGTAAAATATGGTGGCAGAATGTCTTAACAGTTTCTTCCCATGAGCATGAAGTGTCTTCACTGCCGAGTCAAGTCTGGCGAGAAGATGGAATGAACTTCAACAAAACCCACAACTTCCTTCCAATTCTGAATCCGCCTATTAAAGAAAGAATTAGTTGTCAGATTTAGAATTATTGTTAGCTTTATTGAAGCTTTTCATGTTAAAATTTTAGCTGTAAGTACTTCCCTGAGGGATAAAATTGAGTGGAAATGACTATGGCATATTTGTATTTGATTCTTTCATGAGCAAAAAGATATGAATATGATGAGAAGTATGGATTACAAAAGAGAATAATTTAAAATTTAAGAAACATTCCATTCATACCGTTTCTCTAAAACACTTTGAAATTGAATATTCTACTATAAAGTCTTTAGCACTTTGGGGAACCAAAATCAAATCTACCATGCAATTAATAAAAAATATTAGACTAATTTTAATGTATTTCTTAGGTATCTCTATTTTATTTTGTTGTTTGTAAGCTATTGTGGTAAGTACTTCATAAGCTTATTTGATCTTTCCACATCAATGTTGTGCTATAATTTCTATTCAGTATCTTGTTGGATTAAATAAGACAGAAGAGTAAATCTCTTTTTCCCAAAACACCCAAATGGAAAGGGTTAGAACTTTTTAGAAAAGCAAGTGTGCCCAGTTTAAGACATTGTGTTTTTTACTTAGACTAGGTCTGCTCCCTCTCTCTGAGCTCAATTTTCTTGTACTGCAGTCTCATTCCCTTTGTGGAATAATTTCTCTGGCTCCATATAGAGTGTCCTGATGTTTTGGGAACATCAATGTTTCATGCTCTCTAAAACCTTTTAACTGGTTCATTTGGAAACCTCCATTTTATCCAACTCATATCTCAGTTCAGTGTGTCTGAACTTTTAAAATGTCTTCAATATCAAGATTCCATACCTCACTTTTCCTCCTAATGTACAATTGTGTCAATCAAAACCAAAAAATATATTTAAAAAAATCCCACAAATATACACATCTACCCATGCACAAGAAATAGCTGAACAACTCCCTGCCAGAATGATAGGAAACTGACTGGACCAGATGGTTTTTCAGTGTCTCTTATAGTTTTATTATTCTTGGAAAACAAATATAACTATTATATTGCATTTAAAATATTATTTTGATTAAAAAATAGCTTACCCATTGTGTTTAAAAAATAAAATGAGTCCATTTACAACTACAAAACATATTAAAGAAGCTGGGTGTCCTGGCACACACCTGTAATCCCAGCAGCTTGGGAGGCTAAGGCAGGAGGATCTTGAGGTCAGAGCCAGCCTCAGCAACTAAGCGAGGCCCTAAGCAACTCAGTGAGACCCTGTCTCTAAATAAACTACAAAATAGGGCTGGGGATGTGACTCAGTGGTGGAGTGCCCCTGTGTTCAATCCCCAGTACCAAAAAAAAATATATATATATATATATATGTATATATGTATATATATATATGTGTGTGTATATAAATATATATATATATATATATATATATATATATATGAAAGATAAAAGAAAGAAATAAAAAAGTGTTAACACCTTGCTGGAAGGTGTCCAGCAATGTCCACTACAGCCTTGCATCCAACTACCTTAAGATAATCAGAGTTTCTTTTCAGGATTTAAAGACTGATACATTCTTGCTTTGTTCATCAACCTTGTTCAATGAAGGTAACATGAGTGCTCAGGTCACCATTTTGATGTGGAAGTCATTGGTCTCTTTCTTACTGAAAATCTTCCCAAAGTTGCCATGTACATGGGCTTAGGAAATTTTCGAAAAGTTTATGTAAACCATAGCTTCATAGACTGAAATTGCAGCTGAAAAACAGTTAACAAAACCATCTTTTACTTGTGGATTTTATGTGTGGGTTATTGGAATATGAATTTTATGGAAGGATCTGATATTGATGTGACCTGAAAAGTCAAACTCTTTCATAATGAGAGTCCAGCTTCCCTGAAGGCATAAGGCCAATGAAGGCATAAGGCCAACTCAGGCCTGGATTAGTGTAATAATCAGCAGAGAGTGACAGTGGGCCTCATGAATTCCAGGGTCTAGGAACAGAGTGCATTTGGGTTTTGGAGAATAAATGGTTTGGAAGCAAAAAAGCTGGCTGTTGTCAATGCATTTATTTATCAACCCCATATCTATGTTCTCTATAAAGTCTGCCTTTCAAAATCTTAAGAGAATTGGAATAAATTCATTATATATGAAGAAAAATTATACTAGGAGCTGGATTGTCATATTTGCTGCATGTAATTATGTTTTTAATTTGAATTTAGGAAAAAAACTAAATTTAACTCATCCTTCCAGTGATGCTATGAATCACACATGTCCTGGCAAAGAAAATAATCACCTAGTATGTTTATTATTAATAATATTTGAAATGTGAGTAACTAAAGGAAGGAGATATAATGATTCCCCAATATCCAGATGTTTATGCAAACTGTGCCCAGAACCAAGTTTTAACTAAGATAATAGACTATTTGTTTGATGACATTAAGTCTGTTTTATTCATCCAGAATTCATTTTCCAAAATATGTATCAGGACAAAATAGTATTTAAACATAATATATATATAAATAGGTAATTGACCCCAATTCTTATATAAATTCATTAACCAGAAGTAGTAATGTAAACAGTTAACACACAACAAATACCTGTTCAAGAATGCCACATTCTTTTAAAACATTAGTGTATTTTGCATTCGATTTAAATGAAATGCCATTCTGCAAAATCTAACTAAACTGAATCTAAAATCTATTCTTTATTCTCAATTTTTATGTTTCCATAGGTTACCTTATATCATTGGCTGATATTTCTATACGTTTTTTCTTCCAGCAAGGTGTTAAGTAACTCAAAGTAACTTTTTAACACGATTCTTCTTTGCTTTGTCACCCCTAAATGTCATTCAGGGTTTTATCAAATAATGCAAAACAGTATTATATATTTGAGCAGTAAAAAGTTCAGGAAAGCTAACATATAAATAGAAGTAAATATCATATTTTTACCCTGACTGCATAAATAATGATATAGAACTTCTACAACACAATTTTATGAATTGGTGGAAGGGTAGATATTATTCTATTGTATGTAAATATTATTAATAATAGAAGGCAGAAAAAAATGGCATACTCATCTTTATGTCTTCAATGCTTAGTGCATAATACAACATATTTTTATTTTAGCATAGGTTAAACTTTAAACTGATGTTGTTTTTCAGTCTCCTAAAGTATCTATACACTTTTATTTTATTTATTTATTCATTTTTTTGCCATTCTTGAGTATAATTTTAATCCCTGGCTCATACTTTCTCCATTTTGCCCAGCAACAGTAGGAGAAACCACCTAATCTCATTATATTCATTAGTTTTGACAAATATATTCAAAAGTTCTATACACTTTTAGAATTAAAAATTGTAAAATATTTTTTTCTTAATATGTTTTTCTCCTTCATCAGAAAACAGTTGGATGATTTAAACTTCAAATGCTCACAAAAAATTGTTGACTTCAACAATAGTTTAACGTTTAGCCTAATGCTAAGGAAGAAAATCTACTGTCTTCTTTGAGGCATATTTGGAGAGGCTGGTAATCATTCTTCCATATAAATTTCTATTAAAATATTTTGAATCTTATGTACTAAATTATTTTGCATTATGTGCATGTTTAGAGTTTTCTTTCAATTGATCAGTAATAGACATTTTCATTACAAGAATATTTGCATTTGATGTCTTTTGAAACTTTATAAGCGATCTTTAAGTGATTAATAAATGCATTTTGGATCATAAAGTAAATGGAAAAATGCATAATAGGGAAGCAGTCACATAGATAAGATTCCTATTTATGTTTCTCACTGAAAAAGAACACCCTGATGTGATTGCAAGTATAGGATTAGCCCATCCAATTTAGATAAATCTCTTCTAGAACAGGGCTTGTAACTTAGAAAATGATAAAAGTTACACTAGTGCTTCGAATCATGCTCGTTTTATTTATAGATAATTTGGTATTAACATATGTATTAGTTACAAATGATAATTAATAATCCCTGTTTTGAAGATAGATAGTAACAATCATAACCCTCTTACTAGGAAATATGAAAAATTCAAGACCTAGAAGTAGGATAGGAACCGCTCTTTCCTTTCCTCCTGTTCAAATGACTCCTGTCCCATCTTCCTTGGTGACCTGGTTCACAAGCCCTGTTGTGGGACACTGCATCCTACTACTCCATACTCGTCTGGTTACATCAAAACATTACTGTTGCTGCAACTTAGCAGGAGGCACTTGGAATTCCATGTAGAGATGCCCAAAGTTTCATCTTTCAATATAGAGTTGTTATGCTTTAGCTGGATTCCAGCCAAAACAAGTGGTAAGTACATTTTTTCCTTTACCAGAATTCCAGGAAGTGGCATATTATACGTTTGAGGGAAGCAGTGGGAAAATAGGCTGGTCTACACTCCTCATCCTTTGGAAAGGAGCCAATAAGATAATAAGACTTGATGTTATGAAATGTAATTTCTTAACATAATACTTCAAGTCTTCTATTAACTTCAACATGGCGAGGTATCTTTGAAGCACAAGGAAAAAGTTAAAATTACAATACAGTGTACATATATGGACATAGAAATGAAGAGGATAAAAATCTATGAAGGTTTTGGGGACAGAAATAAATTTGTCAATATTTTAAAATGAGGATTCACACCAAGGTAATCTAAATATGCAAGGAAATGAGCAATTTAAAGTGATGGACTGCATATAGTTTTTTTTTTAATCATTCTTGGTTTCTTTCATTTGGCTGCATGACACTAAAATTACACAATTGAAACTGGAGAAAGTGCATGGTACTTCTGATCACTGAAATCCTGCACATCTTGCTGAAGAATTATTTTCCTGCTTCTGTAGCACATGCTTCTGAATGGAATGCTTTGGCTTTAGATAAATGTTATTTGGTAGTGTCAGTGTGTCCTGGGAACTAGTTCCTGATGACTCTTTCACCCTTTATCCCTGTTCCCTATTTTCCATTGAAAATATCCTCTGGCAGGATGCCTTAAGCTAAGAACAAAAAGCTTTCTCTTAGGTGTATGCAAACAGAACTGACATAAGCAGAATAAGTGAGAAATTTCATGCTGATTTGGTTAACAAATTGATTTGAGAACTGATGCTAGAGCTGTCTAAAATAATAACAGGTTCTTTGGTGACTGGAAGAGACTGGTATTTAATTCTTGATTGTGACCCTTTTCCTTTACTGACAGGCTCATGTCTCTGCATTCCTTGCTCTGTATTCCACATTGGTCTGGCAATAAGGCTGAGGGTGCTCTCTGCTAAAAGATATATGATATAAGAAGTCTTGACTACCTCTGCTTGGAGCTCCTTTCTTTTCTCTTTCCTTGATGACTTCTGAGTTTTCTTTCTTTCTGAACTTGAAGGTGCTTCTACCAGTATACCTTTCTTGTCTCCCAAATGAGTTTGATGTCTGATTCTGCATCCTCACACAGTGCCCTGTGCCTCTCCTACAATGATGCACAACACTCTCTATTATGATCATTTATTTAAAGGTTTGTCTTCCTCATGAGATTGTCAGCTGTGTGGAAATAGGTATATTATCTTGCTGGTTTATTGCTGATCTGACAGAACCTACCTTAATACCCAGGAGACAAAGTCTCATGAATAGTCATTTCACAACAAATAAATGAATGGATTTTTTTTTCCTGGAAATGTCATTAATAAATAAAGCCTTCCAGGCAGCAGTGCACATGTAGGTCATTTGACACCACACACACACACACACACACACACACACAAAAGGAATATGCCCTGGTCTTGGAAGATGGCTGTCATTTGGATTCCAGCTCTCTAAGATTTTCATCCTAGTAAGCACCTGCTGAAAAAAACCATCAAACTGGCACTAGTGCTGACTTGTTTGTAATCTTAAAGTTTACCTAGAAAGAAACCATAAAGGATGCCATCAGATTCTATTTTCCAAAATTCGCATAGACAATAAAGGCATTTATCTAAATAATGTTTTGGCTTCACACAACATCAATAAACACTTCATGGAGATTAAACTGACTGAAAACCTTTTATACTTGTCAACTGATTTCTGTTGGCTGAGTAGATTTTCTTTTAAAGAATAAAAAAAGTAAGGTTGTTTTGCATTAGTGCATTTGGGAATGGGTAAATGATTTTCCTTAAATCACATTTTTTTGACAATGAACATGGAGTAAAGGATTATTAAAACTGGTCACAATGTTGTTTGCATGCCTCAGAACAAACATGTGAGGCTTTCTCTATCAGTGAATGCCATGTGTTGATGTGATTGATGGATTATAATTAACCTTGGCAACATGTTTTACACCTTAAATAGATCAATCGAAATTAGTTATCCTAAGAGATAGTAAAATTGCTTCTATCCTCAGCTTACTGCAATAAGTAAAGGCCTTTTCTTAGAAGAGTTCTCAAAACATAGAGAACAAATACTTGGCTGTTGAATCTACTTCTTAAAGTAAATGAGAGGTCAATGGGATTGAAATAACTTAACTTGAAGGAGAGAAATCTCCAGGCCCATCTAGTAGCTGTTTTCTCAGAAACTCTGAGCAGGCCATGCCAGACATTCTGGAAGGGAAGGAGCAGGAAAGGGGCATTTCAGAATTTCTTTTCCCCTTTTCTGTTCAAAGGCTCAAAGTTCAAAAAGAATCTTCATTTTCTAAATGTATATTAATGAAGATGGTATCCTGTATGTCAGCATTGAACTCTAGAGAATGATATTAAGTAGGGCAAGGTATGCAGCTCATATAAACAGTTGAGTTTCCTTCGGCTCAGCATCTCCAGTGACAATTCTTTTTGCTAGATGTTGGCATTGAAAAAGACTCTAACAATGAGATATGATCTTATCCCCTCCTGGAAAATCCCCTCCTGTAAGACTTTATCCTAAATGTTTCTTCATTGCACCCTGCAGTAGTTACCATCAAACATCAAAAAATGACCTTCCTTTTAGAGTTTGTGCAGAATTTAAGGAAATGTTTTGGAAGATGACCACGTACAGTACCCTGAGAAGTTTAGTTATCTGACCACAGCCCTTGTTTTGAGAGGTGATTGTAAGTGTTTGAGAGGTATTGCTTTGGAAATGTTGCATGACTTCTCTCGATGAGGTCTTTCATCTGCTTTTGGACTACATGAAATAATAAAGCTTCTATGCTCATTCATCCTGCAAATCCTTTTCTCCCAATAAGGCAGTTATTCATCTCTGTATTAGCAAGAAGGACTCTAATCACACCTTTGCATGAAGCATGGGCAGTTAACTGAAGGGAAACTGAAGCTTTTACAATCCCCAATGACAATTCAGCCTATGCCAAGATGACCACCCAGAGTGGACTGATCCCTATTCTGGGGTAAGAGGGAATGTTTGGACCAAGAAAAATTATGATAACTAATATTGTCTCATAATTGTAGCATAATTAAATAGATCTTATTTTTAATTCTGTTTTCTCAAATGGGCATAATGTCTCATAAAAACTTTTTGAAATATTAAACTATAAATAATGTTGGGTTTAAATTGGTGACTTTCTGGGCTAGAGAATTTGGAGTGATGTGTACTGATTCTTACCAAATTCTGGATAAGTCATATGGCTTTCTTTCCTTTCCCTTCCTTTCCTTTCCTTTCCTTTCCTTTCCTTTCCTTTCCTTTCCTTTCCTTTCCTTTCCTTTCCTTTCCTTTCTTTTCCTTTCCTTTCCTTTTCCTTTCTTTTCTTTTGTTTTCTTTTCTTTTTCAGCACTTGCATTGTCATAGTATAGTTCTTTGAGCTTGTTTCCATCTGGGATGGAGTATGACCATAAATTGTCCAGTCATGTGTCCAGATGGTGATTTTTTAAGCAATATAGCATGATTACTGAAGGAAGAAAAGTGGTTTTAGCTTTAGTAAGGAGATTGGTAGAATCTAAGATAACAAGGTCTTGTGTTACAATAAATAAGAAGGTATTCTTCAGAGGAGACTTGGAGTTCTAGATATGATACACTGGCAAAGAACAAACAACATAAGAACTCTGGAGTACTGCTGATCTTTTCCCATTGGTGAGGGTGGAGAGGCAATGGAGGAAGAAGGGGAGCTGCTTCCAGGCACCCTTGGTACCACTACTGCACATAACTCAGCAGGCAGTTTTCAAGAAGAATCCGGACACTCAAGTGGATCCTGGAACTGAATTCTGAAAATTACTCTAGATTTTATCATACATTCCCAAAATTCCTAAAAGGACAGAATGCTCTCTCTGATGTGGCCAGATGTGAGAATCAGGGGAAGGCAGAGGAAGATGGAGAGTTTTTCCTGGCAGAAGTCATCTGTACACTGCATATTTTGTTTCTCTTGCCCTTGTATGTGTTTTGAATTCATTTTCATACCGTCCCTTGGAAATATTTATAGAGAGAGGTTTGACAGTAGGCATGGTTTTTCCATAGATCACATGATTTGTTGGCATCCTTCTGGATTTTCATGAAACTTTTTTAAAACAAGAAAGGTGGATTTTTTTTTTCATTTTCTTAACCCCAGTACTATGTGCCAAGCCTCCTGTAGTTTGACTGTAGGTTTCCAATTCAGTTGCCTACAGAGGCCAAATACAAATGTAAATATGGGAGGCAGATCAGTGGGGACTATGACTTGTTGAAGGAGGCATGCTCAGTCTAATGAAAGCAACTAATGTAGTGTTGTTCTAGATGTAGAGTGGAGATTTGCCAAACAGATGAATGGTTTTGTAATAAATTCTTAGTTTTGACACATTGCAACTTTTTTCTTTTTAATCTGGAGACTATAATTGACCTGTAAGATACCAAAATATTTGTTGTGATTGGGAGTCAATGACAGTTGTGTATTTGTGTTTAGAAAAGTCAGTACTTTGACACTAGTGTAGACTCACTAGTGGTGGGGCACCTGGAGGCTGGAGTGCTACGTGGAATTCAGGGCATGAGCTGAAAACTGGAATAACGCAATAATGAAAAAGGTTCCATGCAGGTAGCTTGGCTTAGAGCCAGCTACTTACCAGCCATGAAACCTCAGATAAATTGTTGTTGTGATGATTAAATGAGTCAGTGCACATTAGTGGCAGGTTGTATTTTCCTTCATTGTTAGAAACAGGGGAGCAGGGTAGAACCTCACTCTCCCAATCCCTGCTCACATGGAAGTCTGTGGAGCACCTGTGTCCAGGGCCTTGGGATGCCTTTGTACCATCACCATCACAAAATTCCTGATTCCAAGAGTAGGGCCCAGGTACTTGAGATTTTAGACACTTCTCAGGTGATTCTGTTGCTTCCTCAAGTGTGGAGATACCTGTAGAGCAGAGAGAACTTAGTTTTGGGGGTCAGAGCCTAGCTATGGCATTTACCACTCGTGTCACCTTGAACTGGTAATAAAGCGTTAAAATCTCAATCTCTTTGTTTTCCAAAAGCTCTCACATGCAAAGTGCTCTTTGAGGACTGAACATTTCCAGCAGTTCTTGGCACTTCACACACACTCTGCAACCACAAATTCTCCTGTCTTCTCAGTCTCCATCTAGTAATAGACTGGCCAGGATGTTTTGAGAAATACTCCTAATATAAAGGAAGAAAGTGAGTTGCAAGGATGAGGATTGAATCCCTTAGTTCTGGGGTGGCATTCAGTCACTTTGGGAGTTGATTTCCTGTGCTGTCCTCTGGTAAATTAGTTTGTTACACAATCCCTTTCAGGGGTACAACCATGGCTTCTCATATTTCTTTGCACAAATAGTAATTGAGCAACTTGAATTCAGGCTACATTTTTTAAAAGAAAATGAATGATAATATTAAAATGTGATGCTTTCTGGCAGTACATGGAGTCAAATATTTATTGGGAAATAGCTATTATAACTCAGCAATTTAAATTTCCCTATGCAACCTTGATTTATTTTCACCAGAAATAGTTCAGCCTATATATAGGCAGCGGGGAACAAAGATGTGAGGGAAAGAAACCTCTAGTTCAGTTTCTATGGCATCAATATTCTATGAAGGGGGGAGAAACCTACACAACAGCATATTTTTAATAAAGGAGGCATGATGACATCCACCATTATTATGCTAAATATATTGATGCTTCTGAGTTTTCCGTGTTGTGGCTTTTAAAGACACCATGATACCCAGTCTCAGATGCATCATGGAAATCACCTATTGTGCCTCTGTGTCATAGCATGTATCACAGGGCATCACCTCTGTACATTTCTAGTCTCAATTCAAAATGACAAATTTGGGCCTGAGGTTATTGATGTCTCATGGTTAAATTTTAGACAATCCAGAGAATGCCAGGTTTCATTGAATTGCTAGGGAAAAGGTTCATCAAAGAATGCAGAAATTAAGTTTGGGTCATTTTTTTCCAAGAGCTTAAAGTTTGCTTAGGAAGAGAAAATAAAAGAAAAAGAAGACAGTTGGAGGGAGAGAGAGACAGAGAAAGGAGGAAAGAGTAAAAGAGAAACCAAGTGAGGGAGTACCATTGCCATTTCCAGAGTGGACTTTCATTAGGAATCATTCCAATATAGGATGCAAGCTCAGAGCCTTGAATTAACTGGCACTCACTGTATGCCACCTGATGATAGTGACAAATGAACCTACTTCAGCATGGGAGTCAGTATCTGCGTATCAAAGAGCTGCAGAGATGACAGTGAAAAGGTGCATGGCAAGTGATGAATGGTATATGTCCATGCCAGCAAGCCCCTTGCTCCAGAGATGGATTGTTTAATTGTTCCTGCTTTGAATTCATACTATAGACACCATAAACGACTTAGTTTAATCAACCAGAAACATGGACTGTCATAGATTTAAATTCATGGCAGGTTAGGTTCCTTTATTGAAAACTATGGAGATTCTTCTTTCATCCAGATGTAAAAGTGGGCATGAAAGGTACTGATGTCATCACCATGGTTACAGCTGGACTGTCCATCTATTTGTCCAGCTGGGTGGGCACTTTATTAACAAGCAATAATATTTATCCTGCTGGGCATTCAGATGAACCCATTTTCCATTTAATCTGTTTCTTTGGAAAAGTCAAATTGTAGAAAAATATTTCTAGTTCTTCCATTTTTTAAAAATAATGTTGTATAACTTTTCATTTGTTTATATTTCCCTTTTTCTTTTCTAGCTTTTAAAATCTGTTTTCTATATGCCAGTTTAATTTTAGCACACTAATGCATAAGGCATTGAAAACTCAGGGTTGGTGAGTGGGCATTTTTCTTCTTTCTGTTTCTTTAGATCATTATTTTCTTGTATTCCATGTTAAGCTGATCACTGGCATTTCAAGTGAACCTCACTCAACGTCAGGTCTTCTAGCTGCTTACTTCCTGGAAAGTGATTATTCTCTGCTTCTATAAGGTCTGCATTTTTCTTCCCTAATTGGTGCTTACAAGTTGATGGGAAAACACATTATTTTAAAAACCCTTTTGACTTCAAATTAATATTTTAACTGGTCATGTTTTTCCTCATGGAAAACAGATTGTGGCTAATCTCTGCTTTCTAACTTCCACTTCTTTGGCTAATGCCATCCCTTTGTTCTGGAAAGGATTTAGGGAAGGTTTTCCCCTCCTCTAGGCCTTGGATACTAAATGTTTCCCAATCAGCTAGAGCCCTTACTGGTTCTGAGGAGTTCTAGATTCCCATTCAAGCACCAAACACTGACTTCAGAGAAAGACAGCAGGTTATGTTCCCAAAGTTGCTAAGAGAGCATCTGGGTCAGGTGGGGAGACTTGAATTTTCAAGTGATTATGAAACAATTTAACAAAGAAGGAGAAGTCTAGGCACTTTTATTCCTCAATAAATCCAACCTCTATTTCATGTGAACTATTTTCTAAACACAGTACTACTCCATTATCAAACCTGTGATAGCACACAGTGCAGCTTACTTTCCCAGGAGACTTAAGAAATCTTTTTATTTTTTTCTAAACAAGTTGACCCAGGATGTGGTGGCCTAATTAATACTTTGATGGATTTTATAATCCATTAGAATTGTCCCAAGATGAAAATGATGTGTATTATTTAATAGGAATGCCAACGCTAATTATTGATTAGCGAAGAGCTAATCAATAATTTGGTGCTACATTAAAATACAGTGCCTGGCCCAGAATATTATAATAGCCAAGAGAAAGAAGGGAGGGAAAAGTCAAGGTTGGAGCCAATATGCTGATTTCTTCTCATTGTCGTGCTTTCTTTTCAAAGTAGTTAGTTTCTCTGTCTCCAAATCCCAATCTCTCTCTGACTTCCTGGCAAATAACTCGCCTTTCCTTCATCAGGTTTTCCAACCACAGCTCAGAGATTGTGTAACCTTCAGGACAGAACTACTTTATTCCATCCAAATTACTAAGGTTATTTCTATGGAAGTGGCACACAGCTCTTGTTAGAAGAATATTAGGACACCCAAGTCCCCAAGTGGAATGAATGTCCAATTCTTAATCCTTGGTAATAGACACTCCTAATTTTCAAAATAAGCTGACTAGGTAGGGCAGAGTGTGTCTGTTAGGTATTTATTTTACAGACAAAGAAATAAGCCCACCTGGTGTTCAGTCTTCATACTTTTGTGACCTTTATATTCCCAAAAAAGGAGAGGAGTTCAGGAGGGGAAAGTAAAGTCTAATAAGACCTTATACTAGAAACTCATCCACTTTGAGTTTCAAAATGATTTGGCAAAGAGCTCAAACTGAGAGACATCAGTTTTATGTAAATTTCAAAGAAAAAAATAATAATAAAAAGCAGAAATTTTGGCTGGTTAGTGGCATTTAGCATTTCATGATGAGGGTGGTGATAGTGGTTATGTGTGTGTGTGAGTGTTTAAGGCAGAAAATCTGATACCGGCTTTCATCATTGAATACAAAGGACAAAGGAAAAATTCACACAATTCCAAGTTTAATTATTCATTTCTTAAGCTACAAACCTAACATTCCCAACTAGTGCAGCAATATCTAGACAATTTAATTCCTTCATCTGCTTATGTGAACATTTTTATAAGAAGGAGCAATCTTCGTTGAGGAATACTTTGAAAGACCCACTATAAAGACACTCCTGAACTTGTGGACCCAGTGGTCTGGCACACAGTGAGCAGATGGCCAGAAGAGTTAAAATCCTGAAATAGCAAGAGAATTTGACAGAATGACTGCAGTTTGCCAAAAAGAGAAAGGAGGACAACCCTAGCAGAACAAGCCTGAGTGAGCAGGAAGGGTCCAACTAGAGGGGAGTGTGGGACAGTGACTGGGGGAGGTAGGATTTTGGAAGAGGGTATTAGAAATTTCATAGAAATTTTCTTTAGTTTTTATTGTTCATTATCTCTTTTGTGTATGTGTGCAAAAAGATCTTTTTGGTGGGGTCAAATTCAGGCTGAATTCTGAATTCAGGTCAGCACAGATGAAAACTGAAGCTAGTGAAGGAGACACCAAAGCGGGGGAACAATGGAGTGTTGGTTGGCTTACTCTAAGCAACCCAAGGGAAGACGCACATCTTCAGTGCTCTTGAAACTGGCCAATCCTAATGTTGGACCAATGACCATCAGATAAGGGGTAATCCTGATTAGGATCATCAGAGGTAGTCTCCTCATCAGCAGAGTTGATCTGGGCAAATCTAATTCACCTAGAATCAAGGTTTGTGTTCAGGTAGTCATTCTGATGCATTTCTGTGGATGCGAAACGATACACATGTGGTTCTCTACAAGTGGAGCCCAAATGTGGTTCCCTTCATTTCCTCATGATTACTAAGAAAATTTAGATAACATTTTTTGGTGCTCTGAATTTCTCTTACTCTCATAAATTACCTATAGATTTATTGGTTAGGGAATAGAATTTTACTACTGTTTCTTGAGAGGTTGTTCTACCCATTTTACTTACATTATTTCATTTAATATTCAAAACTTCCTGATTAGCTATTTCTAATTTTTGGGGGGAAGAACTCAGGATTAGAGAGGTTAAGTAATTTACTTTGTATTATTCTATTAGTAAGTGGAAAAGGCTCAGAGGTATTTATAGAAGAGACATCAGTTTTGCTGGGCTGCAGAGGACTAGGAACTCTCCACTGGGGACAACGCAGTGGAAGCTGGGCAGGGAAGATGAGGCAGCTTGAACATAGGCTAGGAGGCTATGCTGTGCAGGATCTGTTCATTTAGTCAAGAAGTATTTATTGAGTGCCTACCACTTGCCAGGCACTGTTCCAAGTCTGTGTATCAAATAGTGAACAAAAGAAATTCTCTAGAGCTCACGTTCAGTGGAATTCAGCTGTTTCAGGGACAGTGACACCAACTCCTTGTTCAGGCATTTGACATTCCCTCTCATGAATGATGCATCCGTGAATGCCAACCTGTCTCCCCCACACTGTTGTGAAACATGAAATTGTGAGACGGGTCAGCATTTACTTAGCATTACTTATCACCACCTTATGACCTGGTCAGCCTATAAATCCATATTTGGCCACATTAGCATCATATTAGCTTTCTGTTCCTTTGACAAAATATGTAAGAAAATCAATTTAGAGGAAGGAGTATTTATTTTGTTTCAGGGATTTCAGTCCATAGTCAGCTGACTTCTTGCTAAGAGGCTGTGGTGAAGCAGAGCATCATGTCAGAAGGGCATGGTAGAGTAGATCTACTCACCTCATGGTGGCCTTGAAGCAGAGATACAGAGAGAGGAAGAGGTTGTTGGATGGAACATACCCCTAAAGCTCTACTTCCTCAACTAGGCCCCACCTCCTGAAGTTTCCACTACCTCCACATAATGCTGTCAATTATGAACCTACCAATGACTTAATTCATTGGTGAGGTCAGAGCCCTCATGATCCATCCACTTTGAACACTGTTGCACTTGTCACCAAACCTTCAACACATGAGCCTTTGGAGGATGTTTCAGATCCAAATGATAACAAGCATTAACAGATACGTTGTAATAACTGTTGATCTGGGTGCCTCTTTCTATCCGAGGCAATGATTCATATGGTATCTTTCCAGGAGCACTGGTCCCTCCTTACTCAATACTGGTCTCTGTTCTTCAGAGATTCTCTATTGTCTAATATGTTGAGGAGGGTTGGACGATGGCTCTTTCTCTATGGTTACAGTTTTAAGGCTGGCCTTCAGCTATTTTACTTTCAGAGTTAACCCTTCACTCCATTAGCTGTAAAGACCAATATAACAGGGCAGATGGGCCCATGAAAGGCGTGAGTAGCATTCCTCACCTTGACCTCCTGTCTCCCTTGTTCAGGCAAAACTTTTGTCCTTCTTTATTCAGCTGTAATGAGACAGCAGAAAAGGCCAATAGCTAACTAGCTATCTTGTGATCTGCTTAGGAAAAGAGCAAACCAATTGCACCATGGGTAGAATACTCATTATATTTAGTTTCAATATCTGTGAGTGATTTATTAAAGAAAAAATAACAGTAGAGTAGATTCTAGTTTATCCTTATAATAACATGTCTCTTGCTCTCTTGCATTCAAATTTGTTTTCTGGAGATGGGATAAAATATTTAATTTACTAGGAAGTATAGTAATATAGACTGTGTTCATGGGAATTTGTTAGGTCTGAAATAATATTCATCTCCTCCAACTTTTCAATTTTTCTTGTGAAATTTCATATGATGTATACCTTTATGCCTTTTAATCTTTTTTAAATATATGGAAATAAATACCAAATGAAAAACATTTTTGCCTCAGTAAATATTTCTAATCAGACTGCTCCAATAATGATTCCCCAGTTAATGTATACATATATTTCTGCAAAATGAAAAGTTCATTTGGTACTGTAACAGAAATAATGGCTTTAATAACTAGTGCTCCACTTGGTGCTGCCTTTAAGCTTTGTTAGAACAACGGCATCACCCAATTCCCTGTGGCCCTATTTTCTTTGATGGTTCTATTTATGCCTTTCTAATTCTGACTCTATTTTGACATTTTCAAATAAGAGTATGGCATCTGTTGAATAAATGATCACTCAAAATGGATTTCTGTCAATTATCACCCTGATATTAATCTCTGTCTACAAGCTCACCTTTCCTCACTGTGGCTGATGGCTGCACCTGTACTCTTGCAACATCATTCTCAGAGAGGGATTCAGAGTTGCCCTCTGCCTTAAAAGTAGTCCCAAACCTCCCAAACTTTAGCATTCTTCGCATTTATTCTATTGCTGCATTTCTTGTGCATGTCATGATTTTCTTCTCAAATCTGTGCTCAATACCTTGGAAAGAATAGTATTTAGATGTGGCACAGATTGGCTATGCTGATAAATGGCTAGTGGTCACATTGAAGTTACTGCTACAATTACTTTCTCTAATTATGATTTTTCTATTTACCTTATATTACAATTTTGATGGCATTAATTTTTTTATTTTTTAGAGCATCATAATTTTACATTGTAGGTTTATTTTGACGAAATCACACATGCAAGGAATTTGATTTCAAGCCCCATTCCCCTCTTTTTCCTCTCTTCTGCCATTCCCCTATTCTCCTTCTTCTACTCTATGAAACTTCTGTTTTTCTACATGTACGTAAAAGTGAAATTTCCTTTGATGTCTTTATATATGAATATAACATGATTTTATTAAATTCATTCCATTTATCTCCCCCTTTCCTTTCCTTTCTCGCTCTTATTCTCCAACATCTTCCTTATATCTTTATGATATCTGATCCCCTCCCCCACTGCCTACTTTCTCTTATTTTGCTCTAGCTTCCAGATATGAGTGACAACATTTAACCTTTGATTTTTTTGACTCTGGCTTATTTCACTTAGCATGATTTCCTCTATATCAATCCATTTACTGGCAAATGCCACTATTTCATTCTTCTTTATGTTTGAGTAAAACTCTATTTTGTGTGTGTGTGTGTGTGTGTGTGTGTGTATATAAATATAAAACATTTCCATTCATCTCTTGATGGGCATCTGGATTGATTCCAAAATTTGGCTACTGTGAATTATGCTGCTATAACCATTGAAGTGGGACAGTACAAATGGTTAGATTTAGTTTTCCCATTGCATTCCAATTGTAATTTTTTACTTTTTCATATTTTATTAATCATGAAGGACATTTTAATATTGTCAGTATTGTATACTTGGTAACTATTTGTGCTGTTGTGCTGTGAATTCAAATAGAAAGGACTAATTCATATCTCATTTTAAAATAATGAATTATATTTAACTGACCAGATGAAACTTAATTATTGGTGAAAAGTTTATTAATTTGGTGAATGTTTTCCACTGATTCACAGTTATTTGAATATATCTATAAGCTGCAAATCATATGAATACACTAGAAGTAGCAGTAGCCTAAGATTTACCTTCAAATGATCTTAAAGATATATTTTATACACACATGATATACTTTTATTTTTCTTTTGGACTGAAATCAACATCTGATTTCAATTGGCATATATGTTTTCTCTATTAGTGCTGTCTCAGTCGAACTAGAATATCTGTAAAAAGCATGAATGGATTTTAGAACTAATAAAAACTTTCAGCAAGGTTGAAGGATTCAAGATCAATAACACAGTACAAAAATATACATGCACACAAGAACAATCCCTTTTCTCTATATATACTCTATATATACTAACAATGAATATATAGAGAATATATAGAGAATATATAACAGAATAAAAATACAATAGAATTGATAATTATTCCAAAGAAAACAAATGATTAGGTATAAACAAAAATATACATCCTGTATACTAAAAATTATAAAATGCAGATGAAAGAAATCAAAGAAGACCTAAACAAATGGCAGGACATGATGCTCATAGATTGGAAAGATGTCAATTCTCCTGACATTCTTCATAGATAAGCTTATTTTGAAATTATGAGGACAGATCCTGAAATAGTTATAATGATCTTGAAAAATAATAATAAAATGGGAGAAATCAGTCTAATGAGTACTAAGACTTGGAATAGAATAGAAAACCTATAAATAGACCTATGCAAAGTTTCCCCAATGATTTTTTTGACAGAAGTGCAAGTGCAATTTAGTGGAGGAGGGATATACTTATTAACAAATGGTCCTAAAAGAGTCAGATAATAAGAAAAAAAAACTAAACCCCAACATAAGCATTACACTTCATATAAAAAATCATCCCTAATGGATTATGGAGGGCTGGCAATGTGGCTCTGTGGTAGAGTGCATGTCTACTGTGAGCAGGGCCTTGGGTTTCATCTCCAGTACCTGCCCTCCATGGATATGGACTTAAACCATAAAACATTTAAAATACAAAATGTGATATTGAAAATGAAAACAGTAAAATTTTAGTAAAAAAACAAAGTATTCCTTGACCTGACACCAAAACGCAATGAACAAAGGGAAATGTTGGTAAATTGAACCTTATCAAAATTAAAAACTTTATCTCTGAAAAAGACCTATGAAGAGGATGAGAAGACAAGGTAAAAATTGGGACAAAATACTGGCAAACCACCTAAGAAAGAACTGTTATCTAAAATACATAAATAAATCTCAAAATTTAGCATTTAAAATAATACAATTGAAAATGGACAAAAAAGACTCAGAGACATGTTGTCAATGACATTTCATATAGTGAGCACATAAACAGATGGAAAGTTATTTAAAATTATTAGCCATGAAGGAAATGCAAATTAAACTCACAATTAGTTTTCCCCTTAATTTATCAGAATTTCTATAGTTGAAAAGAAACAAAGAAAATACTGACAATACCAAATGCTGATGCAGATGTAGAGAAACTAGCTCTCAAACATTACTGTTGGGAGTGTAAATCGGCACAACCACTCTGAAAAGCAGTTTGCTAATTTTTAAAACTTTGTTCTTAGTTGTTGATGGACCTTGATTTTATTTATATATGGTGCTGCGGATGGAACCCAGTGCCTCACACATGCTGGGCAAGCAGTCTACCACTGAGCCATAATCCCAACCCAGTTTGCTAATTTCTTTTGAAATTGTGCATTTAAATACCATATGACCCAGCATTTGCACTCTAGGGCATTTGCTCCAGAAAAATGAAAACATTCAACCAGAGACCTCTACATAAATGTTCATAGCAGCTGTATTCAGAATAGCTGGCTGGTGGATATAACCCAGCAATCCTTCAGCAAATTAATAATCAAAACCACTGTTATATATCTACACAGTGGAATGCTGCTCAGGAATAACAGAGAATGAACAACTGATGTATTCAAGATCTTGGATAAATTGAGAGGGAATTATGCTGAGTTTAAAAATCCAGTCTCAGGATGTTTAATATTTTATATCATTTATATAACTTATTGACATGACTAAACTATACAAATGAAAAACAAATCTGTAATTTCCAGGATTTCACAAGGGATTGAGGGTGGTAAGGAAATCAGCGTGGGTGTAAAGGGACTACATAAGCCATCCTTCTGGTTAAGGAAATGCTCTACATCTTGTGGGTATCAATGTCAATGTCCTGGTTAAAGCAACACTGCATTCCTTTCACTGCATGTTCCCATTGGGAGTTAGTGAGTAAAGCTATGGGGTGGGATGTCTCATCTGTATTATGTCTCACAACTGCATGTCAATCAGCAATTATTTCAAAATAACAAGTTAGTTAAAACAAAAATTTCTGTGGAGACATTTATTCCCACTGTGAATGTTCCCTAAGTCCTCCTGGCAGAACTGACTGCCCTTCTTTCCAGACACAAGTTAGACTCCTCAGCCTCCATCCCAGTTGATTCTACACTGACCTCAATATTTTGCGAAGTCACGAAGATCTGTATTTAGCTGGCAAGCTAAAAACTTGGCAGACACTGCAAAAATGACGTCAGCACAGACAATATTTACCCAAAAGCTTATTCGATATCAGCAATGTTCAGAAAGAATTGTTTGAAGCCTATGATTCTAAAAACTTACTTCTATAACAAGCCTAGAAAGGAAAGAACTAAGTGTCTGGGTTCAATTATTATTAAGTCATGTCAGAATTACATTTACAGAATCATATTTTGGTTATCCTACAAAAAAAGAACCTTCCTCAAGTTCAAGAATTATAAGATTTTTTTGAGGCATTAAATTCCTGTGAGCATTGTGAGTTATATGATCAGATTTTTTCCTTGTTGGTTACTGATATGCTAAAGCTAAATTGGGACCAGTTTCTAGCAATGCGTGAGTACATGATATGATTTCTTTGCTTAGTTCTTCATCCTACCTTTAATGTATGCATCTTATTAAAGTTTCTGAATCTTCAGACACTGCCCTAAATCTCCTTTGTAATAAAAACAGAATAAAGATAAATGCATACTTCTTGATGTTTAACTGTCTCAGCCTCTTACTGTATCACAATTACATAGGCCTGAACTGGAAAATCTTGAAAAATTAGAGAAATGCTCTCTACTTCAGAAATTTCTCTAGGCCTCCTCCAACCTTAATTTGTTAAGCATGGTTTAACAAACTTGTTTTTTTCTTCATCAATCTTGATTTTATTTTTCTCAGCCCTCTGATTAATGGGCCAGTTTGAACTTGCTACCTGCTTTTGGCCATTAGGCTTCTCCCAGAATATGCCCTGCTTCTCCACTTACCAAAGATAAGAAGTATCCCACTCCCAAACTCTCCTCAGCTCCCAGAGATTCATCCCCAAAGAGAAAGGGCATGTAGTCCCTGGATATGTATTGTAATTTCATTTTGCCTCAGTCTTCTCTGATGGAAATCATTCTTGGAATATTTCACTTCCCCCTAACCTCCTCTCTTCATGTGTCAACCCCTCTTCAAAATGACTTATTTATCTTTAAATAAAATTAACCTTGGATGGATCCAAGATGTCCACAGCATTTTTACTGATAAATAGAAGGTGTTGATTCTCCCATTTCTAGGCCATTTGTAAGGTGCCTAGGAAGTATTAGATAATTTTATAAAGGTTTGTAATACTTTATGAAGTATAAAAATAAATTCATACTCTATTGGTGGAGTGTAGGTTTGCAGGTTCAGGGGATATATATATATATATATATATATATATATATCTCACAGTACTATATGTACATATATAGTACTGTGAGACTTCTTCATCCATTCTTGAGGAAATAATTTTTTAGCTCCATAAATATGATGCAAATAGTGCTGATAATTTAAAATCTTCATTAATCATATATACCTTCTAGAACCTAGATTCCTTCTACAACACATGGGTTGTCCTCTAACTGAAACTTATATATTTCCTTTGGTTCTTCTGTGGTTTTACTTGTCTACTTATTTTATTTTCTGCCTTTTGTATATCTGAGTTCATTATGTATAAACTGATCTTTCTTGTTGTTGAGGAATGTAAAGTTTTAGGTCAGCAGCTATTCTCCTATCAATAGAGGTTGTAGTGCTATTTTCTTCTGTTTTTTTTTTTCCCCCTGATTTTTTTAGTTTCTTCAGCATGATAAGTTCATAGTCATGGGTTCTTAAAAAAGAATAAAAGATCAAGATATAAAATCCTAATGAATTTAAATAAACTTGTATAAATAAATCAAGAAGTCCTAAAGTAAAATTTAGATGACAAAATTTAAATGTAGAATTCCTGTGCTGTTCACATGGACGTAAAAAATGTTATGTTCAATCTGTTTATGACAAAAGTTAAATGGTAAACTGTTTAAATACACAAGATTTGGTCTATTTTGTTTCACTTAGGTTGTCACTAACCCTTCCCAAACTTAAGAGAATTAAAGTAATGCAGTTTTATCCATCAACAATTGAATTCTTAAAAGAAAAGTAAATACAACCAATTGCACTCAAAACATAACTAGAAGTCCATGGAAAAGAACAAAGATTGGTAATAGAATTGGTTGGTTGCCAATTCACGCTTTATCCAAGAATGGGCAGGTGTCCTTAGATGGAATCAACATTAAACTTGGTATCAAAGTCTCTAACTGCAAACTTGGTGAAGTCTGTTTTTGTTATTAATGGTATATCTTTAATAGAAGAGAACTTCCTGGGTTCTGAGTAAAATGGAAAAGAACCATGACCAATTTTCACTCAGAATCTTAGAAAATCTTACTGTCAAACTATCTTCTGTATCCTGTGAGTTGGGCCATTGGTGTCTCTTACCTAGTTTCCTAAGTGGACTCTTCAAAAATATAGTCCAGGAAAAATAAAGAAAATCCTTTCTACTCTAAATCTTTCAGCCCTTTCCAACTACACAGAGATTTTTTTCAGAGGCTTTAGTATGCTGTTCTAACCTCAGCCTTCAATTGGGAGTATTCTGTCCTCTTATTTCTGTTGTCTACATTTTTCTATGTCATCTACCTGTTGGTAGGATATCTTGGTATTAATTTTAATCTTCTAATTTATTCACTAATTCAATAAATATATATTGAATTCCTCATGTGGCAGATGCAGTGCTAAGCTGAGAACATAAACGTGAACAAAAACAGAAAAATAAGCCTTAACTTAAGGGCACTTAAAAAATTACATAAATGAGTGTAAAATTACCACTATAGTAAGTGCTGTGAAGAAGAGATCCTGTGTAATTTATGCACATAAATGCATATTTATGTACATACATAATCTTGCATTTTCATAAATATCCATATTTATGCTTTTAATGGTCACAGAGGTGAGGCCAGGTTTTCCTGAGAATATAAAATTCTTTTTCTGGTATCTAGTGGATGAGCATGCATTGCTTGGTGAAAGGTGGGAAGACAAGAATTCCAGGTGGAGGAAATGGCATGTGAGGAAGTGTTGCATGTGGGAGGGAGGGAGATAAATGTTAAGTTGTGGCTGCTGTTGAGAGAGAAAGAGGAAGGCTGGATAAGGAGTGGTGAGCCTATGTGGGGCCTAATGTTTTGTTCTGTGCATTAAAAATTTAGCCTAAAGGCAATAAGAAACAGTCACATCATTGATAAGAAACCACTTATTATAACAGGGTCAAAGGTGAGGTGCTGTGATCTGCTTTGTATCAAACAAGACCATTCTGCCTGTCATTTGGAGATCTGATTAGTGGACTTCATAGATGTAGGTGGATCAGGTCACCCTGAAAGTAGTCCATATGAGATGTTCTCATCTAGGGTGAAGCTGGTAGAGGAAAGAAGGTAATGTGAGTTTTACTGGAGGACAAATACAACAAAACTTGAAAAGTGGGAGACGAAGTTCATTATCAGTGTCAGGGCAGAAGTATGTCAGTATTGCTTAGAATATGCATATCAACTTCCATATGGAGAGTGGAATCTTTAATGCATTAACAAGTCTGTCTGCTTAGTAGAGAAGAAAATACAGGATGATCAAAAGCAATTTCCCTGCTTCTGATTAATGACAACTGTAAGAAAGTCCCTGAACCTTTCTGACCCTTCATTACTCTGACTCTTTATTGATTCATGATGCATAGAGTAATTGTTTCTGTTTTATTTTATTTATATGAAAATAATGCATACAAAAGTCTTTCTAATGCATTATATTGTATAATTATAGTTTATTATGACATCAAATTAATAAAAGATCTGAAATATATTCTTCACATCTATTTCCTAACTAAAAATAATATTAGTAGGCTGTGCTTATTTCTTAATGCCTAACAAATGGATTATAGCTATGCTAATATATAGCTTCTAAAGTCTATTGACTATATGAATCCAGTTTCATTTGCAAAGATAAAATACAGTTTTCTAAAGCCTTATTTGACGCCTCACTTTTGTCTGTCTATGGCAACGATTTTGAATGAGGTTAATATCCATTAAGAAGGAATAGGAGAGAGTCTCAAGTTTGTATTTAGCTTTTGACACTCATCATTAAATTCTGCAAAAGGACAATAAACCTTGCCAGCCAGGATCTCTGTTCGGTGTTCTTTCAGCTCCATTGCTGAAATGTCTTTCTCTTTCCTTTTAACATATTTAAATTACAGGATTTCAATGATACAGACAGAATACCCTGCCTTTCCATGGTAACCAACAATATTGTGTGGTCAAAATTAAAGAAAAATCTGCTTTTACTCCAGTATTAGGATTATTTGAGGAGGAGATACAGGGAGAGTAAGAGGAACGTAGATTTCATCTTTTCATATTGAGGGTGTCTGTATTAGTTAGGTTTCTCTAGAGGAACAGAATCAATAGGAAGTATGATTATAAAAGGGGGATTTATTAGACTGGTTTACATGACCAGAAACAGGATAGTCCACAATGGCCATCTGCAGCTGGAGAATTGAAAGAACCAGTAGCTGAGCAGTCCAAGAAGCAGAAGCCCCAGAACAAGAAAGATCAACAGTGCTAACCTAGTCTGAGACGAAGGCTTCTGGAAACTCTCTGGAGAGTCACTGGCAGAGTCTGCTTTGGAAGAGTGAAAAAGCGATAGTCCAATATCCTCAGACGATTGCAGCAGCAATCAAGAACCCATTCAAGAAGAATGGAGCTTTCATCTGCTTCTGCTTCCTTGCTCTTCCAATTTTTATCAGATCCAAGCCACCATCCTATTGGGCGGTGCTGGCCATGTTTATGGAAGGTCTCCACTTCAGTTTCCTATCCCACATTCCAATCATTCCTAGACATGCCCTCATTGACACCCAGAAGCTTCTTAATCATCTGCATCTCTTAATCCAATCAAGTTGACAGTTCAAATTAACCATTACAGAGTCCATTGTGGTTGTGGGAGAGGCCTTGTATAGAAAGAGGTGAGGTGAACTCTGTAAAGAGACTACACAGAAGCTGTTCAGAACAAGCTGAGCTTAATCATCTCAAAGATGATGGACCAGAGAGTTCATACAGAAGGAGGCTTGCTTGGTTTTGTGAGCCTTGAAGTGAGCTGACAGTCAGTAGCATGCCACATGTCTTTAAGACCAGCAACTCTTCTGTCGGTATTAGGATTAAAACAAGGGCCAGTTTCTAGATGAAGGACCTGGAAAAATAAACAAAACAACAACAATAATTCAGAGATCTTCAGCCAACTGAGAGTTAACAAGAGGCAGAATCAGTCATGACAAGACGCCTAATGTTCACCAAGGTAACAATAATGTTATCACTGGTATTTGTCAAATGCTGTTCTAAGTATTTCACATGTACATAGTAAATTTAATCATTATTCACACACTATAAGTGACTGTACAATTTTCACTTTACAGATGGAAAAGTTGAGTATAGAAAAGCTGAGTAACTTTCTCAGCATCATACATCTAAGAAATAATGAGCCAGGATTTGATGTAAAAGTCTGGTCCATTGGCTGGGCTGTGGCTACTATCTATATGCACAAATTAATGAGCTGTTGCTAAAATGCCAGCATATTTTAAAGTACCCAGTGGACCAGGGCTCAAATTCTAGTCATGTGTGTGTGTGTGTGTGTGTGAATAATGTTTCATTAGAATACAGTCAGGCTTTGTATCGTTCATGTATACTTAGCAGCTGCTTTGACATTACAAAATTGGAGTGGAATAATTAAAATGGCATGAGTAGGCTGCAAAACTTCAAACTTACTTTTCAGAAAAAGTTTGCGAAACTTAAAATGGACAGACAATTTCTAAAACTCCAACCAGAGGTACCCAAACAGGAGGATATATAATATGAAATCCCCCAATTCTGTGAGGTTAAAAACAACAGCAACAACAAAACACCACGAGTCTTCCATGAATACTCGGATGACTTTTCACTGAAGAAGGAGAAGAGATCAGTTTACCAATTAGCAATGGAATGCTTCTTGTAAAGATTGTTTTAATTACTTTCTTGGCCTCAGTTAGAAACTGCAAATAAGATAAGACATTTAGTAAGCAACTCAGGAAAAAATGCTGTGTGTGTATTGTGTGTGCATGTGAAAAAATGTATGTATACACACACACACACATATATATATATACTTAGTATATACATATACTGTATACTTATATATAGCTTTATAAATACACATATAGACTAACATATATACTTATATGTACACACATATATGTTTATATATGTATATATAAAGAAATATAAATGCATTCTTTTTTTTAGGTGCTGGGGATTGAACCCAAGACCTTGTGCTTGACTGGCAAGCACCCTACAAACTGAGCTGTATCCCCAGCCTAAATCCATTTTTAATTTAGAGATTAATATATTTTAGGAATTACTAATCAGGTTTTACATTAATAAAAAATCTTATTCAGGATATTTGCTGAGGTATTTATGGGTGAAATTATGTACTATCTTGGGTTTGACTTAAAATATCACACCAAAAATATAAAAATAAAAAATGTACTGGAGTGTTAAAAAGAATAGCCAAATTAATCATAATTGTTGAAACTTAGTAATTTACTTATGAAGGCTTATACCATTCTTGCTCTTTCATGTTTAAAAATGTCCACAATCAGAAGTTTGAAAAATTACTATGCAAATCATTGAGACGGGTTTCATATATTATCATGAGCTAAATACTTAAAAAATCAGTATTTTCATCATATTCTTGTCACAATAATGTTCTTCCCTTATTTTCTTTATACCATCAGAAAAGAATTGATGAATTGTCTCTATGAATAAATCAGAAAAGGAGGATGAGGCCTGGGGATATAGCTCAGTTGGTAGAGCGCTCGCCAAGGCCCTGGGTTCAATTCCCAGCACTGCCAGGAAAAAAAAAAAAAAAAAGAAGAAAGGAGAATGAGATTCCTACGGTCAGTTACAGTTACAAATTATTTAACAACTTTCACTATTTGCTACAACCAGCACATGGACTGGTGTGTGAGAGGTTGTAAGCCTTACAGGATAGGTCCTGTCAACAGAGAATCAAAACTAATAAACAGTTCCATCCTGGAGTCTCTTATTTTCCCAGTGGGTGGGTTATGAAATGTGTAGCCTTCACATTATCCCCATTGGAAGGGAGGCAGATATCGGACTGGTGAAAACATTTTGAAGACCATCTTTTCTGTTTCTTAAAAAAGAAAGAAAAATGTGCGTAGAATACCTCTTGCAGCAATTATTTTGAATATCATTGATTTCATCAATATGTAATGTTTGTGTTGTGTTTTAACAGTGGTTTGTAACACCTGTTCAAATTAAGGTTTTAATACGTCAATCAAGCTGATAATTCTGAAAAATATCAAAGAACAATTTTCTGACATGTTTCTCCACCAATCTAGAAGTAGCGCTATAATTTCCATTTTGAGTTCTGATTTAGCTCAATGATTATGCATTCCTGTCTTGTTAATTTCCAAGTATCTAAGTTTTTTTTGTACTGGGGATTGAACTCAGGGGCATTCTACCATTGAGCCACATCCCCAGCCCTGTTTTGTATTTTATTTAGAGATGGGGCCTCACTGAGTTGCTTAGGGCCTCTCTTTTTACTGAGGTTGGCTTTGAACCCTCCATCCTCTGCCTCATCCTCCCAAACCACTGGGATTACAGGCATGTGCCACAGTGCCCAGCTAAGATTTTTTAATATATTAAAATATTTGTGTCTCTGTTTGCAAAAGAAATGTTTTCTCTATATATCTAGTCATTTATTGTTTGAACAATTATTGTGTGCCTGTGGCAGGCACTATTGTAGGCATGGCAGGAGCAGCAATAAGACAAAACCATATTGACATAAACTCTACATTCTGGAATTCTAAATGAAAATTGCTGCTATAGTATTCAGTTCATCTGTATCCTAGCAGTACTTGTTTACTAATTCCCATCTCTTCTAAAGGAAATAAATTGAACTATGCTACTGCAATTTTGTTTATCACATTTTTCTTACATTTTTTATTTCTACATTTAGCTTCTATTTTTATTAGTGAAATATGTGAGAATTACATACACCTTTATGAGTAAATGGTTGCCTTTATTTTTAACAATGGAGCCTTTTATTCTGATTACTACTTTTAAGTTTGAATTAATACTTTTAATTGTCTGACACTGATAATGATACTGTTATCATTAGCATTAGTACAATAAAATTTTGTTTTTGCTTTGGACGATCTATTTGTTTTTAGCTATTGATATTCCACTTTAAGGGTTTTTTTTTTTTGTATTTTGTAAATTATCATATGACTTGAGCCTATTTTGTAATTCTATCTAATAGATCATCTTTTAATGTGAAAATTGACTACACTTATATTGAGATGAAGGATGTGTAATTTTTTAAAATTATTTTTTATTTTTTCAGACTGCATTTTGATTCATTGTACACAAATGGGGTACAAATTTTCATTTCTATGATTGTGCATGATGTATATTCATACTGTTCATGTAATCAGACATGTCCATAGGGTAATGATGTCTGTCTCATTCCACCATTTTTCATACCCCCCTCATTTCCCTCTAGGTAATCTAAAGTTCCTTTATTCTTCTCTCACCCCCCACCCCCACCCCCATTATATGTAATTTTGTTTTTCATCTTACTTTACATGTGTTATTTTAGTTTTGTTTCATTTTTGTCCTTTCCTGATTCCTTTTTTTCATTTTGTCAAGTTGCTCTTTACTTCCTTTTCCTTCTTGATCATCCAGCAGTTCTGTACTGTGATTCCACTGAGGTTTACTTTCTGCAGGAGAAAAAATCCCCACAGTAGCTACATGATAATTTTGCTATAATATACATTTATTTTACTAGCATCACTTATGAAATGAATAAAAAACATTATCCAAGAGAATCTATGTCCTAACTATAATTGCATAGGGTTTCTAATAATAAAATTAATTAAAATCAAAAAGCTCCATTTCTTCATCCCATTACCCATATTTCAACTTATTAATAGGCATGTGGCTACTGGCTACTATACTGAGTAATGCAGGTTCAGATTTCATTTCTTTTGATGCAGAAAATTCTGTATGGTGGTAGTATACAATATACAGTTGTATACTATGTATATACTTTACGTACTACATGTATTCTTCATGTACTACTTAACATACATTTTAGGTGACATATTTCAGGCTGTAAAATAAGATGGGTGAGCTTACTGTTAGTAGGTTAGACATAAATGATTAATAAATAAGTTCAATTTTCTAATACAAACATAAAAAGAGCAATTCAACTTCTTACCACAGAGCAATTAAAATAACATCCAAGCCTTAAATAAGGGGTTATTTAAACATAAATCATTTTAGTTATGTAAGATGTCCCTGGAGAGACTCTTGCAAACACACTATTCAGGATTCAATTTCATGATGACAAGGTTTTGAATAAGCATAACTGTGACAGGAAAGAACCTTTGCCCTAACATGCCTTATGTGTACAGTCTTAGTGTCTTTAAGATAACTGCCTCGTAAATAGTCTGAAGCTTTTGCCATTAGTTCAGTAATAGGTGGTAATCGCTGGCTTAATGCAATGTGTTCTCCAAGTACCTGTGTCAACAGTCTTGTTATTTTTTAAGAGTGTTCATTAGCTGTTCAATGAAACATGTGGTCTCTAGGTTCAACCGTAATTTTACTTAAGGTCATTAAATAATTTGGAGGTTCAACATTTTTATTTCATTCTTTCTAGCATTAATAAGCTAACATCTCTCTTCATCCTTAGATGGATGTAAGATGCACTGTAATTTCTCCACAAGGACACTGTGAAGGCCTTCTCTCCCCTTCAAGACAGATACATCTTAGAATAAGCTTGAGACTCCTTTCCTGCCCCTATCTCAAAATCTAGGTTTTATAAAGAACTTCAGGACTTTTTCATTTCAAAATTTTTTAATAGCCTGCCATTGTATCACTTTATTTAGAAAATTTCTACATTTTCCCAAAAAGCCTGAGCTTATTCATTTTCATATTACTGGTGATGTGTCAATGCACAGAAAACAGGCATACAGAATAACACAGAACCTACCACTAATCCTTCTTACGTTCTCCAATTTATCTGAGGACTCTCAGAAATAAATAGCTTACATGATAAATTATTTAAATTTTTTATTTTGTGAAATCTTACATTATTCCTTGAATGTTGCCAGCAGATGGGGCCTATGACTCATAGAAATTTTTAAGTGCTACTCTTTGTAATAGTAAAGAAAGAAATATTTAAACACTCTTCAATGGTATATGAGTCTAAATGTACCTGGTCCCTCCTTTATGAATAAAGGTTTTAAATGTTGCTAGTCAAGTAATGCAGCAACAAATGAGAGTGTCATGTTTCATGTAGGCAAGTTTGTCAATGATACATTTCTAGTAGAATTGTGATATTAGAGTGTATGTTTGTATATTTTGTTGCTGTTCCAAATTATTTTCCAGGGGTTTCCACCAACCAACACTTCCACCAGAAATGTATGGAAACACTTGTCTTCCTATAGCAACTTTGAAATTTGTGATTTTTTCTTTTATAGCCCATATGATAGTATGATAAGCAGAGAATTACTGTCTATGATTATACTTTTGTTTTGTTCTAATTTTCCAGGAATTATTACTCTTAGTGGTAGTGTTTTCACCACAAAAAAATGAAAAGTGTTTGAGGAAATAGATATTTACCCTTTTTTGAATGTCATACAAAATATACATGAATTGAAACATCATATTACCTCTTAACTATGCATAATTTTTTGTTAATTAAAAATATTTCAAAAACAATTTTTCTAATTTTTCATTTGTTTTGAGATTTTTCTAATGCAATTCTTTTTCTGTGGAATATTTAAAAAAATTTTTTTAGTTGAATTTATCTTTCTTTTATTTTCTGTTGTGCTTTCTGGATTTTGAATGCCATTGGTCAGGAGAGTTATGTTATATTATTCCAAACTCATGTGATGGCTGGCAAAATTCAATTCTTTTCAACTGTAGGACTGAAGTACCTACTTTTTAATTCACTGTCAGTCTGGATGGGGTCACTCTGAGTTCCTAGAGGTTCCCTATCTTCTCTCTTTTGATCACCTTAAAGCCAACAGATTAGTGACCTTCATTGCATGAGAAAAATGCTTTTTTTTTATTCCATATAGTTTAATCTAGTGATAGAGTATTTCACCATGTAAAAAGAATCTGTCTTCTTCATTTAAGAAGAGGGGATTCTAGAGATAACCTTGGGGAGCATCTTGAAAATCTGCCTATTCAGATCTCCTTGTCATTTCTTTTCTGATCTTCTGGTATATATGTCTACTAATCCATCAGTTTCTAAAAGCAGGTTTATTATGCATTTTAATACAAGGCAGGGAAAAGTCCCATTGCTCTTTCTATTAGAGCATCGATGGCTTATGTTTATTTGATACAGTTTCCAAATGAGCATTAGAATAAGCTTATTTTATTCAGAAGGAAAAGGAAGGAGGCACTTGTAGGGAATTCTTTAAGGATCGAGATAATGTATTCACTTGTGATGAAGTGCCATGTACATGATGGTGAGCTGTCCAGTTTAAGAATATAGTGTGACTTTCTATTTGCTCAGACTTTTTGTTTTCATTTCATGGTGTTTAAATTTTTTCTTATTGCCATTTATTAATTTAAAGATATTTAACATTTTTATGGGAAATGTTATATTTTACTAACACATCTTATAGTAGTTTTTATCTTCTTTTATGCATACAATTATAATAAATGTATATTAATTATATACAGTAACTTTTCAGTTCATTCTCTTAGATTTTCTATATATGTGATTCTTTTGTAAATAGTGATAGTTTTCCTCTTTTCAATTTTTCATACATCTGATTTATTTTTTTTTCTAATTAGAAAATAAATTGCACTAAGTGTTTATTGGCATCTGTTGTGAATATTATATGTAATTTTCCTCCTTAAATTTTCTTATATGGCTGTTTATATAAATAGATCTTTTAATTTTGAACAATTCTAGATCCCTGTTATTAAAACCAGTTGATCATTATGTAGAGTTCTTTAAATATGCTGATTCAGCATTCAATTTATTGATATTTATGCTTGGCTTATATGTTACTATTTTTCTGTAATATTTGCATGCAGTCTTTTTTTTTGACTTTTGGTTTCTTGATCAAGTTCTGAATGACTATTAACATACTCTTGTTTAAAACTAGTTTGAAAGTTTCCTTTTATTCACAAAAGCTGTTTGAATAATGTTATGATTTCTGCTTTAAAACTCTAGTGGAAGTCTCCCATGGACACATACCAACCTGTTGTTTTATTTGATGGAGGTGTGTTTTTCTTGGTGACTTTATATATTTTGTCTATTTAATTTCATTTTGAATTTTGCTTTAATGAATTTTGGTAAATTATATTTTTGTAGACTATTGTTCACTTCTTCCAACTTAAGCTATATGAAGGTTCCAATATTTAGTATCATTCTTTTAAAAAATAATAATTTAAATTTAAACTTTTCTCTGATTCAAAGTCACAAATTTTTCCTTTTTATTCCCAATTGATGTTATTCTTGTCTCATTTAATAATCAATTTATTTCATCATATTTTTTAATACTCTATTTTTATGTGTTTTTTGTGCAATATTCTTGATATTGTAAACTTTTCTGAATGTCCCACGAGCGCATGAAAGTTGTATCTATTTTTGGACAAATGATTTTTAAACACAAGTATGCACATAATTATATATATATATATATGTATAGATATGTAGGTCAATATCTACATGTATTCAACAAGATCCATCTTACTAATTATGTACTTGTAATTATTTTGTTTGGTCATAATTATTTATTTAAAAATATTTTAGTTGTAAATGGACAGAATACCTTTATTTTATTTTATTTTATTTTATTTTTTTATTTTAATTTTTTGGTGGTGCTGGAGATTGAACCCGGGGCCTTGTGCTTGCAAGGCAAGCACTCTACCAACTGAGCTATATCCCCCGTCCCCCTTTATTTTATTTTATCTTTATGTGGTGAGGATCGAATCCAGTGCCTTACAGATGCTAGGTAAACACTCTACCCACTGAACTACTACCCCAAGCCCAGTTATCATTATTTATAAGAAATTAATTGAGATCATTTATCACAGAAGCTAGCATATTAACTCAGTTCTTTAATATTCAGATATTTGTTTGTAGTTATATTTTTGTGATTAAGGGACAGATCTTGGCTGAATGTGATCTCATTGACTCATAATACTTTTCTTCTCCTTCAGTATTTTCCAGGTTGTGGAATGATATTAGAATTAAGAATTATATTAAGTCTGATATTTTCTATTTTAAAAATTGAAACTATTTTTTATTCTGACACTTAATGTCCTTGAAAATGGATTTTGTTGCTACTATTTTTATTGTTTTTATTGCTTCTTTGAGGTTATCAAAAGAATAGGATGAATATTTCTGCCACATGTACTCATACTCATTACCATGTTTCTTCCTAAAGAAACTAACTCTTTTGAACAATGAAGCAAAAACTATCAAGTCATTTGAAAATTCCTATTCTCTACCAGGATGTTTCACAATGTTAACTCTTTCAACTAATTTTTTATGATTTATTAAAACATTTTCAGTTTTGACTTATTTTATAACATTTTGTTATTAAAATAGAGAAGAATGGAGGAACTTTAGATTACAAAGAGGGAAATGAGAGGGGGAAGGGGTATGAAAAATGGTGGAATGAGAAGACATCATTCCTCTATGTACATGAATGGTATGAATGTACATCATGCACAACCACAGAAATGAAAAGTTGTACCCCATTTGTGTACAATGAATCAAAATGAAGTCTGTAAAAGTAAAAAAAATTAAAAATGTACTATTTAATGTATTTAAATATATATAATATTATTCTGTTCCACTGCTTTGGCTCTCATTTTATTTTTTCTTTTCTTTTTTTTTTTTTTTTTTTTTTTTTTTTTTCTCCTTGAGGCAAGGTCTAGTAAGTTGCCCAGACTATCCTGGAAGAACTTGTGATCCCTCCTGCCTCAGCCCACCAAGTTGGTGGCTTTCTTTCTAAGACATTCAAATCACATTTATTGAATTTCATTAGCCATATTGCACATTTCTCTTTTTTTCTATAAAGGATTTAAAATTATTTATTTACTTTTGTTTGATTTTATTTTTGAAAATTTATTTCTAACTATAAAGAAGACCTTTTTCATGTTTTACACAATTTGTTTTCTGTCCTATTTGTTTATTTGGTCATAAGTTTTTTATATTTTTATTTTTAAATCATTTTTTGTACCCATGATTTAACTTAAAGGCACTATGGAACCACATCTCCAGTCCTTTTAATTTTTAAAGACAGGGTCTTGCTAATTTGCTTAAGGCCTGGCTAAAGTGTTGAGGCTGGCTTTGAACTGACACTCCTCCTGCTTCACCCTCCCAAGTTGCTGGAATTACAAACATGCACCACTATGCCTGCCCATAAGGTTTGTGTTTTTTAATGATTTATATTTTCCTAAATTTTTCCAGCTAATGCACATATTACGTCTCTTCCTTTATTTTCACTTTTAGATTATCTTATACTCATGCTTTTGTTTTTTTCCTCCATAGGTTTAATTACTTCATTAATTTATTTTTACTTCTTTGCTAAATACTGGTTCGTATTTTCTTCTGCTTTATTACAATGTTTTTCTCTTGTCATGATCTCCATCAGTGGATAAATTCCATTGCAATTTCTGAGATTTTTTTCTTGAACTCAGTCTAAGAAGCTACTTCCGCAAGTTTCTATTTCTTGTTAAAACGAACAAGTATAGTTGTTAAGCTTTAAGTGAGCCACTTCCTTTCAAGAAGGATATTTTCCTTGGGAGACTCTGAGATTATTCTGCCTCTCACATCTTCTGACATGTGTCAAATGTCATCTCTCCCTTTCCTCCCATGTGGCTGCTACTTCTTCTCAACTATTTATACACTCTTTTATTTATCTTTTAAAATATGAAAATTATACTGATATTTAATGTCCCTGAAAATGGATTTTGTTGATACTATTTTTATTGTTCTTATTGCTTCTTTGAGATTAACAAAAGAATAGGATGAACAATTCTGCCACATGTAACCCAACTCATTCCCATGTTTCTTCCTCTTGGTTTTTAGTTCAAGTATTAGTCTGTAACACTTAGAAGCTATATTTTATTAGGATCTGAATGTTGTTCTTGTTTTTATTCTCTCTGGCTGCAGGGCTTCTTATATATGCTAGAACTTTTCTTTATCCACTCTCTGGGACTCAGCTTGAACTCTATACCTTAAATTATTGAAGGGCCACAAATGGTAAGACGTGTTGTGGTCTCTTCTTCTAACAGGTTGTCAAAACATGGTGTCAGTGCTGTACTGAGGAGCAGGAAGCCTCTATTTTCCTCCTCTTCTAGATGTTTAGTCTTCGATATACACAGGACTTATCACTAGTTTATCTTTCCCTTAAGTGTTTAGGAGCTAGAGAAATCAGGTATTCTCATATAAATAAATGGCACAACCCCCTCAGAATCCATGATTTTTTTTTTTTTAAGAATTAGGACAGGTACTTACTAATACCCACCTTTATTATCCTTAAGTTGCAAATTCCCAGTGTTGGTTACCAAGATTCTGTGTAGCTCATAGTGGAGAAACTTCTATGTTAGCTGTGGGCTTCAGCACCATGAATAGTAACCAAGACTTCACCAGCACCTGCCTGGGTTGTTTTGGGGGAATAGGGGAGTTCACACAGGTCTTTAAACCACCATCTCCCTTTCTTCCTCCTAATTTCATCTACCAATAAACTTTCTACAAATTGCTATGAGATTGCAGAAGTGGAAAAAAATCAACTGGTACAGAGTTAACATATCTCTTTATAAATTTTCAGAGAAGAAAATTTTTTAAACAGTTGTTTATATTTCGTCATTTGGAGAATGCCATGGTCTTGCAATATTTCAGTATCCTAGTTGCACTGAAGGTGATTTTTTTTTATTTCACAAATTGCTTTGCATTAAAAACGTTAGAAGTCCACGAGGTGCCTATCATTGATTGCTTATGTTTCTGATGCACTGAGGGTTCAAGTCCAGTTTCTACATTCAAGCTAACTGCAAAGAAGGAGGGAAAACAACAGGAAAGAAATCACCTGTATTCAAAGTCATTAGCCAAAATAGATCAACGTGAGAAGAGTGTCTAAAGAATTTACCTAAAACAAAGAGATGAACCAGAACTATTAATTGGGAATAGGAATGCAATGTCTTCATCAGTGTCAGGAAAGTAAGGGCCAGGGGCAAAGATTGGAACAGGCAAAATGGTGAGTGTATTAAACCAACCTGTAAATTCAGTACCTTTCAACCCCAACTCGTTCCTCCCATTCTGTCCTTTTTAAATGTTTCCTCATCACCATCATCACCATCATCATCATCACCATCATCATCAGCAGCAGCAGCAGCATTATTATAATTCTTATCATTATTTTAATGGCAATATCCATCTCAATCTCTCCTTCTCCTTCAGTCCACTTAACCAATATCTGGTCATTCTGCAGTCACACCTGCTTCCTTTTCTTACTCTAATTTCCTTTTCAGCCCCTTATTATATCGCCTGGAAAATTGCCATCACCCCTGAACTGGTTTCTGTGGAAGGATGCCTCGATTCTTGGCTTCCTATGCACCCTTCTCATGGCAGTTACAGTAATCTTTTCATACAGGAGTGACCCCTAATTGTCAGTGTGCCATTGCTGCAACTTCATTCATCTCCTTCATTCTTGCACTTTCTATTTCCACAAGTGAAAGTTTGCAGCAGGCCACCTAAAGGTGATGTTACAGGTTCCGTGTTTCCTGAGTAAGCTAAAGAGGTGAATTATCGATCTTTCTATGAGGCTGACTCAGGTCGAATGCTGTTCATTTCTGGGTTTGTGTCTATTATCCTGCAAATAATGAGTACCCTTAAAATGTTGGTGTGCTATTTGCCATGGGGATAGAAAAAAAATCTATACAATATAGAACTATTTTTATACAACTATCAAAGTAGTCAGGAGATGTGAACTTTCATTCAAATAAAATTGAAAGAAAATGAATAACATTGAGACATTGGAGCACAAAAGAAAAATATTGTATTTTCCAAAATATACGCATCAACCACTTTAGATTACACTATGTGAAAGGACTAGAAGGGTAGTTGGGTAGAATATGCCAGCAATTTCTTTCAATCATTTTTTTCCATTGCAAAATACCGTAAGATCCAGGGAGGGCTACATTTTTGGCAGACACAGTATGTAAAACTAAAAAGGCAGATTTTATTTTTGAATAGCAATAAAATTTCAGTTTATCCCCAACCCTGCCATCTCTGTTTCCTCTGTCTGCTTCTCACACCCTCTTGGAATACTTGGAGGATCTCTTGTCTAGGTGGAAGAAATTCATTTCGAGAATTTCCAAATACCAGTCAACCGTCAGCAGTAGAAGTTAGCTAGTCACTGTAGCCAAATGTGGGGAAATGTTTGTGTTATGCTAAGGATGGGCAGAGTGGAAGGGATATTTATTTCAGGTCCTCCCATGACTGTAGATGAGATTATATACTGTGAGATGCTTAGCAGAAGAAGTGAAGTCCCCTAGCATCATTCATGTGATGAATTTATTAAGGAAGACCCTCATTATATAAAGCAATTTTTCCTTTTATTTCCACCACATGCCAACACTTTTATCATAAATAATTGTCTTTGAATAAATGAGACCATGCCACATTCCCTAATTGCTCTTGTGCAGCAACATATTATGTTCTCTTGACTTGTTTTCTTTTCCTCCTGAGTAGAAATGGGGTCTGACCAAGTTAATAGCTATGAAACAAATCTCATCAAAATTGATATAGGACTTACTGGCTGTGCTGAAAATGGGTATCTTTATTTTTTGTTAAAGTTAAAACAAAAAAGAATAGAACAACAACAAAGCAAATAAAAAAATCTGGAGGATATGAATATGCAAGATGTTAGATAGGATAAGGAAGGAGGTGAGCAAGCACGGACATGCTACTTGATAGTTACCAGGAATTTATCAAGCAGTTTCCATGTGTCAGGTACTGGGTACACTCCCTCCCTGTGGTATCTCATTTAGTACACCAAATCTATAAAGAAAGACTTTGTTTCCAATTATTACCCCATATCACAAAGAAACCAAGGCAGAGTGAGGTCAATTGCATTGCCTACAGTTTTTCAGGCGGACATGAGGTTCATTCCCTCTGATTATAATCATAATTTAACTGTACAGGTATTATGCCAACAGCCTTGTTATAACAAAAGCACAGTCTCACTGTATTAGTTTGAAGAGAATATTTAATTTCTCAGTCAACTGAAAGCAATGAAATATATATGTGTGAAGATTCAGTGAAGTAATATGTATAAGGCACCCAGCAATGAAAGCAAGATTAGGCATACAATAAATATCAGTTCTTGTCCAGGGATGATTCCCTTTTCACTGAATATTCAACAGCAATGACATTTTCTTGTTTATTTTATATCACCAAAAGGAAAAGAAAGCCTCTCACCTGTAAATAATCAGAACAGAAGGGAAGTCTAGATTTCCATAATTTTTGTAAGTTGGCATTTTTGAAGAATGTTACTCAAGACATATGGATGTATAGATACAGATATTATAGATAGATATGCTTGACAGACAATCTGAAATTCAATCAAATGGGAGATAAAGACACTATGGTACACTTCAACTTATGTACTTGCATCTTCTATTTCTCCAATTCTTGCACCTGCAATGAAAGTTCTGTCCTGAAACACAAATCTAAAGTTATTATACTCGCATCAAACTACAGACTATGGGATCCCATTATTTCCCTAGATTTTTGTAATCATGTAGCTGACTAGAGAGTATTACAAGATGAAATGAGTTATTGGCAAGCAGGGTCAAAGAATCACAAAAGAGGAGACAAAGTAAGCAGAAATCTTTAGTCTATGAGACAGATAAATTACTTCTTCTCTTTGTTTTTCTCATCTTTATAAGAAATAATTTCTGTTTAATCAAAATCCTATCCTAAATTAAATTATGGTCATAAAAGTGAATGATAATTGAAAATCCCCATATGAGTGGAATTGTCCTTATCAGTATGAGTATTATGTATTCTTTTAGTTGAACCTATCCTTAATAGTGTGTCAGTCCAGTTCTCTAAGGCAGAGCTGGCTTTGTGTCACTCAGACTCTCAGCTGCCAACTCCTGAAATAATCTTGCCCAGGCAGAGCATGAGGACCATGTTTAGGTGGAGGTGCTTTTGGAAGCAGGGTAGCCCATAAACAGCCAAATGATGGACATGGGAAAATCATAGACCCAATTCCATAAACAGGTAAGGCAAGATCCTATGGACATGTGTTCTGATCTCTAGCTGTGTCATGGTTGACAGATATGAGCGTACATTCCAAGTCAGCAGTCCTGAGGTTCACAGGCCTGACTTCATACTATTTATTCATCCCTGTTGCAACAGAAGCATTGGAAAAAATGAAGGAGGTCTAAATGGCCATGCTCAAGTGTTATGTATGTAAGATGGGGAAATCCTAGAAAGGAGATTGATTCTCTCTTCTACTCTTTTGCATTATACTTTTCCAATGAAGAATGACCAGATTAAACGATTTTGAAATCTGAACTCTGCTGCTTACTAACCAGCTATATAACTCTGGGAAAGTCACTTAACCCCTCATGGGCAAAGTGGGGATCATATTGGAATATATTCTTTAAGCTTTTAGAATGATATTAAATAAAAGAGCCTAGCAAGTCCTTAGCACTTATTAAATACTCAATAAATGTTACCACTTGTGAATTCCTCATAAGGAGGCATTTTATTGCTTTTTTTTTCTCCTATTAGTTTGACAAGAGAAATTTAATACACATGAGTTGATGTTATTTAAGAAAGGAGTTGGAAATTGCTATCATTTTAAAATTCTAATTACCTTCCTTCACCTTTTGATGATACTCCAAACTTTTCATTCATTGTCTTGATTTTGCCCAGTCTTCTCAAATTGCCAGATGGCAGAGTTTTAAATTTGGAGGGACCCCAGAGATCATCTCATTCCAACTTTCTCATTTTTAGAATGGGAAATTAATGCCAAGGTAAGAAAAATGACTGACTCATTTGTTTCCAGCATTCTGTAGCTGACTTTAGAAAGAGACAAAGAGCAATAAAGACTGAAGTTCATGAGAGGTGACCTGCCCCAGGGATTTTTTGTTCTATCTGTGCTGCTGGATATGCTGCTCTTGCCTTTATGGGACTTTGTTTTCTCAACTATAAAATGATGAGCTTGGGTTTGATCATTGCCAGCTAAGTGTGTATATGTGTGAGTGTAGATTTATCCAAATTGAAGTTATATTCATATATACATGGATTTTGTTTCTCTGTCCATGATCAGCCTAATGGAATTTCCATACTGCTTGTATGGCCCACGTTGAAATACGTGTAAACATATGAAGTTTTAATATAATAGAGCTCCTTAAAAATAAAAGCAGTGTGAAGTCTGTTATTAGCAATGTGTGAGGTCTTCTGAAGCCAATGCCTGGTAAAACAGAATACTCACTGCTCAGACTACTTTTGAAATTCCTTTCTGAGCCCTTTGTGGAGCCCAGTGGGACCCTCTGTCACGTGCTGGTTATTGAACAGTAAAGCCTCTCTTCATCTTTGAGGAATGATTTGGGTTTTCAGAATGGCCTGAAGTAAAATACACATAGCAGTCAATATTGGCAAAACTACATTTAGTTGGAGGCCAGCTGTTCCTAGCAGGTAATAGGACTTGATCTTCCTGTGGGGGTCTTATACTGAAGTGGCAGAAAATGAGAAGGCAGTAGCTGCCCCTGTGTGGATAGTGCCTCCCAATGTGACACTTGTAAAGCCTGACATTATTTTGGGTGCATGAGTGGATTCTGCTGAATTGTATGTTACCTTGCAATCATATCTCTTTGTGTCAAAGACACAAAAATAAAAAATCTGTGTTTTTTACCATTTTTCCAATGTTACGGTAGGAGAGGTGAAGGAGATGTTTGTATTTAAAAGTCAGTGTGGTGGTGCTCACATAAGAAGATGGGTGTGATACTAAAAGATGCAATGGGAGGCCCTGCCTGCCAATCCTTCCGTCCTGTATCAAGGAGGTCTCAGTCCCCAGGGGAAGAGCACATTGCGTGTTTAAAGAAGTCTGAGAAAGAATTATTTAATATATTGTTATTAAGAATTTGGAAGAATATGCAATACATTTTTATAACTATGATAAAATTATTGAGGTTAATTTACTGTGTTTGTCACTAAAGAACTTTGTTGATGGAAATGGCTATATTAACAGTCATCAAATTAAATCATTTTCTTTGTCACCTGATGCATTTTATAAGTAGACACATATGAAATCCAATCCTGTTGAAGATCCTGGTGCTTTAACTAAAAAGTGGACAGTGAACAGGGCACTGACCTGGTCTCCAAATCAAATTCAGCAGCCCCTTTTGATGTGGACAATTACTTTCGCCTCCATGGACCTTTTATTTTCCCTCCTGGTAAAATGAAGCAGTTAGAGCAGGAACCTGCTTTAACTTAGGATTCATTTCAGCCACCCACCCCCACTCCATGTGGCTTGCATTACAAGTATGGCCCCTGTCCCCAGCCACACTTCCATCATCAGCCAGGCTGCTGACTCAGCACCATCAGCAGAAGTAACTGTCACCCTTAAGTCACTCTCATCTTGACTCTAGTGCATGTATGTGGCATGCAGGTCTTCCTTGCTAGTGAACTTACTTTCCAGTCAGCTCACTGTGACCTTCATTGTCACCAGCTCTCAGATATTTGAAAATTTTATTTCAGGAATATAAGTCCTATTCTTTCCAGAAGGTATAGAATGAGCAAGGTCTTCAGACCCTGGAGAATATGTAGTCTCTCAAGTAAGCTCTAGAAGACACAGGTTTTAAATTCAATGTGTCTAAGGCAGAATAAACTTTTTTCCCTATACCTGGCATGAATTTACTGTCTCAGGGATATGATAGTAATCCAGTTTGCCCAAGCCAGATATTGAAAAACTATTTTCTTTTTCTCATCAAGATGTCAGATCATGGAGAGAAAGGACTTTTCTGTTTAGTCCTACCCTCAACACCTAGAAAAATGTTTGGCACATTTCTAGCATTAATATTTGGTGAGTTAATGAATAGACGAGAGTATTCCTCCCTTTAGATCTTATTCTACCTGCAGTCACCTAGAACTGACCATTTTGTTATTCATCAAATCCTTCCATTCTCTGCCACTACTTATTTTATTACTCTTTCTTATCTCTTGAATCATAAAAAAAAAAACTCCTATTTTCAGCTTTTGTGGCCAATACTCTCCAGACTGCTTCAATAGTCCTGGTTTAGCTAGGTGCACACCTGTAATCCCTACTTAATTGGAAGGCTGAGGCAGGAAGGTTGTGAGTTCAAAGTCATCCTGGCAACTTGTATAAAGCCCTGCCATAAATAAATAAATAAATAAATAAATAAATAAATAAATAAATGTGTTGGAAATGTATCTCTGTGGTAGAGTGCTTACATAGCATGTGTGAGCCACTGAGCTCAATTTCAAGTAACCCCCTCAGCAACACACACAAAAAGAGTTCTGGGTTAAAAATGAACACAAAACACCTGTGATCACAGGTGCTTTATGCCCCTGTAGTTTGTTTCCCACATTTCCTGAGTGTGGTCCATGTAGATGGTATATGCAACAGAAAGCAGAGAGAGAGAGAGAGAGAGAGAGAGAGAGAGAGAGAGAGAGAGATTGATTGAAGGTGACTGTTTCACGCCCCTATGAAACTCTTAATCATTTCTTGTGATCCTTAGTAGAAAAATCTAAAAACAACATGGCATAAGAGATTATTAATGGCATGACTCCTTAATCTGATGGCCTTAGAGTTTATATTCTGCCCATGGTACTGTGTCATGGCCCTTCAGATACATGCCTTGTGGGCCATACCACTTTCACCCCTTTTCAAATACTACACTCTGCCTACAAGGTCTTTCTGACACGTTCACTGTTCTTTCAAGATGTAACCCAAAAGTTATCATTCTCACAATTGTCTGTTCAGCCCCCACAGCACAGAACGTGTTGTCGTATAGCAGAATCGGCCTGTTTATCTTCCCAGTGAAGTGAGTATCTTGGAAGCAGGATCACCATCTAGTTTGTTTTTCAAGTCTTGCTTTCAGTTGAGTGGCAGCTCAATAAATATTTGTTAAATGAGTGAAAACTTCATCCACCAACAATATTATTCCTGTTGGGGAAAGTAACTCCTAAAGCATGTCTTTATCAATAATAAATACTCAACTTTTTCTGATGCAGAAACAACAGCCCTCCCAAACATGTTTATGTTGGTCTAATACCAGAAAGAGCATATTAACATGAGAACAAAACCCATGAAGTACTGTTATACGAAACATCCCTGCAATCCAGCTGCGTGCACTGCGACTTTAGCATAATGTGTTTAAAATGTTTTGCAAAATTGCAGCATCAGAAAGAGAGGCCCGGGACAGCAATGTGCAGAGCTGGGCCTGCGGTGCTGGCTGCTGCAGGGAGTCCCCTTGGTCACATCTTTCCCATCTGTACAGACAGCAGCAGGTGGAACCAGAGCTGTTCCATATGCGGATTAGTCTATGGCTTTTTCTAAAGGCTCCGAGAGGCAAGCTTACATTTTGTCTTCAGATCTTTATATGAAAATACCACTGTGGATAATGAGGCTGTTGTATGCATAATTTAACTTTAGGAAGCCTAAATTCCTCTGCAAGGCAAATTGGTACCTAGAGGCATGCAATTTGCATGGGGATTTCAAGCCCTCCTCCCTTCTATTGTCCCTGGCCTGGTGTTGCTTTTCTTCTGAATTATATTCCCTTATTCTTTGAATGCCTGATTCTGAGAACTTAACCAGATCACCATGGCCTCCCTATTTAATAGTGGTTTCAGAAACCCTGCTGCGCCGGCTTTGACCATTTCTGGGTGCATGACTGGTATTTGGCAAAGCCCAGCCCCAGTGCTCAGAGGCAGTATTTCTAATGAATCGACTCCTTTGCCCGAAGCCCGCCTGCCTGTTAGAGCCAGCTGAGCCTGCAGCTGCCCAGAGTGGGTGGTACTGATAGAGTCCTCTGTGATTGACTTCACAGCTCAATCTGTCAATCTGTTTGGGGACAGACGGTTAGAGAACTGTCTGTCTGAGTTGCCTCAGAAAGAATTTGGCTTCTTGGCTCAATCTTCTAGCAACAGACTGCTTTCCTCTGCTCTGGGCTGGTGAACATGGCTGTGTTGGCGTAGTTACCGATTCCATTTTTCAAAGCCTTTCACAGTAAAGAGAAGTGTAGATGGATCAAGGGCTCAGGAGAACAACCTGCCAATTGTCTTCCAATATTTCATTCATCATCAGATAGATAGTGTTGTTTTGCAGACAGTGCATAGGCCAACCTGTTATTAAATTCTACCTCTTCTAAAGTGATGCTTTCCAAGTAACTTCTAAAGTGATGCTTTCCAAGTAACATGCTTTTATTTTGCATAGATAAGACTTGAATTGTAAAGACTAACCAATACACTGTAACCATGTTGGATGCTTTTGGCCTTTGGTGACCAGACCAGTTTATAGATGACAGGGGAGTTCCTATGTGATAATTTGTAAAGTACCTTAGTATTTACTAAAGTTATTCAGAAAACAAAGAAGAGCAGAATGAGAAAGAAGGAGAGAAAAGGAAAGGTTAGATGGAGAAGGCATTTTAGCAAAAACTGGAGGTCAATTTTAGATCAATTTTTAAATCAATCAGTCAGAATGCATTGAACATTTACCTAGGCAAACCTGATCAAGTCACTCCATTCATTAAAATGAAGCACAGGACTTTGTAATTTCTTGAGGTCTCCTTGAAGTCTAGCATTCAGACAACCTTTGTCTTGTCTTCTAACCTAGGTAATTATGACTATTTTATAGCTCATGGGATGTGTGTACTAGGTAAAATCAAGGTATCAGGTCTTGGGCAGAGAGGGTTCAGCTCCCTGCGGCTCCTAAATCAGTGAGCATTCTTTGATGAGCCAGGAAATATGTTGAGTTCCTGAAATATATCACCTTTGTTTTTTCTTAAAACCACCTGTGAGGTGCATATTATGTTTCCTTTTTAACAGTTGAGAAATAACAAGTTGTTTCAGATCCCACCACTGAGAAATGGGAGACTGAAGATTTAAATGCAGGACCTGCATTTTGGATCTCTGCCTTATTCTCTATAAACATCTTATTTGCCTACTGGGATACCATGATTTGGGGTCTTGAGAAATTGGGAGTCAATCTACCACATTCTTGATTCTCCAATAGTTTCGTGTTATTAGGAGAACCTAAAATAGAGATACGATGTGCCTTGCTAGGAATAAGGTACAGCTCTTGGAAATGCACAGCTCTTTTATAAATATTAACTAATATAGCGATACCATTTTGCACCAAAAGACAAAGACTTTAAAAGACATCAAGGATATGTCTGTTTCCTGATGGTATAAAACTTTTTCTTCATCTAGTTAACTTGGCCCTTCTTATCTAGTCCCAAGACTGACAGTTGTTTCCCTGTTTGGTAGTCCTTAGGATTTGTTTCTGTTGCCAAATCACCAGAGGTATCCAAATGCTCTCTGAGTTAGAGATTAATGGCATGACAAGATCAATGACAGCTGTGACAATGACATGCTTTCATAGTGGTAAGAAGATTTCAGCAAAGAAACAGAATTTCATTATAATATTTTAGTAATATATATTCTGTTAGCCTAGCTGAGAACAGTTTTTAGTCTTTGAGGAATGTGGGTTTTGAAATGAATTCACTCTTTTATTATGACATAATATATTTAGTCATCATCTAAATTGGAATACTTTGCAAAAAAAAACCGCCTGTTTGTGCAAATGAGAAGATGTAGTTACTCAATCCCCATGATATGTTAGGTGTACTAGTTTACAATGGTGAATAAAAAAATTATAACTAAAATTTAGAATTCTTTTTTCCTTACACTTGCAGGGTGGTATTGTGCTGGATGTATGGTTGACCTAGGATAGTAAAGAAAGTCTGAGCAGGTAGTATGATTTCAGTTAAGTTCAGATAATAGGAGATGAAACAAATTCTTATGGAATTTGTCAGACAAATTTGACTACAACTATTGCTTAGTTCTGGTTTTCTGAAAATTTGTATTGGATTTTATTTAAAGGATCAGGTTCTGTATTGACACTTTTGTTTGCTTGGTAGACATTTAAAGTTAGGTAGTTCTGATATTCATAACCATTGATTTGCTGTGTGGCTTTTGTGAATCTATAAATTCAAGACATTCAGGTTAAATATAGACAAGTTCTTAGTCTTTGAGAATCCTTATATTCCACTAATGAATGCCTGGCTTCCTATGACTTAGTAAGGAAGGCAAATGTTTTGGTGAATTGGAATCTGTAGAGGAAAGAGAAGTGTTGATTATTTTCCTTTACTTTTATATCACAGAATTAAATTGCAAAAAGTCATTTACATTTGATGCTATTTGATATGATAACATTTGCAACGTAGTGCGAACAGAATTATAAAAATCAAAAATCATTTAAAAAGAGGCTCTTCCTCCAATTCCTAGAATAAAGCAGCTCCATCTGGAGAACTGTTAACCAGAGTCTTTTGATGAATACTATCTTAATAATGGAGAGGAAGAAGAAGAAGGGGAATAAAGAAGAAGAGGAAGAGGAGAAAAAGTGCAATTTCCACATAATTCAAATAAAACAGGAATCATTGTAAGCAGTATTTTCTGGATTCTCTGAAAGAGTTCATTTTACTCTCAGTGTCTAAATTACAACAAGGTTGCTTATAACCTTTAAGACTTGATGATTCCAAATGTCCTCTATTTAATATTGTTCATCCAAACATGTGTACACAAATGGCATGTCCACCTTTGATCTACTGTGATAATTCATATATTGCATAGATTGATTGTTTTTATAAGTCAAAACTGCACCAAATCAGGAAGACTCAGACATAGGGCCACCTCACAAGTATCAGCTAGGATGCAGCCTACTTATGATTTAAGAAACATGAAATGAGCTAATCATATATTTTTTCTTCCTTTTAATCTGTTATTATGGTCAATTACATTAATTAATTTTGGGATGTCAAAAAAATTTGCATGCTTAGTACAAACCTCACTTGTACACGGAGTATTTTCTTTTTGACTTATTATTGGACTAAATTCACTACAATTGTGTTAAGAAGTATTGTTGTGCCTATGTTTAAGCACACCTGATCCATAATTTTCTTGTAGTGTCTCTGTCTAGTTTCAGATATGGGTTGGGGAATGTTGACCTCTTAGAATAAATTGGAGAGTGTTCCCTTCTCTTAAATTTCCTGGAAATACTTGTGTGGAATTAGTGTTTTTTTTTCCTAAAGCCAATGGTAGAGCTGCCCAGTGAAGTAATTTGGGGGTTATTTATGTGGGAAGGTATTCAATTACAATTTACTCATGTAAACTTTCAGTAATTATAGGATAATATGAGTTATCTATTTCCTGAACAAGCTTTGGTAGTTTGTGCCTTTCAGTGAATTTATTCATTTCATTAAAGCATTTTTCATAAAGTTTTTCATCATATTTAGTGATTATATATCTATAGTATTTCAAGAATTGGTAGTGATGTCCTCTCTCTCATTCCTTAAATGGACAATTTGTCTATACTTTCTCTTCTTTCACCCCATCCCAACTACTCTAGGTATAATTTAATCAATTTTATTGATAGCCTCAATAAATCAAGTTTTGGTATTGCTGATTTCTGTTTCTTATTAATTTCTGATCTCCTCAGTATTATTTCTTTCCTTCTCTTATATTGTGCTTCTTTTGATGTTTTTCTGATTTCTTAATGAACATAATTGAGGTATTTCTTCTTTTCTAATACAGGTTTTCAGTGCATATATTACCCTCAAAGAGTAGCTTTAGCTATATTCCATATACACTGATATGTTCTGATTTCATTTTCATTAAATGTGATATAATTTCTAATTCTTTTGTTTATTCATTGCTATATGGTTATTTAGAATCATATCATTCATTTTCTAATAGTTTTGTTATTGGTTTCTCAGAAAATAAATATTGCTTGAATTGAATTCTTTTTAAATATATTGAGATTTGGTTTATGAATGATAATGTGATCTATTCTGGTCAACGTTCCACAAATAACAGTAGAGGTGAAATTTTATTTGCTCTTGTTGGGTGGAGTGTTCTATAAGTGTTAATTTTTTTCAAGTTTGTTGACATTGGTGTTCAAGTGTTCTATAACCTTCGTGATTTGCTCTCCAGTTGATGTAAGGGTTGAAATAGCAAATTATAATTGTCAATTTTTCAATTATCTGTGCAGTTCTATCAGTTTTTGCTTCTGTAATTTGAAGCTCTCTGACTGGCTGTATGCACATTTATAATTGTTACAGATCCTTGAGGAGGTCATGTACCCCCTTATCATTACATTGTATTTCTCTTTAACCCTGATGTTCTTGTGGTCTTGAAGTCTACTTTGTCTGATTTCACTGTTACTACTCTGCCCTTTTTTGTTGCTATTGTGCAGTTTGCTTCAATCCATAATTTTAGTCTATTTAAAGTGGGAAGTATACAACTGGGTCTTGCATTTTATCCAATACAATAATCTCTGCCTTTTCATTTGTGTTTTCATTTCCTTTATTGTCTCATTATCTTTGATTCTTTGCTTATTTCCAGGATTCTTTTAACATTGTTTTTTAGTTGGTGATGTACAACTTTTAGTTTCACTATCTATCTGCAAGCAATATTTTAGCTCTGCACTTATGATGTAAGAACTCTACTGAGCCCTTCCATTTCTGTCCTCCTTGCCTTTATGCTATTGCTATCAAATATTTTATTTCTCTCAATATTATAAACTCCATAATACTTTGTTACTGTTTTTATTTTAAACACTTGATTTTCTTTGAAGGTATTGGAATTTACATAAATTCCATGTAAATACCATTTACAATACTCTTTCTTTGGTTGGATCCATATTTCCTGCTGGTAATTTTCTCCTACCTATGTGTTTCTCATGATGCAGCTCTGCTGCTGGCAGATTCTCTCAGCTATTGTACACCTGAACAAAGCTCTATTCCATTTCTGTTTTTGAAAAGTTTTTCAGTTCAGTGAAGAATTCAAAGTTAACTTCTTTTAAAATTTGTATTTGTTCTTTTTAGTTACACATGACAGTAGAAGCTCTTTTGACATATTTATACAAATATGGAGTACATCTTACTCTAAGGGCCCATTCTTGTGGTTATACATGATATGTAGTTTCACTGGTGGTGTATTCATATTTGTACATAGGACAGTTATGTCAGATTCATTCCACTGTCTTTCCTATTCCTATCTCTCTCCCTTTCTTTTGTTTTCCCCTTCCAACTCCATAAAGATCTGCCATACTGACATATAGGTTTTTCAGTGATTCTGACAGGTGTTCTATTTTTATCTTTATCTGTATTCTTCTGTATATAATTTCTCCTTCTTGTCATTTATAATATTTTCTTTTTATTGGTGGTTTGATAGAAAGTTGACTATGATGAGTCTTCATCTTCTCATGCTTAGGATGGTTGAGCTTATTCATTCTATGAACATATAGTTTTCATCAATTTTTAATTGATTTTAATACTTTAAAATATTTTTGATCCAATTACTTCTGCATGAGCCTGAAGTCTAATACATAGTTTAAGGTTGTTCCACATTTCACTGATATTTGATTCTTTACATCTGGATCACACCCAGGAGCATGGTCCTGTCAGATGACACTCTTTAGTGACATCATAGCCATCTTAGTTTGTGGAAGCATTCACTGTGTTGTTCACATGATGAGGAAGTCACCTGATGACACATTTCTCAGCAGATAATCCTATTGTTAAGTGGACTCTGTTAAATTCCTCCGCAGTGTCACATATGTCTTACAATCTAACTGTCATCTCAGGCATTATGATTTTCAGTGATCATTCGTTTCCTGTTTCTCAGAGATAACTGTGTTTTTCTGCTAGAGATGTAGAGTCTTAATTTATATTTTTCACATATTTTTAGTTGTATTTTAAGTTTTCTCAGGTAGAAGTGTTAACCTGTTACTCTAATTGGGCCAGAATCAGAAATCTATCATTACATTTACTGTGTGTGGCCTTTGCCAAATAACTTTAATTCTCTAATTCTCGGTTTTCTTTTCTTTAATGATAAAAGTTATCGCTACTTCAAAGAACAATTTTAAAAAATAAGGCAATCTCTAAAAACAGCTTACTCTGTTACCTGATACATTTTAATTAGTAAAGCTAGTGTTATTAAAGTTAGAAAGTGATGTGTGGAGTCTTTTTAGATCTTGATCCCTTGTTCTGTGTGATCAGTTCATTGGAAGCATGACCTTGGGCTAAGGAAAAGCATACAAGCCCCATAGTATAGCAGATGAGTGAGGGAAAGTCAGATTATTAGTATCCTGGAGTCTTAAACTCTCCTGCCAAAAGCAAAATTAGAATGGAGATAGGACATAGGTCTGGGAACCCTGTTCCTGTCCTTTGTATCAGTGGTATGGTAAGAGAACCCTGACTGAAATTTCTAACAATCATTCTGTTTAAGCCTTACCTTTACTCTCCTTTCTCAATCTCTCTCTCTCTCTCTCTCTCTCTCTCTCTCTCTGTGTGTGTGTGTGTGTGTGCACACATGCCCTCATTTCCCCGATCACGAAGCAATGACGCTTTAGCTGTTACTGCAAACCAAGTGCAATTGTCTTCAGTGCTTTCCTTTGTCTACACATGATGTTCGAAATATACAAGTTATCTTTTTACATAGACTGACATATTTGACACACATAGTATCCTATGTCATATATTAGTCAGCTAAGGCTGCCCTAACAAAATACTATAGACTAGGTAGTTTAAACTCATACTTTATCTCTGTAAAGGCCCTGTCTCCAAAAACAACAACATTGAGGGCCAAGTCTTCAATCTATGAGTAAAGGGGAACATAATTGAGTCCGTACCATGGTAAAAGGAATAGGTGTTTGTAGATAACAATATTTATTTCATGAACAAAGATAACATTGCTTGTTTTGTGGAAAGCAGCACCTGGTTTGGAAGTTTATGAAAAAGACATTTGCTAGAAATAGAAGAGCCAGTATCTTTCCATTGGTATTTGGACTAGGATCATGTTTGGACATTTTTTAAGTGTTTAACCTCAAAGGTGAGACCTTTAGTCACACCTCTCTGTCTGTGTCTAGAATAGCAGTCTGAACTCAGTAATTCAGGTTTTTTTTTGTTTTGTTTTGTTTTTCTGATTGATTGACCAATAATCTCCCCTATCCAGGAGTATAGAGAAATGTAATTTATCTCTATTCCTGTAGGCTGTGTTCAAATCCATAAGCTGTTTGAGTAAGGGTTTCTTAGTTTCTCTTGGCCACAGCATTAATAGGGCTTGGGACCTGTAACTACCTTGGAGTGATTTTAGGATACTGGACCATGTCTAATCATCTCTTATTCTCTAGTGGACTTTCCATAACACCAAATATGTCAGTAAATTCCTTTGAATAAATGAATGAACAAATAAGACGTATCCAAGTGCCTATGACAGAGGGGAGTTTTTGGAGCATGTTTAGAAATTAATGAGCCAAGAATTTTGAGTTCCAAGTTTTTATCTCCGAAGATTGTTTTATCGATGTTTATTTTTGAAATGCTAGAGATTTTGTTGTTGGAACTTGTGTCTTTTTGTAACTGATCAGTTTTAAGAGATTAAAAAAGTTCATGCAGATCACAAATATAAGTCACTATTTTCTGTATCCTTCTCTGCCTCCAGAAGCATAGCTATAAAGGAGAGTGAAGGGTAAAGCAACTGGACAGCTGAGTCCCATACAGTCCCAGAGACGCCTGTTCCAGGAGCATGGAAGGAAATGTCAGCTCTTTCCATTTTTGCTGAGATATTTTTAGAGTGGCTTCTTTTCTCCTTGGCTAGAGCCAGAAAGCTACTTTATTGAGAGACTGTGTTCTACTGAAAAAAAATAAACTTTTAAAATAGACTTCTTCCTATAAGAGAATTTAGTTAATTTTATATTCATTGTGCTTGCTTACTAAGTCTTACCTTTTCTGGAAATTCATTTAATTAATATTTATTTTGAAGGTCTATTTTTTTCCCAATCCTTTTTTTTCTTTTTCAGTCATCTACAGTAAAGGGAAGTGATTGCTTAGCTTTAAAAAAAAAATTAGTAAGAATTGGTTTTAGGGTTACAGTACTAATTTGGGTTAGATTGAAACAGAAGATATCCTGAACAGGGGTTAGAGAGAACGCGTATTTCTAAAGCAAAAGCTAAGTTATTTTTAGATCTCTTGACATACCAAGAGTGACTCTAAAAAATGAGGCTAAATTTATTGACCACGTAGGATGTTCAGTCTTGTTCCTTCACAGTAGTAACTCCTCAGGTACATGACATTTCTGGCTCTAAAACCAAGTGTCTAATGTGCTTTCACCTTGGCCGTGTCCCTTAGCTTCCCTTTCTAATCTTTCTTTACATGTCCTCAGTTAAAATAGACTCCTGGAAGCCGAGAGTGCCAGCTATGGAGGTCTCACTGTGAGCCACCATCACAGAAAAATAGAGGCCTGTGCTCCCACTCTAGGCCTCTGTTTCTGTGCCTTAGAGCATGGACCCAGGGCTGCCCATCCCACCCCACTTCCCTAGCCACACTGAGTATCTGCAGTTGCCTTAAGGTACGGATCCCTTAGCATCCAATGATTCTTCGTTTTTTTTTTGTTTTTGTTTTTGGTTTTTTTTTTGCACTTTCCTGATGATATTTTGTTACTGCAGTGAAAATTTATGGCCATAAGTATTTTCCACATTTGGGATTGTTTGCTAAATATGTAAATAATAGTGAAAATACCTTAATAAGGAATCCCAGTTTAGGGACCATTTTAAGAATATACTTTTTAAGGCTAATATTAATACATACATATATATTATATGTATATAACATATATGCTTATAAACAAATGTCAAATATAAATGTATAGGTAGAATATGGTAGCTCCTGAAAAGTAAATGGTATCTATGAAAAAAAGAATGAAAATTCTGAACAAATTTAAAGAAGAAAATTATGAAAAATCCAATTTAGTTATACAACCCTTAGACTGTTAACTGCCTTGCTATATTTTTCATTTATGTTTGCCATATTGGCTGTAATTTTCTCATCGTCATGAATACATAATTATACTTTAATTTTCATTATTTAATATAGTTTTATCAAGTTTATAGTCAAATTAACAGCTGCTTCAGAAACATCACCTTTTATAACCACATACAGTCCCACATGTGACTCCAATATAGATTAATCATTCCACTATTGGGGTGTGTGCCACATTCTACTCTATCATCTATAAATAATTTAACAATACACATCTTTGAACAGGGTCATGGTTTTCTATATTTAAGCTTGTTTTTTTGTGGACATGTAAATAGCTAGGTTAAAAATTGGGACCAGTTTTAAGCCTTTCGATAAACAATATTGTTCCAAACCTTTGCTGTAGCTGGTGTCCTGTCACTGACCCCAAACCTTTAGCTTCCAATGCAAGTTTGCCCATCTGGCTTCCTAAGTAGCCAACATTAATGACTACCAAGATAGCATCTGAAGTATAGCAATATACATTGGGGTTCTTAGCATAATCTATAATTCTCTTAAAATGGCCTTGCTGATGACCTTAGTAGCCATGATTGAGGGAATAATTCTGTTGCCCATGCCTCCACTTAACTTTCTGGTTCTGGCCATCCACTGGTCCAATCTGTATTCTCTACTAAAAAACATCCCAAACTCATCTCTATGACTTTCTGCCTTTTGTGTTGACCTCAGAGAAATCTCATTATCTGTAATGATTGGATTTGAAAAACAAAAGCTTGATCAATTGTTATTCAATGACTTAGGAGCAAGACTCATCTCTATTCACTGCTGACCTGAGGATTTAGCTCTGTCCCACACCGCCTGGCAAAAGTCCAGCTACTGGCTATGCCCAGAAATATCTGCTGGACTTGGTAACTTCTTGATTATGCTTTTTTCTCCAACACTTCCCTCTCTTTTGCCTGTCTTCTTCTTTCTTCTTCCTCTTGACCTGGCACTAGTTCTAAAAGAAGGGATTTTGCAGCCTCCTAGACTTTTTATGAAAAAGGAACCAATTCCAGGCTAAGTGCTATTTTTAACAGCCTCTGAATTTTGCAAAAGGCTTTGGTTCTCCGCTACTTTCTGGACCACATATTAACATTCCTTGATGTGGTAGACCTATGGATTTTGCTTTAGCTCAGCATTTCCAAAAATGTGTTTCTATGGAACTTAAATTTCAAGGGAAGCCACAAACAAAGAATCCCACAATCAAATAAGCTGCAAAATGGTGCTTCCTAAATGCCCCTCTTGAAATGCCACAGTTCATCTGAAGGTTTGGAGACATCAGAAGAAAGAAACATGTTTCAACCTAGTCATTCCCCACTGAAGTCCTGTTTTTCTCCTGTTATTTTTATGGCTATATCTAGAGTCATTTTTACTTATAAATTATTTGGGAAAAGTTACTTTGCCAACACTACTTGTTTAGTGAAATTTGATGGGTTTTTACATCAAGAGGAAGATTTGACTAAAAATAATGTTTCCCGTTTTTGGAACTAGACCATACACAGGTTGCTGCTCAGAACTATTGGAATCCCTTGAACATTTGGAAATTATAATTCCTACACACAGAGGCAAGCTGGGTGCTGAGGACTGTGTGTGAGCAGGAGACTGAGGCCTGGGCTGATGAGCTCCATGCTGTTCTCCTGATGGTCCGTGAATACCTAACACATAGAAGTGAATAACTTTACAGGCAATTGTTTGTCTACCAGTTGGAATGTTTGAATTTGATTTATCAGAACAATGTTACCATGAAGTCATCTCTCACCCAAAGGGAATCATAGGGATGCTTTGAGTACCAGAGAGGATCACTGATTTCTTTGAAGTCGTAGTGCTCATCCTTTCACAGCTGGGGAGCTGCTTTGCTGTGAAATAGAATTCCAGTTGGATGCAAAATTAATCAGCTTTCACAGCTCTAATTTTTGCCTAAGACACTGTGTCAGTGTGTTTGGTACATGCTGTGTTTGAGCCTAGAAACCTACGCCTTGCATTTGTGTAGCATCGTGACACTACCAACTGCCTGTTGGATGCCATGGGGAACAAGAGAACTGGGGAGCAGACAGTTTCTCTTCTGCCATTCTGGATCTTCCTCTCGATTACATTCAGGAATGACCTTCCATATCTGGAAGTGACCTTAATGGTTATCTACTCCAATAACCATGGCCAGTCCAGCCTGCCCTTGTACCCCTGCCATGGTGGATCCACTATTATTTAGACAGTCTGGCATTAGATTTTGAGTCATATCCAAGCTTTGTGGAAAAAGTCCTTTCCTGAATAAGAAAATTTTTTTAAAATAGCAGAATCCTGTTTCTACCCTGGCATGCAATCAGTATCATAGGAATAACTGGTCACTTTTATTAATTTTTTATGGCTCTGAAGTGATCATTTGTGATATTTTGGTCTCAAATATTGGGAAGACTATTTACAGAGAAAGAAAAAGACTTTTGTCCATAGAATTTTAGGCAAATAGGCATCTGAATTTGACATGATATTCCCACCCTAACAATAGCAATGAAGAAAGGATGTTTCTCTACTTCAGTAGGTGATCAAACAAAAAGGGTTCCCAAACATAATTTTTCACTTTTTATAACCTTGCTTGCATAAAGGAAACAGTCTATTTACAGAGAAGTTTTTGGGTTTGCAATAAAGTGTCATGGGAAGAACACGCTCAGTTTATTCATCATGGCATACACCTGTGTCGTTGTGCCTGTATTTGTTTACGTGGCCTGTGCCAATGGGGAAGAAAAAATGAGCGAATCATGGTCCTTGCCCTCAAGAAGCTGATGGTCTCCCCAGTGGGAGGTGGAAGGAAAAATACCCACAAAAATAAGTGTGCACAAGGCAGAGAGCGATGTGTGTTGTAATATGAATAACAGCAAAGTGCTGAGGAAGCAGGGGAGGCCAAGGTTAATGCCAGGTGGGAGTACTGGCAGTGAGTGCAGCTGAGCAGACTCTGAGTTGCATGTGGGAAAATGGATGGGACTTTAATAGGCAGAGATTACAGAGAGAACATTGCTACATGGAGGCATTTTTCTAGAACATTCCTCAGCATGGGAGGCAGGGACTTTCCAAATGCTATCATTTTCTACAAACATTTTGTTTTGTAATATCTCTGATCACTGTATCCAGAGCTGAGATTTTTGAGGTTTATGTTCTTATCGGGTTGGTGTGATGGTTTTTAAATAAATATAACAGTGATTTGACCTTCTGGGGTCTTCTCACACCTGCTCAATGGTATCTACAAGTACCTCTTCCTGGTTTACATTTACCCCTTGTATCAACAACTTTCAGTTTGGGGTGAGATCGCGAGATCTATTCTTTCCCTCCCTGGAATAATGCCTTGTCCTGTCCAGGGAGGAGGGAAATAACTACAAGGAGAACAAACAGTTGGATGGCTTCAATCTGCCTGTCTGAGTGGAGACCCTGGGAAAGACCCTGGGAGAAAAGGGTGGGCTTCTCTATCTGGTGATTGTGAGCTAGAGTTTTTCCTCTGATCAGGGGTGTGTAAAAGAAGGGCAATGGCCTTCTATATGAACATTCTCAGAGAATATTTACATTCATTCATTATTCTTTCCCCAAAGCACCAAAGGAATACATGCTGTGTATCAAAACTTGCCCTTTCAAGGTTCGCAGTCTGGTGAAGGGGAGAGAAACATGTCAACCAGCATTTACAATTCAGTGTGATAAGGACTATGCAAAGGGAACTTGGAATCCTGTGTCTTTGAGGGCAGATAAGAGAGACTGTAATAATAGCTCAAGAAGATGATGCCTGAGCCAAGTAAAGATTAGGTGGGAGAGGGAGGGGCTTATTTTTAACACTCATGTGCATTCAGTGAGTGATTTCGTAAAGAAAATAGTACATTCATTCACCTTCATTAAGGTTACTTTTAGCAGTTAATTATATGCTAAGTGAGTTTGCAGATATGTCAAGTGTTTGACACTTTTGTTTGTTTTGTTTTTTACTTTTTAGTAAGATTATAATTTCAATAACAGCTGGCAGCACAGGTTGACCCACAGAACAGCATTTACTGACCCCCATTCTACATAAACCAAATCGTATAAATCTTGTTCTGGAGCAAGTACTACTAAACAGGATGGGTAAAGATGGCTTTTGCTTCGTGTGTTCAAGAGAAAATCATACCAGTAGAATAGAACAGGAGACGTGAGGGATAGTGCAGAAAAAGAGAGAATCTCCTTCTTTTGCAGAACTTTAAGGTGGCCACGGGTGTGCCTCCACCCCTGCTTTAGAGCACGTAGAGAAACAGCTAAAGCCAATGTAATGGGAGGAGAGTCTCCTGATTTCCACCATTTTAAATGAAACATTTGGAAGATTGCTTATTCATTTTCTGCACCTTTACTTGGAATTTCTGTTAACAATTCCATATTTCCTCAGTGATGCCATTCCACTACTTCCATTTTCTCTATTGTTTAAATTATCGAATGATCCATGGATGCTTAATACATAGCTGCTCTCCGCAAATGTAGAAATAAAGGTGGAAAATGAACAGATGACTACAGCTGTTTGACTTCAGCTTTAATTGCTTTCCAACAGTCACATAGATTGGACCAATTTTCTTAAAACAATATTTGTTCTGAAACAAAGGTCTCGGAGTAAAGTTTTGTCAATAAGTCAAGGAGCTTTGGGGAAGGACATGATGGGTTTTCCTTCTTTGTTTCTCCAATGGTTTAGAAAGGCATAGCATGTAATCGACTGTGTTTTTTATATAGAATTTAAAATATTGAGCCATATTTGTCCTCTTTTACCTCTTATCAAACTAAGAACATAAAAGAGGAGTTATAGAAAACAAAGGTTGAAAGAAAAGAAAGTTTTCACTCTTCCTCCCAGCCCCTGGTAACCAATAATCTATTTGGTGCCTCTGTTAATGTGCCTGTCTGAACATTTTGTATAAATGGAATCTTATAATATAAAGGTTTATGTCTGTCTTCTTTTACCAAAATAGTTTCAAGGTTACTCAGGCAGTAGGATAGCCTGCTATAGGGATAAACCACATTCTTTATTCATTTATCAAACTTGCTAGACAATTGAGTTGCTTCTACGTTTTGGTTCTACTTTTTGAATACTACTTCCATCAACATTTGTATCCAAGTATGAGCATTTCTTGTCAATTCTATTGAAGAGGGACTAGAATTTCTGGTTAATATTTTGAAGAATTGCCAAACTGTTTCCACAACAGTTGCACTGTTTGACTTTCCCACCAGCAGAGTGCAAGGGTTCTGATTTCTCCATATCCTTGCCAACACTTATTATTTTCTGTTTTCATGGGTGTGAGGTATTATCTCATTGTTCTCGTTTCCTTTTACATAAAGATTATGGGTTTTGAACACCTTTTCATGTATTTATAGGACATACATATTTATTCTTTGGAGAAATGTTTATACAAATGGGAAGGAAAGTTTTAAAGGAGAAAAGATAAGGATAAGATTGATATTTCCTGGATGCCAATAAGGTATTACCAGATGCATTAAGTCCTTTCAACTCATAAAAAATGAGTAATAATATTGAAGTCACATTTTATTATTATCCTATGTACACATATGATTACATGACCAATGTGATTCTAAATCATGTATAACTAGAATGAGAAATTATACTCCATTTATGTATGATGTGTCAAGGTGCACTCTACTGTCATGTATAACTAGTTAGAACAAATAAAAAAAGAGTCAGAGAAATTAAGAACTTGCTATAAACAGGTGAATATTGTGTCAACAAGGTGAATATTGTGTCAAGAGTCAAACAAGATCCATAGACTTCTTTTCTGTCATGTAGAGTCCAATCATCCATCACTTGTCTACATTCTCAGACTATTAAGACAGCTATTACTGAGTGAAGCATAACATTTGTCCCTCTCCTCTCTAACCAAAAATATAATAAAAATAATAACAATAATAATAATAATAATAATAAATATTTGAGCAATAATGCTGAAAAGCCTCAATTCTTTTCCTGAGATCTATGTGATGGTAGAGTAAGATCAAGGTTGTACACATGTGATGTACACCACATTCTTGGTGGTATGAGAGAGACTCCCATTCTTTGCTATTCACTAGCAAATGGGAAATCCATGATCTTCCTTGTAAAGGGCTTCTTTATATTTTAAAGTCCTAAAGTCACATATAGAGTCTCTAAACAAGTGCTGAGAGATCAGAAGGCACAGAGTGTCAGGAGAATACCTGCCACCCCTCTCCCCTGTCTGGCACCTGGCACCTGGCAGGTACACATGCCTGGAAGTTCCTTAAAGGTAGCCACATCCTGCATCATTTCTGAACTGATTTCCTCACCTCCACCCCAGGCCCGAGTGCAGTACTCAGCAGACTTATAGTACACATTCAATGATAAATTGCTAAATAGATAAATGACTTTAATGGCATCATATAGAAGGCAGAATTAGATAAATAGATGATGTTTAATAAATATCCTATGACTTACTTAGTAAAAGAGAAAGAAGTACTTAGCACCAAGCACTGTGTAAGACCCATGTCCATGCATTGTGGCTCCACAAAAACCCAGGGTTATGATTTGATATATTTCATTCATTCATGTTCAACACACCAACAAATAGTAAAATAGCAATGCACAACCAGGTCTGCAAAAGTAGGCTACAAAGTTTTATGTTAGATATTTAGACCTAGGCACACTTAATTCCAGATACTGAGAGACCTAATGAGGTACCAAGACAAAGGTCTTTTCCCTTTTTGCTTAAGGTGAGATCCATACTGTCACTAAAAAGATGAACAGGCCTGCAGAGGCTGAGACTTTTTAAGGAAGTGAAAGTATGATGTATCATATACTTTATGTGAAGAGAATTGGAGAGCAATGTAATTGTTTCCTAACCTGATTGAGCATCCCTAAGACCTGGATATTGTTAAAATGATAAATGACTTGGTGACTGAATGAATTTGAGATTGTTTGTTTTAAATAAGTGTGGCATTTGGGGGGTTAACACTACATTATTGATTTCCTATATTTTTAATAAGCAATTTTCTTTTCCTTTTTCTCTTTTCTTCCTCTCCTCTGCTCTCTGCTCTGCTCTCTTCTCTTCTTCAGCAAGTGAATGTTGAAGTTCAAGTGCCTTCAGCTTCCAATTCTTCTTTTGACTTTCAGTGCATTTCTTGTGTCTCTTCATGTCTTCTCAGTCTTAATACTTGGGATGGATGTTCACCTTTCCTTCCATCTTTGTGTGAACTTTCTTTGCTATCACATCTGGAATGTCTTTATTTTCTGTTGTGTGCCTAGTAATAAGCTAGCCGGGGTAGGGACTGGGGTGCAAGGTGGCTTGAAAACATAGTACTTGTAATTGAACAACAATCTATTATGTGTTTCCAGTCCTCTAATAATTTTCACAATTTCTACAGTCTGCCAGAGTGAGTGTTCTAATGTCTCTTTGACCATTTTGTTTGAAAGCTCTGCTTGATTGCCTTTTTCTTCATGCTCTGATTTATAGACAAAATACCAAGAATTTTTTCTACTTCTATGACAATTGACACAGTTAGCAAACATTTAAAGGAAGCAGAGGTTCAAATCTAAGCCCATGTAGCTGCAATGCTAATGCCTTCTCAATGCCCCATATACAGAAGAGGAGATTGCAATTCTGAATTGCAAAATAAAGGATGCAAATACAGTCTACGAAGGTATAAAGTATCTTTAGATAATTAAAGTGAGAGATGTTTGTTTTTCTGAAGGGAGAATCGTGTCAATATTTAGACATTATTTCTAATCCATAACAGGATGAAAAGAAAATTTGAGAGAGAAAGCAATAGAAAGTCCAAGTCTTTGGGGATTTTTTTGTACCCACCCACGCCCAGTACCTACCTCTTCCCATGTTTCAGAATGTGCTTAGAAAAATTAGTGTTGGGTGGATGAGTGGATAAATGTATGGATTATACAAAAATAGTGCCCTAAATTGCTCTTATGTTTACTTACAGTAGAGAGACCAAGAGAGTGTTTGACAAGGAGGGACTCAAATATAAGCATCTTTAAAAAGTCCAGCTGGGCATGGTGGCACACGCCTGTAATCCAAGTGACTTGGAAGGCTGAGTCAGGAGGATCGTGAGTTCAAAGCTAGCCTCAGCAACTTAGCGAGGCCCTAAGAAACTCAGTGAGACCCTGTCTCTAAATAAAATACAAAATAGGGCTGGGGATGTGGCTCAGTGGCCGAGTGTCCCTGAGTTCAATCCCTGGTTCAAAAAAATAAATAAATAAAAAATAAAAAAAAAAATGAAAAGTCCAACACTCAGCTCAGGTAGACTTGCAGAGTGCTAAAGAGTGTTCATTAAGGAACTGGGCTCCTGTTTCTTTTTCCCTCTTTCCATTGATGAGCTGTGAAATTCTAAGAATAGTACATGATCCTTCTAAGTCTCACTGTCTTTTCTGTAAAATGAAAATAATACTTATACCTGATTAATAGGTTCATTCCAGGCCTTATTATTCCATGTTGACTTCTATATCTATCTATTATCCCTGTTTGAATTGTTAAAACTACAAGTGTTAAATGTAGATTTAGACCATAGATAGCAGAGAGCTTCTTTAATTGTATCAACTGTTAAAATACTGTGCTGATTTTATTCTAGTTGTTAAATAACTGCTGCTCAAACCCTTCTGAATGATGCCCTCCATGCCATCTTGGATGTCCTGGCCATGGTTTCCAGGTCTCCTCAGTATTAATCCAGGTTCCCGAGTGTTAACATCTGTTCACATATGGGCCCAACAGGACTCTGCCTTTTGTTTTAAATGGACACAGATTCATTCTGATTAGAGCTGTCATTTCCATTAGCACTTAGTAAATATTTTGAATATTATCTCCACACATCATTTGCAGACAAGAAATTTAAAGTTCTTGAGTAAACAATTACGTAAATGTTTGTGAACAATAAACTTTATTTTTCAGTGGAACGTATTACATCAAATAAAAAATAAACTGAATTAATAGTCTGCCTCAGGTTCACTCACATAAGCACCGATATGTTTTTCATTATTTATCTCCAGAAACATCATTACTGATAGGGATCTGCGAAATGGTGTTTACCTTATCATGCTAAAGGTATGTGTGAGCCTGGGGTGTTAGGATAATCATCATTGTTATAACCATTATGATAGTTATTCACTCAGAAAACATGCATTAAGCATCCAATATGTGTTAGGTCCTGGGATACATTATGAGGATGCAGAGATGGCCTTGCCAGGCCCCTACCAAAATCATAATATAGTTTGGAAAGAAGGTGGTGAATGAACTCCTGGGCAGTCTCATAGCATTTCAGAATGATGATCACAGCAATAGGGATACTGGAGCTCTGAATTCTGCATTCTTACAGCTCCTTCTAACCTGAGAGACTTTTAATTTATATAGATCTCAGCCAATTAGAATGTCTTCTGTTAGGCAGAGGCATATAGCTGTGTTTGTGAGGTGATCAGAATAGCATGTTTAAATTCACCGAGTCTTGAAGAAGCCTGATGGGTTACAATGTTAGGAGCCCAAAAAACATAACAGGAAGGCAAAGATGTGCAGTTCCCATGCATCTTCTCTGTTCAACTTGTGTGGGAAATTGCAGAATGAGCTAGAAAGTGCTAATTTTATATAATGAAGGCACAATGGAGTTGTAGGTACAGGCTCAATTCATTGAGCTCAGATGTACTATTTAGGTTAGTGTGTCAGTTCTTAGCTACTTAGAATCCAGTTGTGGGGAAGATTTTACCAAATGTACAAGGGGTTTCATTCACAGTATGTTACATGAAGGTTAATCTGGTAGATGAAGATGTCACAGAGAATGAAACCCTGTCCCCAACATCGGTAGCCATCCTCTTATGAAAGACATTCTTACATGAGAAATCAAGACCCAATTATAAATATGCCTAGAGAACGGACTATCAAAAGAAGAGTTGTTTAATTCAGATCTGCAATGACATCTCACTAAAATACCCCAATGCACCCAACTTGGAGGACAGGTGCTGACCTGAGGTCTCTCTGCTGAGCTCTTTCTGCTTTGGAGAAGCTGAAAAGGGCCCTACCAACAGAGGTTTAGCGATCCTTTCTTTGGATCTCAAACTTGGCCAATCACTGCTGTTTCCTTCACTGAAGGTATTGGGGTTTTTATGTACATGCTACTACTCATCTATACACAAGGTGATGTTTTAATAGGGGAAGATGGTCCTTCTGGCAGCCAAATCCAAATGGACAAACGTGATATTCAACCAAGATACTCTCTGACTGTGTTTGGAAGCAGAGACAATACCACGTTGCTATGGCAAAACTGTCTAGCTATCCGCCTTCTGACCAATGTGACTACTACTTTTTTGTCAGTCACAAACTCTCCTGGAATTCTCCTGTATCCTCGGTTTTTAATCTGGTCAGTCACCAAATTGTCTCTTCTTCTTCATAGCATCTAGTCCTTATGCTGTGTTCCCCTGCTTTCCCAAGGGGTATCTCAGCATGTGGCATAGTTAACTCAGTTCAGATTCCCTGGCAAAGCTGTTAGACCAAACAAAGTCTCTATGGGCATATTAAAAAATCTCACCTACTCTAGGTAAAAGTCTGTAATTCACTGTTAGTATAAGGATACTAATTCAGTAGACATTTATTGAATAATTATGGGGGGGACAGGTTATGGGCTAGTTACTAAGAACACCACTCCACACTTTGCCACACACAAAATGTTTATATCTTCCAAAAGAAATTCATGGTCTTTGGGAAAAACCAATACAAATAATATGTTACTCTTTTTCATAGGAAATCTGATAATAATCCCAGGGTAAGGCTCAGTTTTGTTAAACTTTGCCAAATCAAATCAAAGTTTGAACTTCCCAGACGCATGTGTAATCTGTAGCTTAAGACCATATGTAGGTGTCAACTATCTTTGACTGAAAGAAATGAAAGACAAGAAAAGGAAGTTAACAGGAGGTGTCCTACATGGGAAAGGGGCCTAGGAGAAGAAAAACTCCACTTGGCAACTCAGCCAGAGAGTTTTATAGAGAGAAGAAATATCTAAGGGAAATTTATTTTTTGCTAAATTTGTCTCTGCCTTCTCACATGTGCTCTGGATGACATCTCTAGATGACTGTGAGAATCTGTGGAGTCCTGGGTAGCACCTTGGAGAAGGGAGCATGTACAAAGGCCTCAGAGGATGGGGCATTTGAAAAACTGTGGCTTGTGTATTGAAAATGGAAGCAGCCGTTATTTAAGAGAGAACTACATGTAGAGAAGGCTTAGGAGGATTTGGGCCCTTATCATAAGAGCTGGGAAAGCCACTATATAGTTTTCTACAAGGAAATGACCAATCATTTGTTTTCTACACATTTTATGTAAACTGATTTTAATGTGGATAATTCATTTTAGGGTTCCAAACGTGTGTAGGCAGGCCTGGAAGAGGTATTATTCCAGGTGAGATAAAATGGAAATAATTGGTATATTCAAAAAGTATTTAGAAGGTCGAATCAATAATTTTTGATGATTACACATAGAAGATCAAGGAACAATGGCTCCTAGGCCACTGGCACACTTAGTGCAGCCAAACAGGTTTGTGGGAGAAGAACAAGAGTTCAGATTCCAAGAAGTTTATTTTGAGGTGTATTTGGAATGGTCACCAGTAGGGAAGAGGTAGGCAGTTGGAATTCAGAGAAAATGATGGACTTATGGTATAAATCTCAGAGTTACTTTCAAGTAGATGATAACAGATACAATCATGCATAACAGCTGATTCTCATCACTGCTAGGGTTACTAATGTGATAGTTCTGGGATGAGATTCATGCTGGCTCACATATGATCCTGATATTACTGCTTTGAGGACCACACTGCAAGTAGCAATGACAGAGTAAGTACAAGAAAGAACAAAAAGAAAAATGTGGCCTTTGGGAAGCAGTATAATAAAGCAATTCAAACTGCATTAGTTTGAGGTCACAAGGTAATAGCTAAGAGCAATAAGGCCTTGGGCCAAAGACATAAACTCCCTATGACTCACTTTCCCATTTGACAAATAAGGATAGTAAATAATAGCACAAGATCATAGCATTCCTTGAAGGTCTAAGAGGTAGTTAATGAAAAGATGCTTAGTAAGATGCAGAGTATAAATTAGGAGTTGTTTGAAAGCCAATCTGTTGGCATTTGAATATAGATTAGATGAGACTAAGGTGGCAAAAGCCAAAGAGTAAGAGAAAATCCAGAATATGTGATAAGATGGAAGCCAATGACAGAAGGTTTTTTGGGAAGGCAGGAATTGTTAAAGAGTATCAGATGCTTTTGAGAATTCCAACAAGATGAGAAAATAAAAAATTCAGCCTCCACTGGATTTGGAGTTAGCTGGTAACACAGAATGGGTCCTTCCTTTCAGCAAAGCAACGTGGAGAGCAATCACATGGTGTTTGTGAAGAAGACTGCACAAAATTTAACACAAGATGAGGGCTCCAGTGACTGCATCTGCTCTTACCACCATTGTGGTAGAAGGAAGTTTGTAAATGCATGTGCTTTTGCACAGGTAGAAGGAAATGCATTCCTCTTTAGTATGCGTTCTGCAGATCCAAAATAAACTCATTCCTGTTGAATAAGCTATGTGCCACGCAGGTTTATTTAAAATGAACCCATTTTTAAAAGTGGTATTTTCAGCTGGAAGATGGCAAAATATCATACAAACTGTTAACAAGGACCCCTTCTACATTTTCAGCAAGAATTGATGGCTCTCAGGTACATCAAGAGCTGTCAGTCCTCACAGCAGTCCCATGACTCAATTGAACTTGAAAATTCTTTGCTCAATGTTCCCAATTCTCCCTTGCCAGGGAGTGAACAATTGTCTAATCTCTCTGGCAGTGGAAAGAAAGTTATCTTTGCCCGTGGCCAGCTGAGAAATGCTTTTTTAAATTTTTTTTTCCCCTCTCAAACACCACTGGGTGCTTATTCCAGTTTTCCTTGGCCATTAAATATTTTGTAAGTCAGGCTAATGTTCCTATATGGGTGACTGATAAATGGCAAATTCAACAGGAATTTCTAATATATTGCAGCCCCTTTCATTTACACTCTTGCCTCAGAAGAGGGTGCTGGAGTCTGTGAACATATTTAAATGTCTTCAGACCTGCAAAGGTATTTTGCAAATCCTAAAAGTTTTTAAATGACATCACCAGATTCTTAACTTTTCTTAGAGAATTATAATGTCGTGAACTTAGTGGGGAAAGATGAAAACTCTGAGGAATCTGACATTTGTGAGCCAGGAGTGTTGAAGAATTTAGTTAGAGTCTTCTCTGTGCCTTGGCGTTTTTCTTCCTTAGGTGAACTTCCTCCTCTATGCCAATTGAATCACATATATTCAAGACCCAGCTCCAATGCCAATCCTGTGGGATGCCTTCACAGATCACTATAGCCTAAATTAAGCTCTCCCTTTCTTTGACCATCTACCACAATTATTATCTATAATAGCCAATTTAGCCCTCTTATTCCTGCAACAAAATATGGATTCCCACAGTGCTCTGCTTTGTGCTGGAGACTTAGAGAACCTCCGGAAGTAATATTCAGGTTCAACTCAGTACTTAGGGGGGAAACCAGTCATCGTTGTATTCATTAGTAAATTAACTTTCATTGCAAAATCTGCAGGGATTTCTGTCTTCCAACCGTACATTTTCTTCCCATTTTGCCTTTAATGAATTAACCACCACCATGTCCCACTGTGAGTTTAATTACTGTACTGATTGCTTACTATGTATGCTACATGGTGTGGAAAGAATACAGAAGTTAAAAACAAAACACTCTCCCTGACCTCCCTGGGGAGAGAGACCAAAACCCATAAAAAAATAAGAAAACACATTAAACTACACATAACGAGTGCCAGATGAGTGGTCCAGATAATTGCACAGCTCAAGAGGCCCCAAGTGATGGGGCACTATGCCTCAACCAGTGGACTTACTTCTCAGAGCTGAGCCCTTGACCGTTGATCATGGGGCTTAGAAGGCTCCTCCTTAGCACCATCTCTGCTCATTTTCAACCTCACAGTCCTCTACCCTTCATGTCCCTCTCTTTAAAAAGAACTTCCTATTTTTTTGTTTTCCCTCATCCTCTATGCTGTGCAGTTTATCTTTCTATCTTTATAAAATCCATGTAAATGACTTCTGAAGCACTTCTCCCATCCTTAATCTCTAAACATTTATTCACTTTCCAGATTTTTTTCAGAGTTTTCCGTTATGATGATAACAAAAACATGCACACTTTTCACCACAAACATTTAGAGAAAGGCTCTGAATGAACAGATCTTCCTTCTATAAGCATGTTTTGTAGGGAAGATGTGGAGGCCTGCTGTCCTCCTCAGGTACTCATGCTCCAATCAGATGGGATAGCCATCAGCAGGTGCAGGAGGAAAGAGTGATGTCTCATGAGGCACTCTCCAGAGTGGGGAGACATAAAGAAGAGCCTTAAAAGACAAATGGGAATCCATAGCAGCATTGACTCACCTAGACTGTCATTCATACAGATTTTGAAGGCCATTAATAAGTCTAAAAGAAACTTGCCCAATTATATGTATAAAATAGAAATTTGATTAATAAATGACAAAATGGTACCTTGTACTGTATATCCAACTTAATGTATTAGACTATCTTATAAAGTACAGTTCTAAAAAATATAAATAGGTTCCACAAGTGTTAGATACACTCATAGGTGAGAGTTCTATATCTGATTGCTAAGATACCCCAAAGTTGTTTGGAACTACAACTTGGAGTTAGATCTTATTTATTTTTTTATTCCCACAAATGCCCCATGTTTCCCCTTCTGAACAAGTGACTCAGCTGGATGTATTACAGCCTGCTGTGTTCTATCTTAAGACAAAAAAAAAAAAACAACAAAAAAAACCACAACTGCATCTTATATTTAATATTCATATATTAATCTTATTTCTACTCATGTGCTACTTATATTTTGTAATATCTTTTATATGTTAAAGAATTAAATGTTTGTGTGTGTAAATATTGGAGGGCATCACTCAAAATCATCACCGTCTCTGTGTTAGATTTATTTCATGGTAAGTAATAGATGTTCTGGCCACCAGTGATTTAGATATGATATGCTTATTATTTATTTAACAAAAATCTTAGAATTGTGACTTCATTTTCTGTTTCCATATACACCTTTGGCACGACTTTCAAAAGCAAACTTTCATGTCATGATGAGTGTACCTTACCTTTCCCAGAGTCTGTGATTTTATGCACTCTACGGTAAAATGCTTAGGTGGATTCTAAGATTTCAAATTTATTGATATTTTCATTTTATTGACTTATAAGAAGACCAAACACAGCAGACTATCACTTTAATAACACAAAGCTATTCCAAAGGGTAATAATGATGATTTCTTTGAAAACAGTCAGGGCGTTGTAAGAGATAAGTATGTGTGTTTTAAATTAATTTCACGATTCTCTAAGCAATGGAAATAGAAAATCTGAGCACACACTAAGTTGCATATCTCTTTGCTTTCCCACCCAGGACTTGCAGAGCCTTTTGTGTGGGTCTCTGATCCTCTTTGGCATTCTGATAGATGGCAACTTGATGGGCGGTAACTACAGCAGGCAGCCCTTGTCAGATGGAAATAATTGATTGTAATTGCTTCGCCATTGTATTGCCTTTGCAATCTGTAGCTTGTTAAAACCACTGATTATAAAATAAGGATCTCACTTTTTATGCTGTAGGTTATGTTAATGAAAAGCTGTTCTTAAAGGAATGATCAGTGAATATCAATAAATGGCTAATAAGAAATTAAAGGAAAAGTTAACTAACTGATCATGAGTTAATATACTTCAGCAGTCAGAGCATTAGTCAACTGTGCAGCATTTCATATTGAATATTTTGCTTGGATCTCTTGAATAATAAATATTTCCCACAGAAAGAGAGATTGATTCTGTGTGGCTGTTTATCACACACTGCCTTGAATAACAGATCTTCACTGTACACAAGATCTCTTGGAAAATGGAAAATGTGTCTGTTTGCAGAGGCTTTATTTTGTTTCAAAGTATTAACAGGCAGATACTTTGAAATGAAAAAAAAAGTTCCCATTGTAACACCAAGGAGATACCAAAAAGTCAATCTTTTCCATGCTTACAATAAATGAGGAATGTGAGAGTTAAGTAAATCTGAAGGTATTGTTTTTGAAATATGCATTAACATTAAACATATACCAAAACAATAGCATGAATGTGAAGTTGTACCTAACTTTTTGCCTTAAGTGGTACAATAACTATTGGTAAAGTTGTAATGAGCTCTTAAATGACCCTATCTTTCATTCATACCATTTAAATGGTTGGTGATGTTGGAAGGTCAGATTTATTGACAGTACTTTTATTGAGAACCAATTCTGATTAGGTTTTGACTCCTCAGGTAGTTCACGGACTAAAGGGATGGATAAATTTAGGAGCAAACCATTATGGCATTAAATGCGGGGGAGGCACAGGAGGTGGATCATTCAAGTTCTAAAGGATTTCTGGTCCTCTTCCAGAAAAAAGAAAATTGCTTAAGAAAGAAGGGTGGTCCAACAATAGCAGTGTGGCAGAACCTGACATTTGAGGGGCATGCAATAATAATTGAAAACTAAGTTACATGTTTGAAGTGCAAGAAGTAACCAGACAGATGGCTATAATCCCAGCAGCTTGGGAGGCTGAGGCAGGAGGATCACAAGTTCAAAGCCAGCTTCAGCAGTTTAGCAAGGTGCTAAGCAACTCAGTGAGACTTTGTCTCTAAATAAAATATAAAGAGGGGGGACTGGGAATTTGTCTCAGTGGTTAAGGCCCCTGGGTTAAATACTCAGTACCCCCTTCCCAATAAAACAAAGAGAAAGCAGACAGGCAAAATTACAGAAAACCCATCTTTCTTTGATCTGCTAAGGAGTTTGAAGTTATTCCCATGACAGTAACCCCTAAGGAATATTTATTTCTTTAAAAAATATATTTACTTATGTATTTATTTATTGTGGTGCTGGGGATTGAACCTAGGGCTTCACACATGCAAGTACCCATTCTTCCACTGGCTACATTCCAGCCCCAATGAGGACTTTTAGATGTGGGAGAGACAGGAGCAGGTTTCCTTTTAGGATGATTGCTTTCTCATCAGTTTGGATGATGAGCAAGGGAGAAGCTCATTGTGACCTCCAGTTAGTGAGCTGATTTCATATGCATGCTGGTGAACATTATAACCAATATAGATCTATAAAAAGAGAATTAGAAGAACTTAAAGGTTGAATAATTTATTCATCTTTGACTTTTTAAGTACATATATTTTCTCTTGACTGTTAAAGTGGAATTGGTGTTAATACTTCAGATGCTGAAAATTCTATAACTAGAAAAATGTCTACATATGGTGATAAAGTCTGTATCCTATAGATAGTATGTATTTATGGTTAGTTTCATATTTATGGCAGATATAGATGTATAGCTTAATTTAAAATGTAACTAATTATGATTTTAAAAATACATGTTTAAGAGAATGCTAAAAAATGACAATAATTTGGTCCTGTTAAATATTTACCAGAAACATTCTTCACATGTGATTATCTGTTTCAGAATTTGGAACATTTGCATTTTAATTACATAATAAAAGAAGAAAGTGAAAGAATAATTAGCTTAGCTATTAGCCAATTGTAGCTGTAGTTAAAAAAACTCAAAAGCTGACATGGGTTTCCAAAGAACAGTCACGATATACATTGATCAGATGTTTAACGACATTTAGCGACAATAAAGCAAAAGAGATGTTGTTTCAATACTTCATACAACACATTTGCTGAAACAGAAATTAATGAAAGTGGATTTGGGTGTTTGACTCAGGATCAATCAATGTTTCCTGTTAATGTGTCCTCAAACAAGGCTTCTCTGGAGTGACTCCAATTGTTGAAACCCAGTGAAGAAATATGGTTATCTCATCAGTCTCAGAGTATTGGCTCAGGAGACCTACTGAATTGGTGTCTAGGTGGATGAATCGTGTCTCTTGTGTAATATGAAGTAGAATTTGCATAACCTATGCATGCACCTTCATATACTTTAAATCATATTTGGATCAGAAGCACAAGGTCCTGGGTTCAATCCTCACTAGTGCAAAAAAACAAAAACAAAAGAATCTGATTATAAATCATATCTGGAATTAGTATAATACCAATTACAGTGTAAACGGTGTGTAAATAGATGTTACACTGTCGTGTTTAGGTGATAAGACAAGATCAGAAGTGTAGATATGTTCAGCGCAGATACAGCTGTATCTTTCTGAATGTTTTCCATCTGTGGTTGGTTGAATCCCAGGATGTGGACCTTGTGGAGGTAGAGGGCTGACTAGGAACAACTGAGCACAGTGGGTTAACCAACCCCGTTGCTCAGTACTGTTCAGTGTCAGTCCTGTCTGTCTCAAGACCCTGCCCTTGTACCCCAGACACAGGCCTCAGTGCACACATCTGGGCCAGTGACAGGAGCAGTTGGTGTTGGAATGCATGCTGACAGCATTTCCTCTGTGCTCTTCTTGACAGATACAACGACATATTCCACTGAGAGATCCGAGCACTTCAAACCCTGCCGAGACAAGGACCTTGCCTACTGTCTCAATGATGGCGAGTGCTTTGTGATTGAAACCCTGACAGGATCCCATAAGCACTGTCGGTAAGGTACTGCGGACGCTGGTGTCAAGGGCAGGCCCTTAGTGAGGACTAAGGTGGAGGGCGGCAGTGAGCTTGGGAATATATAACATCCGGGATGTATACTGTCCTGCCATTTAAATGGAACTATTGAGAGTCTTAATATGGAAATCAAAGCAGATATTTCCTTAGCATTCAAGGGAGAAACAGGGAGAGTAGATGAGGTGTAAGCTTTAGCTAAACAAATCAGGGAACACTTAGGTTTATATCTGCCAATTTAAAGGAAATAATTTCTTTAGAAGCCTATATTTCTGGCATGGGACTTAGGTTTGTCTCCTTGTATTCAGAAATAATCCTTTCTTGCAAATCTAAGGACCACAGCAAGATAATCAAACAGCTCTTGTTAGATCTAGAGTCTTGGTGTTTCATGTGAACCAAACCCCAGAGAATGTAACTGTGTCCAGAGAGGACTGCATTTTATTTTGATTCTGCTGTCCTTGATTAATTTCAGTACTTTTTTTTTTAACACTTCTGATGATGAAACAATCTCCAGCAAGATGTTGTAAATGAAATCACAGTCCTGTTATAGTCTAGTGGACAACTACTTAAGGAAAATTCCCAGCAGAGATCAGAAAGGTGTTTAATTGGTTTTTTAGAGACATAGGTTATATAACAGCTAAAAATAAAAACAAGTGGAGATAAACAGTTCTCTTATAGAGACACTGCAGCTTTAAGGCTCAAGAGAAGAATCAAATTAACATTCAAAAAATATTTCCCACCGAGCTTTTATTTCCGACACTACCCTGGTAATTTGTTTTTCCTTGCAATTGTGTATGCTTCAGTGATCACATATATCCACACCCCTTTTCTTCTCTTTATTTACTCTTCTCATATGACACAGTTATTAAATTAATTATTCTGAATCGTGAAGCATGGAAAATTATGACTTTTTTCCCTCTCTGTTGCTATTATAAACCTTTATCCCCATGTTGTTTTATTAACAGTGCAGAGAAATGCATCTTACAGTTACAGATTTAGAATGTGACAGCAAAACCTGTGTGACTCCAAGAGCCAGCTTCAGTCCCTAGAGAGGACATGTTGCCACAGTGGGCAGTGGCACAGGTCTGGAAGAACTGATAAATGACAGCTACACATCTCTAGAAATTACCATACGTCTCTGGATATGGTGGTCTACACCTGTGATCCCAGTGACTCAAAAGGCTGAGGCAGTGGGATCACAAGTTCAAGGCCAGCCTCAGCAAGTTAGCAAGGCTCTAAGCTATTTAGCAATACCCTGTATCAAAATTTTAAATAAATAAATAATGAAATAAAACAAGGCTGGGAGTGTGTCTCAGTGGTGAAGCACCTGCCCCTGGTTCAATCCCTGGTACCAAAAATAAAAAAAGTTACCATATGTCAAATAGTACTGAGGTCTTTATTTCCTTGCCGTTGACATGTAGTTTTCCTGTGACTTTAGCAATGACATTGCGTTTATTCCATTTGCAAATTCTTCATCCCAATCCTATCTGTTGTAAACTTGAGTTTGGGATGAAGATGTATGGGGATTGGGCCTCCCCACACACATCTTCCCTTGCCACATGTATTATATCTGACAGGACACAGGTAGGAAGCACACAAATGATCATAGCACCTCAAAGGAAAATGCATGAGGTACCTTTTCAAAGCCTGATATGGGTCCAAGGTCTTTTAGACCCTCAGATACATGTTTACCTTACCTTAGTCAATCTAGTGTGATCAGCATATGGAAGAGAGTGCTATCATGTGGATGGGGCTGGTGCCCCTGAGGTTCATGTGTTGAGAGTTTGGCCCCTTGGCTGCTGAGGTTGAGGTGTTGGATCCTTTATGAGCTGGGCCCTGTGGAAGGTAACTTGGTCATGGAGGCTCCACCCACTTGGATGGACTATTGCTGGCTTGCAAATGAGGGACAGGTCTCCTTAGAGTGGAGTAGTTACCTCGACAGCAGGCTGCTATAAAAAGAACACGCTTGCCATCTCCACTGTCTCTTGCTTCACATGTGTGCCCTTCCATGCAGCCGGTTCCTTCCTGCTTCTTGCCAGTGTCATGCAGTCTGGGACCCTCACTGGGATGCTGTAAATGGAATGTTTGGACCTTCTGGTCACCAGAATATGACTCAAATTAACCTATTTCCTGAGTTACCCATAAACTCAGGCATTTTGTTATAGCAATGCAAATGGACAAAGGCAGTGGGTAGTCACTTAAAGTTGGCCTCCTAATCCATTGAAGGAAGGATGAACTAGAAGTATCAGCTAATGTAGCAATTTTCTTTAGTGATGTTTTACTACAGAAAGAATCAGATTAGGTCCCACCATAGTATGCAGGCTGATAAGATTCATCTTTTTTCAAAGGTGAGTATGCAGACAGGTACTAAATAATTCTTTTTTTTCCCCCAACATATGGCTTTTCTAATTCTTTAGTTGATGGCTGTATTAATTTACTAGGGCTGCTATAACCATGTATGACAGACTATTTAGCTGAACAGCAGAAATTCCATTTTCTCACAGTTTTGGAGATTGGAAGTCTAAGATGAAGGTGCCAGCAGGGTTGGTTTCCCCTAAGCTTTTCTTCTCTGTTTATAGATGGCCATTGTCTAACTGTGTTTTCTCCCTGTTTGTCCTCTGTTGATTTGTTTGTTCAAATTTGCTCCTCTTGTATGGGCACTGGTCAGACTGGGTTTGAGTCCAACCAAAAGAACTTATATTAACATAATTATCTCAGTAAAGATCTTTCCCCCAAATATGATCACATTCTGCAGTATTGAAGGTTATTACTTCAATATAGGAATTTTTTGAGGAATAATTCAGTCTCATGATAGACCTTCAACCCAGAAAAGGAATCCCTTGCTTTAGTGTGAATGCATGTGCGTGTCTAATTTTTGTAACACATACAAGCAGAGATAGAGCTGTGGTTTAGCTGGAGTGATGTGCATGTGTAATAACATTGGTCTTCTGTCTTCATGTTTCCTGCACATTTCAGTTCAGACAATATGTTGTTTAACATACAGTGACAACATAGCTAATCGTGACAAAAGACAAGCTTAAGACAGGGTTGGAACTCAAGTAAGTTAATAGAGGCCTATAAATTTCCTACTAGTGTGTATGAATAAATCACACTTCATACGTCCCTGCTATTCATCTCTCAGGTTTTGCTGTGAATAAAAAACATGCATTTGTTCCCACATCAGCCACTTCTAAAAATTCCAGCCTAGTTATTACTAATGTGGCATTTTGTATAGCACTCTATTTGAGTAGTATGTTTCATTCATTCTTCTCCCATTTGAGAAATGTTTATTGAGGACCTCCTATCACCAAAAGAATGTTGAATAAATGCATACAAAAATGAATTTAAGAATTAAATGACAATGCATTTTGTAACATGCTTCAAGAAGTGAAATACTTAATCGTTAGGAAATGACAAAAAGAAAGAAAAGTGCTTCGAAATGACTGGCATGCTTACGGTGGCATCATTATGACATATTAGTGACTAGATTATTCCTCAAGCAAAATAAGACACTGTCTAGTATATCAGAACAGCAATACAAAGGTTTTCACGTCTAATATATAGTTGATTTTTCACATGTCACAAAGATTATAAATGAAAATCTGAGAGAAATTATCATGATGTTTTCTCAATTAAAAAAATGCATTTCTATGATAAATCATATCAAATATATTTCTATGTTGGAAAAAGAGACCTTGTTCTGATACATTCCTTTTTCATTGCCAAGGAAGAATAGTGGCAGAGCTTTCCAAACTATCTCTGATAGAGATCCTAAAAGTACATGTTCAAAACAAGGCAGTGTTAATTTCAGGATAAAGCAGTGGCTTGGGGGGAGGTAAGATTTTCCCTTTGTTATTGTCTCATTTTGTAAGCATTTTCACTGTTTTCAAAAAACATGCATACTATTAATAATTAAAACTATAGAGCAAATTAATAAAAATTTAAAAAGAATTCTAAGGTCATAGTTAGGTGCAGTGGCACACACCTGTAAATCCCAGTGGTTCTGGAGGTTGAGGCAGGAGGATTGCAAGTTCAAAGCCAGCCTCAGCAACATGGTGAAGCCCTTAGGGAACTGAGTGAGACCTGTCTCTAAATAAAATATTTTTAAAAAAGGCTGGGGATGTGGCTCATTGGTAAAGTACCCCTGAGTTCAGTTCACAGTATAAAAAAGAAGAACAATAAGTAAATAAACATGGAAAATTGAAAATTGGTTCTTGTGAATTAAAATATTTTATGAAGTCACATATTTTCCACATGTTAATCAATAAAAACAGATTTGGGAATACAGTGAGTCTTAGTATAGATCAAGGATAGGTTCATAAACAAGAGAAAAAATGAGGAAATGAGGGACTGAGTGTTTCATCAGACTGCCTGTCAGATAACTCATACCCCAAATGTATTTGACCTGTCTCTCTACACAGGAATTGTTCTCAATGTAGTCAGAAGGTAATGCAGTAAATAAATAAAGCCTAAGGAAAATAAAAAAAATAAAATGACATATTCATTTATATTAGCAGTTGAAATAAATGTGGGAGCAAAAAGAAGTCATGGAAGGAAAAAAATACACCACATTGACAGAACATTGTTTTTTGATCTGCACATTTGATACAACATTGCATTTTGATCTGTTTACATTGTCAGCAACAATTATAAGCTAACCTATGAAAAAACTAAACAACAAATATGGCAAAGAATTAATATCCAGAAATCACATAGAATACTGAGGGTCATACTAAAATAAAATCTGAATAGGGAAATGGCAAAAGGGAAGAGCGTAAAGAAATACAGGTGACCCATAATATGAAAGATGCATAACCTCACAAAGGAATGCAAATTGGGCTTTGGGTTTTGGGTTTTGGGGGGTTGGGAGGATTTTTTTTTTTTTTTTGCATGGGACATATTTATTGATTTAAAGTGAATTCCTAGTTTGCTGAGGGTACAGTGAAACATCTTCTCATATTCTACTTGCAGGAGTATGCTTTGTTAAGTACTTTCTGAAGGCAGTGTTTCCACATGTGTGAAAGTCTATATTGTTTATAAGAAGCTAGCCTACAGAAATGTACGTGAGTTTATTTGTAGGGATGTTCACTGCACATATATTTGTAATAGCAGAATGCACAAAAGTCTGAATTTAAGTGTCTATATAAATTAGAATGTATCTTCATGTCGACTTGTCAAAATATTCTAAGGACAATAACATATTCATTATGTCATATTACATATGAAAGTCAGGATATAAACTTATGGAGTTGAACACACAATAGAGCCCTAATTCTGAAAGGGAACTAAATAGAAAGGTTAATAGTATTTGTTACCATTTACCATTTTCTTCTTTGAATGTTATGAATTTTCTAAGATCTTTACACATATAATTCATTTATGTAATACCTAAGATCTTTACACATATAATTTCTAAGATCTTTACACATATAATTCATTTATGTAATACCATTTATGTAAGGCGCTTGACTCCTGCTTCTAGTATTTTCATTAAGAAAGATAGATAGTGTTCTTCTATTAAATCAAGATCATTATAATCCATTATTACTAAATTGATGAAAGAACTTTCAATTAAGTGCTTTCATATTAACTATTCCAAATCCATTTGAATGCATCTACTCATTTTTATTAATAGTTTATTGGTGATCTGTATAATAATTCTTATTGAAGTCATGTTTTGAAAACTGAAAAAAATATATTAACAGAAATTAAGATAGGTAGAAAAGGAAACCATGTCACTAGAAACATCTTGAATCAAAACATCTGCCCAAAACCTAGATATGCTATGATCAATTTATTGTCATGCCATTGCTAGAAGTTTTATAAACTTGAGAAATGGTGCTACCTATATTTTTCTGGAGTGAAAGAGGTAGACATTATAACTGAAAAGATGGTTAGGCATTTGGATGGGCAAAACATGGTTTAAGGCCAGATTCAAGTTAAAAAGATGTGTTTCTTCTGAATTGAAGCTCATTAAACATTTCACCAACCTTTCTACAAAAATGGATTTTCAAAACTTTGGAAATGATACCATTTGAGCTGAATTTGACCTGTAGTGATCATTTTGGAAATATATCAAGCAATTCACTTGAAGAGACTTGAATCACTTGAAATATGGAACTGCTAGAAAAAAGAAGAAAGCAGTCTAGTAGTAACCATTGCCCAAAGGGATAGTTTGGAAAAAGGACTGATGGTCTTATATAGCAATGTGAGAAAATGCTAGTGGAAGTTGCATTTGCATTGCAAGAGTGGGGGCAGCAAAGATGGGAGGAGAGGCCGGTGAGCAGTTGCTGCTTCATGCTATGTCTATTTCTCTCTGAATAGGTTTTGAAATAAAAGCTTCCATCTTTGAGAGGATTGAGAACAGTGTAACCATATCTCTATGATATAGTGTATAAAATTGTAGGACCATCCCTGTTAGTGCTTTGTTTTTTTATTTTTATTTTTTGGAGGTACAGTAGCTCTTCCACCCAGCAATGCTTTTTTTTTTAATCAAATGGTTCACCAGTAAGTGTTCTGAGAACAGCAGCTCATGATTCCATGTGGCTGGGGCAGGTGAGAAGGAAAACAGTTTTGGAGCGTAGCCCTGAACTCCATCAATAGGAGCGGGTGGAGGCTAGGATGTCTAGAAATCCAGGCTTAGTGGTTAAGTCCTTGCACAATGGGGTTAATCATAAGGTGTAGAGCCTTAGAAGTTCATCAAAGAAATGCTCAGAAGCATGTCTTCCATGGCTTAAATATAATTTGAGTAATTTGCAGTCCTGCTGTTTATAACAGGTGGACTACTGCATGCTCTTGACAAGAAGAAACGAGCCAAGTAAAATGCTGCTTCTGTGTAGATGTAGTTTGTCATGACAGTCTCAGAAATTGAACGAACAATGACGCACAAGGCATGTCATTTTGTGATTCCATGACTACCTATAAGTGTTTCACCTTTACCTTCTTTATATAGATCTCCAACTGGCATGTTTAAAGGTTATCTAAATACTATGTAAAATACCAGAAAAAAACATATCTAATAGAGTAAAAACACAAACTATTTAGCTATTGGGGCTAAGATCTTACCTTCTTTTCATGTTGTCTGAGTTTAATGGCCGCTCTGGCTGAAGAAATGGTGCTTTCAAGTGGCCATCATGGCATGGGTTTGTTTTTGTTGTCTAAGAATCGACATAAATTTATTATTCTTAAAAGAAAGATTCCCATGTGAGTAGGAGTCGGAGGTTCAGGAGCAAATGTAGGCATTCAATGCCAAGAGAACTGTTTAAAGCTCTGCTCAATATTTCTTCAAGTCATTTAAGCAGAATCATCAGTCCTTTATTAAAAAACATAAAATTTTTAAAAATGTTAAATATCTACCCCAAATGGTAGATAAAAGAATGAAATGCAGTTATATGTAGAATGTATATATAGTATGTGTATTATGTCTGTGTATACATATAATACATATTACATAAACATACATATATATACATATATATGCATATAGTCATACACGTATGTATATGTAGGTATCATATCCTGATATGAGGAAGAGGTATCATATCATTTCCTCTTCCTTCCTTAGGCTTACACTGAAACCTTTGTGTAAAAGCATGTTTGCAGTAATCCTAAGAAATACATTGAAATGATATCATTTGCCTTATTTAATTAAGAGAATAATCAGGTTTAAAAGTGGGGAGAGAGCATGCCAAAACTTCTTGTGCATATTCTGAGAGCTTAGACTTCCTACTGAAAAATTGCCAATATTCTATTATTTCTTTCGTTTTGTTACTATTTCTTGATTTGCCCAAGTTTTTTCTTACTGAATCTCTGTAGCATTAAGAAGAAAAAAAGTGATTTCTCTTTCCTAGTTAATCAATGTAAATTGCCATAATTGTATTATTAACATAAAATGGATGTTGATTTTGCAATTCTGTGAAACAATAAAATGGCCTGTTGGCTTATTTTTGGAGAAAAGTCATACTTTAAAGCAAAAAATATACACATCAAAAAATAATGATTTCACTTGTGGAAAACAGATGATTCAATAAAACAAATTATTTTCTTTTTTCTTCATTCTTTTTCAAAATAATTTTCTTAAAGTTTGGCTATTTGTATATTTTAGTGTTATAATACATAGACACTAAAATCCTTAATGCCATGAATGATCAAATTTATAAGTCCCTGCAGAAAATAATGAGAGAGAAAACTTTTTGAATGTAGGATGTATTACCATTGAATATCTAAAACATAAGGAGCAAGTATGCTTGATTTTTATTGAGGAAAAGCAGATTGCTGGCAGTACATTGCTTTGGTTAAGTAGCATTTAGTTGGTTTTCTTTGAAAGGACTAAGATCAGGCTTGTTTTGAGGTAAATATCCAGCCTCATGTAGCACACACGTTGAACACGTGCATGCACACACATGCGCATGGTCTTGTTCTTGCTATTGTGATGACTTAATTCTAAAATGGAGGTGATGATGGTTTTTTTCTAGCAGTGTCATTGAAATATTATATATGTGAATTCCCACAGATAATTAGGAAATGCCATATAAATGCAACATATTATAACTATGCAATGTCCAAAATGATCTAATTGATTTTTTTTTGTCTGCCCCAACCCCTTATAATAAGAGCACCATGTAAATCATTGATTGGAGTTTCGGGTATAGCCAGTAGACACTGGGATTTAACTATCGCCTATTCTGTCAAATTTTCAGTCTGATAGTTTCAGGCAGATCTGCTATTTAGCAGTGACTTTAAAAGAACTATTAATTTGAAAAGACATTTCAAATATAGACATTTTTATTTCCTTGAAGATACTTTTTAAAGAAAGGTAGCTCTTTCCTTCTTTTGATTTTCCTAATGATTCCTAGTTGAATGGCTAGTTGAATTCAGTGCTCCATCACTATCTATCAGACTGACAAATTATACCTCTCTGTCTCAGTTTTCTAATCTGTTAAGTGAGTTAAGTAATATCACTGCTTCACAGAATCATTGTGAAGGCTAAGTATAGTACAAGTGCCTGGTGTAGAATAAATACTGCATTCCGATTAAGTAGGTGTAATAAATTAAATTGTATGTTTTTCTTATTTTTAAAATTTTATCTGCGCAGCCTTGTTTACAGATCTGTTGACTTTTCTCAGGGCTTCTTGATGGATGCTCAGAGGCTCGTTCAGAGAATTCAGCTTAGATTCACCAATGAGAATTCAAGAAAACTGGCACTGATAAATTATTTTAAAACACAGCAATACCAGAGCATGCACATGAGCACTTCTCAGAATCAAGTGTCATTGTGGTTATTTAAATAGTAAACTTGGAAGAAAGGCAGAGGAGACAATTATTATGGAGCAAATTCTCCTTTTGACTATTCCTATAGAACCAAATGTGAGGAAAACTCTCCTCATTGCCCATGCTACTGTGTAGGTCATTCTTCAGACACATTTTCCAGGGCTTTCTGGATCTGCCTTCATAAGTACCCACTCTTTACCTGGCACCTGCCAGTCCTGCTAGGGTTGTCCCAATGCTGAGACAAAAAGATGCAATAGCTTATGTCCCAGGTAAAATAATACAAGTTTTGTGGATTCTGCCAAATATATTTTTTAAAATTATGAACATACTCATAATATTGTTTTAGATAAAGATGATCTGTTGATACAGATGTGAACATTAACTAATGGTACCAAACTGCTCAAGCAAATATTTCAATAAAAACTTCTCAAAACAGGATAAGGATGGATCAGGTATTCCTTGGAATCTCCCAGAGTGATGATGGAATTGCAATGTCCTTCTGGGGTCTTCCTGTTCCTCGTGCTTGCTCTGGACTGAGTTTCACAGAATTGGGCAGCAGTTCTACATTCCTGAACCTCTTAATTTTTTTTTTTCCCAATTCAGTTGGGTCTGAGCATGCTTTAAAAAGGTAAAAGATGATTTAAGGGCCATATAGAGTTTTTATGCATACATCAAGATATCTTTGTGCATCTTTGTGTAATGAGCAGGCAGGCAGAGATCTCAGGGTTTATAAGCTAAGAACCTATCTCCTCAAAAGTCTCTGGTCCAGAAACACTAAAATCCAAGCTGCTTGAAAATAAGACATTTAAACTGGGGTTATCTTTTGAGATCTCCTCACTCTCTCCCCTTCTTTATATTCCTCAGCATTTTATCATCTGATTAACTATGTAGATTGTTACCTAATCCTCAAAACTTTTCAGATATAATGGATAGTTTAAGTAATCTGTAAAATAAGCATAAAACAAGAATGTGTTAAGTAGGACATATGGTTGCCCTAATTATAATTCAGATGAAACTGAAATTCATAAGAAAGCAAGACCACCATATGCTATGTGTATATTCTTTAAAATAAATTTCACACAAATGTACAACTTCTGTATTGTTAACCTCACTTTTCAAAAATCAACTGAGAATTCACTAAGTCACTAAAAATGGGCAGGGTCTCGATAACAAGGCAGAGCAGGGGCATGCTAAAACCCTGTGTCTCTCTGCTGTACTCCAGCTCTGTGGCAGTCCATGTCAACAGGCACTTGGTGTTTTATTTATTTATCTGTGCATCTACCCATACTTTCAAAACAGCAAAATGTGACAGGAAGACTGAGCCTTCCTTGTCCTATAGAAAAAAGCCAAAGGTATTGTTTCCAAAGTACATTGTAGAGTACATCTCTATTATTCTTTATTTTTCAGGATGTTTTATGAATATGAAGAAAATATTCCTTGTATAAGCATCTTGAAGTAAAATAAGCCCTATGAACAACATATGTGTACATGCATATACATATGTGTTCTATTAGCAGGTGCCTGACATCATGCAAGGCATTGAGGTTCAATGGCAAACTGGACAAAAAAGTTCCTCCTTGTGAAGAACTCGTTGTTAGAATACAGAGAAGCAACCACAATCCAGTTTGAGCAGGTACTATGATGGACAAGTACTGGCAGGCCCTGAGCAGCAAAACCCATGCTTGAGACACCAGAGTGATACTTTCCAGACTGGTAAATTGAGGAAAAATATCTTCATCAAGAATATTTATATACAAAACCCCTTGTGCTATTTTTAACAGATGAAAACTTAATGAGAAAATTAAAAGAATAAATAAAAAATAATGAAGTCATTGAGCATGGTTGAGAATATCTGTCTTGGAGATATATGTGCTGTATGTGAGTGGTGTAGGATATAATGTTTATTCCTACTCTATGCATGCTTAATTGGGCAGACACTTCACAGAAGAAGATATACAGGTGATCAACAAATATATGAAGAAGTGCTCATTATCTCTAGTAATCAGAGAAATGAAAATCAAAACCACCCTAAGATTTCGTCTAACTCCAGTTAGAATGACTATTATCAAGAACACAAGCAATAATAATTGTTGGTGTGGATGTGAAGAAAAAGGCACACTCATACATTGCTGGTGGAGTTTCAAATTGGTGCAGCCACTCTGGAAAGCACTATGGAGATTCCTCAAAAAACTTGGAATGAATCTACCATTTGACCCAGCTATCTCCATGGTTTATTACCCAAAGGACTTAAAATCAGCATACCACAGTAAAGCAGCCACATCAGTGTTCATAGCTGTGTTCATAGCTGCTCAATTCACAATAGCTAGACTGTGGAATCAACCTAGATGCCCTTCAATTGATGAATGGATAAAGAAACTGTGGTATATATACACAATGAAATATTACTTAGCCATAAAGAATAAAATTAGGCATTTTCTGGTAAATGGATGGAGTTGGAGAATATCATGCTAAGTGAAATAAGACAAGCCAAAAAAATCAATGGCCAAATGTTTTCTCAGTTAAGTGATGATATATTATGATGATACATAATGAGGGGGGGTGGCTTGGGGGCAAGAGAAGAATGGGGAAAATTTGGATTGTGTAGAGGGAAATGGGGCGGGAAGGGGTGGAGAAGGAAAGATAGTGGACTGAGACATTATTATCCTATGTTACATATATGATTACATGAATGGTGTGAATCTACATTGTGTACAACCATAGAAATGAAAAGTTGTACCCCATTTGTGTACAATGAATCAAAACGCAGTCTGTAAAAATAAAAATTAAAAAAAAATCAATGGTAATTTTACACACTCCACCATTTTGCCAATGCTTATTAAGCATATCCAGTGTTCTAGTTCTAATAAAAGGTGGTAGGAACACAGCGATAAATGTCCTCAGAACCAGTCTTAAGGGAGGCATTGGGATGGATATTTTCTAATTCAAGTTAATGTGATGAGTTCAGGGTAAATAAGGAGATTCCAAATATCAGTGTTCATGGAGAGCTTCAGAGAGGAGGTGACATGCAAATTTGTGTTTGGAGGGATAAGAGACTGCTTATTATGCAGTTAACTGTTGCTTTCCACAAACCACAGAATGCTGAGCTGTTATTGGAGATTTCCTTCAAACCCTGGGGGAAAATTTCAAATTTATTTTAGACTCAACTGAAAATAATCACTTTGTATCAAATCCTTTATGAAATTGGTCACTTCTTTTCTGAATTATTTTATCTCTCATATCCAGATGGTTTTCAAAAACGTATCAGAAATGGTTGACAGTTTTAATCCCATTCTCTCAAACATGGAAATTTATGGTAAATGGAAAGTACAGAGAAGAGTGTATACCTTCAACTGAGGTGTCACATTGCTGAAGTTATTATATCAACACTCTTTCTTTATTCAAAATAACATACAATTTTTATCTTATACATGTGAGCTATTTGCAAAAACCACTTCATGGTTATAATAAATATTAATTTCTTAGCATGTTAGGTATAAAAAATGGCTTTTCAGCTCTAAATATTTTTCTAAGGAATAAAATAGGCCCATTCAAGTACGCATTGATCATTGTTGAGTTATGGCACTTTAGAGATATTTATTAGCACAAATAGAAATGTCCTACATCTTTCCAACTATAAAGTTGTTTGTTTGTTTTTTTTCTCTAGCACACCTATTCTGATATTCACATGAGGTCAAAATAAGGCAACTGTAAAGTTTTAGTGTGGGTCAGGCACTTTGCTATGTGCAGCAACACATATGGATAGCAGAAACCAGAGAGAAAAAAGCTTGTTCAGCATTCTTAAAATAGGGTGGCTCTCTCAAAGACTACTTTCTTATTTCAACAAATGCAAAAGTGCAATTATAGCTAACATCAGCAAAAGGAGCTATTATTTCAATAGGAGACTTCATTAAACAAATCAACCCCAGGCTTTGGGGTGGAAGAGTACTTGGAGATGGCAGTGTGAAGAGAGAGAGAGATGATGCCCAGAGGCCAGCATGCCCTAAGCCTGGCCTCCATGGAGTCCTCTGACAGCAGGACAATCCCAATGACTCTGTACTCCTGAAGGGCAGAAATTCAATTAGGAACTCTGAGCTTTTGGCTTTCAGGAGAGCAGGACTTGTGTGTCGGTGAGTAGCTCCACTGCTAGAGGGAAAACATTCTCCAACAGTTATAAAATAGAGTCTAATAATAGGAAAAGGGAGAGTGAGAAAACACCAGGTTGAAAAGAATTGTCAGGAAGGATGAGCTGATAAAGCTTCTACTTCAAAAAAGGACATGATTTTGCTTCATTTCAGGTTGTTCTTTGGGTTAATTTACAGTCATAATCAACGTCATGTGGAAGCCTTATTCTCTTTGACAAGGTTTTATTTTCAGAACATTCAAAAGCTCTCTCCTTTCCACCTGGGTTACCATTTGTGAAAGAAATAATGATTATTTTAATAATATTAAATAGTAGCTTTGATCTCTTCCCCCCAAAGCTAACCAAAACATTATCTGGATGTTTGAAATGATTCATTTGTGAACAAAACTCCAGTTTCTATGATAGTATACCTGTTCAACTACCTGACTCTCCCACTGGGCTTTGAGTTCATCTTTGCTTCTAGAACCTGCCACCTACAGAGTAAGGATAAATTAAATGAATGAAAAAATAGAATTTGAAATAACTTCCACTCTCATTTTTCAGAAGATAGCACTGAGATGCTAATTAGGAGAAAACAAAAATGCTAATAACCATCTTACATTTCATAACTACTCAGTGGAAAGCAGATATTTAGGTCCTTTCCACACTACTACATGATCACTTATTTAGTGCATATATTGAATATGCAAAGGAATGTTGTTTTCCTCTTGGACACAGGACAAGAAGGAAGCTCCCTAAGGGAAGGTAGTTGATCAAAGATGCTCACCAGTAGTAGCCCCAATCTCCTTTCAGCTTGACTATAAAGCCTCTGATCCTCCACCTTGTCAAATTCACTTTAAGAATCACCAAAGGCTGTGGTTGAACACATGAAACCTCAAGATCTTCCTCTCAAGATTCTGATTCGGTTCTGAGATGGAACCCAAGAATCGTGCATTCAGATGATCCATTACTGAGACCAATTTGGGATGAAAGGAATGAAGCTAATTTTTCTCATAGTTTAATGAGTAGATGAATCCTCTGGAGATTTTGTTCAACTGCACATTCAGGTGCACTAGTTCTGGGGCAGGAATGGGATTCTGTATGTTTACCAAGGTTCCAAGGGATGCCCACGCTGCTGCTGCATCATTCCACATTGTAGCAGTGAGGAACTGAGTTTTGCTGTTCAGCAGGGAATGGGACACCTGTCCCCACTTCAGAAGTCTCTGCATAGTCTGTCACTACCAAATGTCCCCATCCACAAGTAGCTCTGCAAGCTTTCCTGTACCCCTTTGCCAATGTGTTTGTGAAGTCTCTAGAAACTCTTACTTATCTCTACTAGTTACCTTGCTAGTTCATATAACTCCCAAATAAGAATACTTGGGCACTTGCATCTGACTTTGTCCCATGCCTATCTCATATGCACCAGTTTCATAAACAAGTTGTTTCCTTGGGTTTCTGTTGCCACGGGTGATTTTACATATCTCATTTGCTATTCACAAGTTTTGGTTGGACCATTCATAATTTTTCCAAACTGCAGAATTCCCAAGTTGGGGAAAAGGTTCTTGATGATATTCAAAGACAACTAGGTCCTACTTGTTTAGAGATGCCAGTAATCACACATCAGGAATAAGGTTCATCCAAGATAGTACACTTGGGACTTCCTAAAATTATAATTTTCAAGCTAGTAAACCTCTGATGTTTAAAAATGAAAGAACAGTAAGCAAATTTGTTGCAATGAAAGACATTTCTGAAGGACAATTCTGCTTTATCAAAATCTGTTCTAAATCTAGGTTTTTCTGGTTCTTAGTAGAGTGATACTTGATAATACCTTAGTTTCTTTGAACATTCTTTATTGTGAATTGATGGGATTGGAGAGAATTTCTACTGCCACTTAAAATTCTAAAATCTGTTGAGGAAACTGAGTGAGTCCTTGTATTTTTACCCATGTCAGTAAATACTATGTGTTCATTGCATTTCTATCAAAGAGAAGTGGAGGAATTTCAGAAGAAGCAAATATTTCCTGAAGTAAACATAGCTGTTCAGTGTTTTGAAGCACAAAAGATGAAATGCTAAATTAAGAAGAGTGTGACTAGCACAGGAAAACTTGTTAGTCCTCTGTGGTAGTGCTTCCCAGACTGGCAGGTCCATGTGCTCACATGGCAGCCTTTAAAAATTCAGATTCTGTTTCAATAGGTCTGGGGCAGGGTTGAAATTCTGCATTTGTAACAAGTCTCCATGTGCCATGGAATGTTTTTGGTTGTGAGCCTGGCTTTGGCTAGCAACACTTTAATTAGATCTGTGCTTTTCAACCTCAGTTGCATGGTAGAATCACCCACATCTAACATTCAGATGTTCAGATTTCATGCAGAGCAAACAAATTTGGATCTCTCTAAGTGATCTAAGACATCTATGTTTTAAAGCCACCCACATTATTCCAATAGGCAGCCAAGGTTGAGAGTCATGCTCTACACTACTGCCATAAGCCTGTTGTTGCTGTTGCTTCCCGGGTCCCTGAAACTACGGTTTAGCTTTGTTTACAAATGTATTTATCACAATGTTAGTAGAATTCAAAGCAGGCATTTAACCTTTACTTCTACCTTACCAGTACATGAAACTGACTATGCCAAGAGATCCAAGAGACCATCCTATTGTCTGACAGTTTTTTTAATCCCTGCCTACAACAGAGAATTTCCCAGCATCCATCCTTATAAAGCAGATCAACTTTGTGCTCCTTCTGTTCCTGTGCCTCCCCAGCACTCTACCACTAGCACCAGTTGTGGGCATATTTTCAGATGGCTTCATGGGTCTTCACAATTGGTCAACATATCCACATTTTGCAAAATGTCTGTTATGGTTTACATATGAGTTGTCCACCAAAAACACACGTGTGAGATAATGCAAAAATGTTCAGAGGTAAAATGTTAGATTATGAGAAATATAAACTGATCAGTGGATCAATCCACCAACATGAATTAACTAGGTTGTAACTATAGGCAGGTAGGGTGTGGCCAGAGGAAGTAGGTCACTGCAGGCATGACTTTGGGGTTTGTATTTTGTCCCTCTTTCTGTTTCCTGGCTGTTGTATCCTAAGCTGCTTCCCTCTGCCATATCTTTGGGACATGAAGTTCTGTCTTGCCTTGGACCCAGAGCTATGGAGCTGGACTAGACCCTTGAAACAGTGAGACAAAATAAACTTTTTCTCCAAGTCGTTCTCATCAGGTATATTGGTCACAGTGACACAAAGCTAAAACAGTGTACTGTGGTTGGATGTTGAGAGGGTTTCGATTGTCCTTCCCCTCTCTCGCATTCTCTCTTTTCATTCTTTCTCTTCCATCTGTACTTCTATTCACATTGATTGAGTACTCATTCTCTGTCAAGCCTATACTGGTTGTATAGATGGGGTAATTCTTTTGAACTGTTTCTTTGAAATTGAAACCTAAAAGTGAAATTGTTTGCCCCAAGGGTATGAGCATGTTCATAGTTTTTAATCCCAACATGTATTCATTGTCTGTGCTGGGTAAACTTTCATTTGCTAAATTAATAGGTGCAAATTTCCCTCATTGTTATTTAATGTCATTGTCTTTGATTAATAAACCCTTTATATCCTCATAAAGGTACAAAGTGAATTTATATTTTATTTTTACTTTACTGGCAAAATTTTGAAGGAAATGGGAAAACAATAAGATGTATTGGAGTCACGTGTGGTGGTGCACAACCTTAATCCTAGCCACTCAGGAGGCTGAGGTAAGAGGATCACAAGTTTGAGGGGCCAGCCTCAACAATTCAGAGAGACCCTCAGCAACTTAGCATGATACTGTCTCAAAATTTAAAAATAAATAAATAAAAAGGACTGGGGATATAGTTCAGTGGTAAAGTGCCCATCGGGTCAATCTGTAGTGCAAAAGAATGAAAGAAAGAATAAAAAAAGATGTGTTAGGCAAAGGGTAATCGCTCATTTTATGCACATATCATATCAAGGTTTTTTTTTTTTTTTTTTTAATCTTCAGCAGTTGCCAGTTCATTTTCATATGAGGCAGGTGCAAGATAGGTTGTAGCAAACACTGTTTGATTTAACATGTCTTCTTGTTTTGCTTATGTGAAACAAACATGCATCCTTGGTCCTGCAGGATGAGGGTAAATAATTTGAGACAGGCACAGATTTTGTGTTTGTGCGTGTGCACATTTGTGCATGAGTGTGTTTATTCATCAACACCCTGTAGAGTTCTTGGGATACAGGAATTAAGGATGAAGTAGCATAGTAAGGAATGTAAATTCTTCTGAGAGGGGAGGGACTGAGAATCCAAGGTATGTTCCTGCAATATCAAGAAGGGGATTTGTTCAGTGAGAGCAGAGTGATCTGATTGATATCAATGACTGAAAGGAACACATAAAGCCCAAAGGGGAGCTCACAAGAAAAATTAAGATGTTGACCCAGGCTCAAATTTACAGCCTAGAGAATATGCAGCTTTGGTATCACAAGCCCAAAGGGCAACAGTCTCTCCTTGCTTCTCCACTTTTTTCCTGTTGGGATGGAGTGAGAAGTTCTATAATCCTGGGAAAGCAGAAAGGCTAACCTCACCCTGCATGCCACCAAGAAGCTGGAATTTCTGCAATCAAAACTCCCATATCTAAATAGAGCTGGGATTGTGGTTCAATGGTAGAGTGCTGGCGAGCATGCATGAGACCCTGAGTTCAATCCCCAGTAGCACAAACAAAACAAAAACCACAAACTGCCACATTTAGCTGTTTTCAGATCATTGTAGAGTTACCACTTTGCTGAATGGCTCCATCTTGTGACAAAGACTGCAGTAACAACACTTGTAACTCATGAGATTAACCTTCTCTTCTTCCATCAGGCATGTAGACTCAGCAGTGAAAGTTCTGCATCATCAAGGAAGGGGGATGCTGAACTTTCAGTCCCTAAAGGCACATAGGAGTTTGACAACTCAAATTATTTATGGAGTTTTTTTGTTCTTGCGGTACTTTCTTATTTGTTCAGAAAGACCTGGATAGTTGCAGAAGAAAAAAAATTGAAGGCATTCCCACCCTGGTGGTCAACCTCAACCTCTTCCTTCTCCCAAGTATCAACCTTCAGGAACTATGAAGACAAAGCATTCTGAGAGGCCCTAGTGTAAACCTTCTTCAGGAGTAAACACTGTATGTGTAATTTGCAGCCTGGACTAGGAGTGTGGCTATGGGGCACAACATGGGAACGTGCTGCTAGGATTCTGTTTTTGATTCCTTGCACCTGAGGCCTGGAGTGCTGGCTCTCAGTCCAGGGAGGCTAAGGTATTAAATATAAGGCCACCAGAATATATGGGCAATGTCCATGGAAGGAGAGTGAAGGGAAAATATGTTGTGCTCCATTTCCCCATCTTTTCTTCTCCCAGTCCCCACAAGTGATGACTTCACATACACAGGAGTGTATGGAGTGGCTCATCCTAAGGATGCCTTTTCCTTGGACGTGGGGCACAAAGCCTGGACCCAAATAATGGTTTGGTGGAGTGAAGGAGTAACTGAGAGTTTCTAGCACCTGGGACTATCATTTCAAGCTGATCTCCTTTATGTTCTGAAAAAGAAGTTGCAAGTCTCAGTAAGTCTGGCCTTTTTCCCATCCCCATTTTCATTGCTTGAAAAACTAGCCAACACCCTTGGAGGAAATTGAGCTTGACATGCCAAAGCAGTGACAGCAGAGCAATAGGATTTCAAAGGAACGTGAATTAGAGAAAACTTTACACTAAGAAAATGAGTCTGGAGCAATGATCTAAAATATTGGCAGTGAGAATTTAAAGAGGGAATACTAGTGAGATTTGAAGGAAGTGAACTGCAAGGTTAGTTTACTAAATGAAGAAAGGAGAGTAGTAGGGAAAGAGAAGATTCAAAGAAATCACTATCCCAGTTTTTGGAGAACTTGGGCAATATCTTTTGAAAACAAGAATTGGATAGCTGCTACTTACGAGTTGTAAGAATTTGAAAATCAATATAACCTTCTTCTACTGAGGTTTCTTATCTCAAAAATGATAATATCTACCTTCTTCATGAGACTACTGTGAGGAGTAAATGAATATGCAGTGCTTAGATTAGAAAGTGTTTGCAAGGTGCCTGTTACATAGAAAATATTTTCTTATTATAGGATAAGGTTTGAGGAAAGTGGAGCTATGTTTGAACATGTTGAGCTTGAGGTTCTAGTTGGGATTATGATGGTCTTTATATTTGATGCTCAATGTAAACTGGGACAGAAGTATAAAAATTCATTTATGCCAGTGAATTTGGCATAAATTTGGCATAACAGTCTTATCTGTTGTGAAAACAGATAAGATCAAGTGGGATGGAACTCTTAAGTAATGATTATAGAATAAAAAAAGAATAAATATGGAATTTTTTTTTCAAAACACAAATGAGCAACCAAAGAAGCAACAATAAAAAAGAAAACCCTCAAGAAGTTGAATTCATTAATTCAACCTTTATAATATTTTTGTAAGTAATTTTATAATACTCAATAAAAATTGCATAAGATATAAGAGCAAAAATTCAGTCACTATCCTTAAGTCTACTTGCCAAAGGTTAATCAGCATTTGCTGGTCTTGATCTTCATTTTGTGTGTGTGTGTGTGTGTGTGTGTGTGTGTGTGTGTTTGTGTCTGTCTGTCTTTGTCCTGTTTTCCTTAGCCTCTCATGTAAAGTTTCTTACCTATGGCCTTCATGGTGTACCTCTCTTCTTAAAATGACTATTTCATTCAAAGGATGGACATGCATATATTTTTAGGCACTTTTTAAACAAAGGCAATTTAAATCATATCCATTTATTTTCCATTAAATATTGCTGAGATGAGCATTCTGTAAATATACATCTTGTTTTTGATTTATTGGAATCTATTCTATAAAAATTTATATTAAATTCTATTCAACCAGTATTTAGAGAGTCCACAACAGGCCAAAACACATGCTAAGTGCTGGGTACAGTATTATTTTAAAGGTAAATGGAAAGAGTCTTTTTAGAAGGAAGAAATGGTTAGTAATGCCAAAATGCAGTGGTAGATAAGATATGCCCATGGATGTAGCAAGGAGTCAAATGATACATTAATAAGAGCCATTTAAACTTATTTCTGGATAACATGACAGATTTCAATTAGTTCAGATATCAGTTGGAGGAAAAAAGGTATAAAAATGAATGCTGATGAACACTATCAAGTTATGCTTATATACTCAACAGACTGGAAAAATATAAAATGTTGGAGGGGTACTACTAACAGCATACTTTGGCATAACCACTTTGGAAAACAGTTTGGCATTATCATCACATTGTAAATGTACTTGTCCTATAACCTATCAGTCCTTCTCCCAGAGAAATTCTTCCATTAACATATCAGGAAACTTGGACAAGAATGTTACTACTAGGAAAATCTGAAATAGCCCTCAATGGAAATGGCTATGTTCATTAATGTAGAATGACAGGCAAACCACTTTCCTCCAATGAAATGCCATCCACCAGGACTACACCTCTAGGTGACAACATATATGTATCTAGCAGTATAATATTCAATGAAGAAAGCTAGACTTGTAGGAAGACACACCATGATACCTGCTAGGCAAAGTTAAGGAACAAGCAAATAAAATATTATAAAATTATGAATAGGAGAAGGGAGGGGAAGGGGTATGAGTGTAGGAAGAGGACTTGTGAAATTTCTGGTTAGTTTGGTTGAAATAATGTTTCCTCTTTATGCCATGCAATATTGCTTTGATTAACTTCACTTTTGAGGAGGTTTTAATTTCTAGTGGCACAATTTCTTTTTTCTTCATTGCTCTACTTTATCCAAATGTACTTTATTATCTTTAAATTAAAATACATATCCTTCAGTTTTATGTTTGTTTTATGAATATTGCCTTTATAGAAATACAAAGCCATCTTATTGTATTTATAGAATGCAAATTAAAAAGAAATAAAAAAGGAAAGACGATGGTAATGACAGACTTAAGGGATAAGGACTATTAATATTTTTGCCTGTAGTCTTCTAATCTTATCTAGAAATATTCATTTTTATATTTCATTCTCTTCTCCTCTTGTGGATTTTCTGTGCCTGGATCAATGTTTGTGCATTCCCTTTAATAGTTGTACATTTCTTTTCATCCTCATCCATGGCCCTTGTTGATTGTTTATCCTGGATCCTCTTACTTCTTTACATGATAGCCCAGATATTGGTGTTTTGCAATGATATTGGAAAGACAGGTTTTTTTAAAATCTTATATCTAGTAATCTTGTGTATTAAACATTTCTGGTAGATTTAGTTGTTTGCCTTTTGAAGGCCTATAATCATGCAATTTGAAAATAATGCATCTTTTGGTTATAGAAGCATTATTAGGTTTTTCTGTCTTTATATACTATTGTATTGATCCAGCAACCCAAACAATATTAAATAAGATAGAAATTATTGAAGGAATCTTTGAATTAAAATGTGAAGAGTTGCCTATACATTTTAACATTTTTATTAGGCCTGGATAAAAATTTGTGCATATCTTTTTAAAAATCAAAACACATCAAATGGAATGTTTTATTTGAATTAAACTATTCATATGGTGCATTAAACTAATAGTTTTGCCTGTACAGAAATTTCCTTGAATTCATAGAATGAACTTAATCCTATTGCTTAATTACAACCACTGATAATGTACTTAAGATTTTAATTTAATATTCATTAGTGAAATTGGCCTGGCTTAATTTTTTATTAAAGCTCTATTACATTAGATGTCAGTTTGGCTTTTATTTCACAGAATGCCTGAAAAAATTCTCAATTTATGCCCCAAATATCTGTGCATTTTGTAGAACAGCTGCATCAAAGTTTGCTGTATTTTTTAAACAAATGTATCAATAGCTTAATCCAGCAGGCACCTTTTCAGTAGTGCAGATTTCCCTTTCACAGTGGTTATTACCATTTCTTTTTTCTATAATGTAGGTCAATATTGTATATTCATGTGGTTTTTTCATATCCTTTACATTTATTTGCATCTTCTCTCTCTTGCCTTTTTCCAAGTGGAAAACATTTCCCAAGATACTATATGTTTTTTTTCAGAGATTTTTACTGTACTTATAACCTATTAAAATTATTTGTGCTGATTGTAGAGAAACCTAGTATGCATGAGGCCCTGGGTTTGATTGTCAATACCGCAAACAAATATATATAGTTTTAAAATATGTATTTTTAAAAAACATGTTTGCTTTAGCACTGACCTCATTATTGTGTGTAATTCTTGGTTAAATTGGTTAAATGCTTTGTTTTCTTTTTCTTTTTCTTTTTAATAGTACAGGTATTTAATACTTATTTTGAGTTGTATGTATTCATTTAGTTTTAAATTAGGTTGTTGCATTCCCCATTTCCTCCTTTACACAATTGACATTTGACACAGGGATTAAAATATAAAAGAGGAAAATATTGTTTAAAATGATATCCCAATACTTTATGTCACTGCAATCTGACATTTTGATCATAAATGTATGCAGATCATATTTACGTATCTATGTAGGTAAATATTCAGATTTTATTGGAAAGTGTATGGATTTTCATCTTGGTAAATAAATAGTATTTTTCCTAATGTTTTATTAAAAGAAAACTGTACTAAGAAAGGATGAAGAAACTAGATCGTGCAGAGGGAAATGAGGGGAGGGGAGAGGTAGGGAGTGGGAAACATGGTGAAATGAGACAGATATCATTACCCTATGTACATGTATGAATGCACAAATGGTGTGACTCTATGTTGTGTACAACCAGAGAAATGAAAAGCTGTACTCCATTTGTGTACAATGAGTGGAAATGCATTCTGCTGTCATGTATAACCAAGTTAAAAAAAGAGAACAGTGTACTAACTTGAAGATATAAAACTCAAAATCTTTCCATTTAATTACCTTTGTTAATTATGTCTTTTTATCTTTTTATTTTTACAAAGTGGATATGTTCATGATTATTTTTCTTTTTCTGGATTTAAATTATTTTTAAAAAAGATTTTCCTGCACAACTAAACATTAATCTACAATTAGTCTACAATTCATTTGAAGTAAGCTTTTTTGACATAGTTAATTTCAAATAAAATTTTATCACTATAAAGTATCATCATTAATTCACTTGATTCCATTATATTAATATTGACAGGCTTATTTAATTTCATTTACATTCGAATGATCTACTTTTTCACCATTTAAAAATATCCTTTCTTTGTTTTGGGCTTTTATATCTTTGATTTTAGAACTTCCTTTATGTTAAGATTTATGCTCTGCATTGATTATACTAGTTTTTTAAAAAAGTAATCAAGACCAGTAATAACAGCTACAATTTGGAGAACAAATACAAAAATAATTCTTGAACAAGAAGTGTGCATTTATATACAAAGTGCATAGAATGAAATTCATTGACAGGTTAGTCTCAGAAACTATATGGAATATGCACCTTTCCAAAGCATTATTCAGAGCCCCTCATAACTGGGGCTGCATCAGAGAAAGTATAATTTAAAATGGAAAGATTCCATACAAGGAAGGAGGGGTAACACTTTATAAGTAACTCAATGAAAATGCTTTACTGCTACTGTGGATTGTTTATATAAAGTTTAAATGGAATGATTTAGATACAAAGATTTGATGTAAGTTTTGCTTAACAATGCTTAATGAGATATGCTTACAAAATGGATTGTCGTAATGAAAATTGTAAAGGGGTAAGATATTGAGAAAGAGAGACAGAGAGAAACAGACACAGAGAGAGACAAAGAAAGGAAAAAAAAAACAAAAACAAACTCCAACATAATGACATAATGTTTTGGATATTAAAATACATTTCTGCTTCTCAGGTTGTTTTAAAATGTGCATTCCATTAATTTTTTAAATCAGAAGTATTTTAGTCTTAACTGCTTAATCTAAATATGGGGACACATATTGAGAAATTCCAGCAAATCACAATTCAGCTCAAGGAAAAAAATAAAATCATTTTTCCACTAGATGTTTACCTCAGATGTAAATTTTTATATAATTTAAGTACATTTGTTCGTTTTTATTCCCTATTATTACCAACTTTCTTTTCTAGAACAATGTGTGACATACGGACATTTAAAAATACCATGAATATTTAGATGGAAAAGAAAAGGTTTTCAATAATAACTGTACATAACCACTGAAACTTCAATGGTACAGATCCTTGGGTGTGAAAATATTCTTTGGGCATTTGACTTTCTTACCATATTTTAATATGATTTCTCACACATAGTCCTTTTGTGCAAGAAGATAAGGGACACAAGCAGTAATAACAAAATGGCATGGATTTATTTGGATATTAAATTGTTGATTGTTCTTTTGTCTAAAATAAAAAAATAAGGACAAGTGAGCATGAGAATATAATATTTGGGCCAAATTATATTAGGTCTTCATAAATTCCCAGTTTGAGTGAAAACAGTATAGACAAGACACTTCATGGAAACATTTTCAGCTCCTATGATAGCTGTTTCTCATAAGAATTCTTATAAAATGTTTAGTCTCAAATATCACAAAAAAGTTGTTAGTGACCAATTTCGAAGATATTTTGACTATTTGTCCTGAGAAACATCCATTTTTTTCAATGGCTTGTTAAAAATATTACCCAGTAACGTGTCCTACAAAATCACAATATTTGAAGCTATTTTTCTAAACACAGGAATAAGACCAGCCTTTGCAGGCTTTTTGAATACACCATATCATATTTTATTTTCTCCAGTTATGTTACCTATTTTAGCTTTTCAAAAAAACTTTTACTCTTCGGAAGCTACATATGCTCAGCCAGACCCTGACCCATCCTGGCAGATGGCACCACTGGTAGAGGAAAGTGAAAGGAGCCAAGAGGCTTCACACAGGTCCCCAAGAGTGATCTTTGACAAATCTCTGCTGATTCTTAAGAGTAAAAGGAACAAGGTCAGTTTTGACCAACTTGGTCTTAAACACCTGGCAGGAGAGTGTAGCCTAAAAACAGTCCTACATTGACATTTAAAATAAAAAACAATTTTTAAAAAAATGTAACTCAAGATATATACTTGTGTCAGCCTTACCAAAAGTAAGTAAAGCTGGAGGCTATCCAGGGAGGGTTCTTGTGAGGGAGTGGCTAATAATAATGATTACAAAGGAGTCTAGAGTTGCAAGTTTGTCCTGAGTTAATTGAGCCTGATCTCTTAGTCTGCTAATCTTTCTAACCTCCCACATTGACAAACTTCATTCGTTGACTGATAGGATTCATGGTTTTCAGAGACTGGCTGAAATGCTAATTGCTTTTATGCTAATCTTTTATAAAACAGTAATGCTTTGCTGTCTTGTTGATTGTTGTCTTAGCACAATCCCTGCCCTATGTATGCCTTGTCTGTCACCTGCCATCTGCATTGTGGACCAATGAACTGTGCTGATGCTGAGTACCCTTAACTGGCCACGCCCCACCTAATGGAGAATGAGGACTTTGGGTTGCTTCCCACAACTTTGCCCTCTTTCAGCAGGAAGCAGTTTGGAGATGTTGTTGCCCATTTTTCCATAGAAATGGAATGTAGATATTAACAGTGGGGAAATGTAACAGTGGTTCACTTTATGTTTTGAATATAGCCCTTGTTGTTGTTCCACTCCAACTTATTTTTTAAAAGGACATGTTTCTTTGTCTCTCTCCCTGCTCCTCCCTAATCTCTCCCCCTCCCTAATCTCAGGTGAAACAGGATTACCTTTCTTCCCCATTTTAGGCAGATTTATCTGTCCTTGAGCACACACCCACCATAGGAAGGAAGTAATCTAGACTTTGGGGATGGTACCAGAAGATCTCAGAAATGACTGTTTCTCAAATTACCCAGTGAATCACAGCTCCAACACAGAACATGTCAAATGTAGCCTTTGAATCACCTCTTTAAAAACCCCCTGTTCCTGCTGATGGGCAGAATCACAGCCTCTGGGACAGGAGTCCCCTATGTTTCTCCTTTGCTAGCAAAGCAATAAACCTTCATTTTCCTTTCTCTCTCAAAAAAAAATGCATTTTCTTTTTACTCTTGGGAAATGAAAACTAGAACTGTTTATACTTCTAAATATGTATTGTTTTGTTTTAACTAATTTTTTATGTTCTCATAAAACACACAAATATATATGCTCTTAGATCCAATCTCCTCATTATCGTTAACTGTATTCTCAAGACAATGCACATAATTTCTTTGACTGAAAGTCCAATTTCCACTTACTCATGAAATGGAGCTGTCAGACTCACTGGTGTCACTAGTACATGGACCAGTGTCCCCTGCCTTCCAGCTGCTGCCATTTCCAACATCCTTGCTTTTCAGAATGCAGTTTGCACAGCAACAAAGGCGATCTTACAAACAAGAAATGAAAGACTGCCCACTTCCCACATATTTTAGCTTGAAAATGCTAGCAAATTCAATAATTTTAATAGGTAAGCACTTACATTTTCATGTGAAGTAGCTGTTCCTACAAAATCAATAAAGATGGGACCATTAGTTTTTAAAAACTCTTTGTAATAGGAGTTTTGCCAAGATTTTTTATGGACATACAATAATTGTACATATTTACCGTTTTAATCAGTTTTTCGCTGCTGTGACTAAAGGACCCAAGCAGAACAACTGTAAAGGAGAAAAGATTTATTTAGGAGCTCAGAGTTTCAGAGGTCTTAGTCCATAGAAGGTCAGCTCCATTCCTTGAGGCTCAAGGTGAGGCGTAACATCATGGCAAAAGAGTGTGGTGGAGGGACGCAGCTCACATGGTGATTGGGAAGCAGAAATACTCCATTCACCAGATACAAATATAAAACCCAAAGCCACACCCCAATTCTCATCCTCTCCAGCCACACCCTACCACTTTCAATAACCACTCAATTAATCCCTATTGGTCGATTAATTCACTCATTGGGTTAAGACTCTTATAACCCAACCATTTCTCCTCTGAACCTTCTTGCATTGTGTCACATGTGAGATTTTGGGGGACATCAAACCATAACATTTACATAATTCCATTCATGCACATAATATGTGATGACTAAACCAGAATCGTTAGCATTTCTATCTGCTTAAACATTAGTCATTTGTTTGTTCTGGGACATTTCTAACTCTCTTTATAAAATATGCAATAAACTGTTGTGAACTTTAGTCACCCTACTGTGCGGTAGAACATTAGAACACATTCCTCCTATTTAACTATATATTAGCACCCATTATTCAACTTCCCTCTAATCTAGACATGCATCAGTGATGGGCACAAGTTTGCTCATCTCATCAGCTTTTATGACCACTAATGCCCCATCATTTTTCTTCTAGAAAGGCTTCATATTGTAAAATAAATCTATAAATCAGTCAAAATAAAATAAAAGAATGACTCTATCATTAATATGAAGACTGTAAAATTATATGTTTGCTTTTTGAAAGAAAAACTGTGTTGCTTCAGAAAGAGCATAGTCCACTTGCTTTTTTTAACTCACCAGAATGACAAAGAGCAAAGAGTTTGATCACAAATTGTTGGTGAGTAGGTGGGAAAACAGGACGCAGTTATGTGGAAGTGTAAATTGTTACAAGGGAGAACAATCTGTCCCCAGATTAGAAATGCACCTTTTGATTCTGTACCTCAGCAATTCATTTCTAGGACTAAATCTTTTATTTTCATTTTTTTTAGATGTTGATAGACCTTTATTTTATTCATTTATTTATGTGGTGCTGAGAATCGAACCCAGTGCCTCACATATGCTAGGCAAGTGCTCCACCACTGAGCCACAACCCCTGCCCCTCTAGAACTAAATCTTATAGACATCCTAACATCTTAGAAAAATGATTCTTTAATACCATTATTCATCACTTCATTGAAATAAGAATATATCAGAAACACTAGTCCATTAGCAGGAGGCCCTTGTGCAGGATATATCCATATGAGTAAGAACAAAGAAGACATTTATAAACAAATGTGGGCTATTCTCCAAGGTAATTATTTTATCAAAGAAAATCAAAATAAATAAATATAATGTTTGGGCAATCCACTGTCATGTATAACCAAAAAGAAAAAAAATAATAATGTTGGGGTAAATTTTTGACAGGCATTTGCTTCTATATGTACTGGATTATATATAAGAATTATATCTGTAGATTTATGAGAAACTAGGAGTATTGATGACTCAAAGGGAAAGAAAATATGTGGCGGGAGATATCAGGATATGGGGGAGGTAATTCGTTCTATGCTCTCAGATCCCCCCCTAAAATTAATAAAAATTGGGCTTTGTATATAACTTAGTGGTACAGCACTTGCACAACATGCTTGAAGCCCTAGGTTCAATCCCCAGGATGACATGTGTGCATACACACACACACATGTTAATGAAATTAAGTTAACACATGTAATAAAATAAACGTTTCGGAGGTCTGATATTTGTTCAAAAAGGTAGACTCTGCACTGTGTGCGTTTGGAACATGTTGCCCTCTATGCATGTTAAGAAGCAGTAGAAATCATATTAAAATGGTCCTAAAGAAATTAGTCCACAATTCTATTTTAGAGAATCTCAGAACATAGACTGATAAAGATATAAGAGAGGGACTTTACTTAAAATTAAATACTGTATTCCTAGTCTCCATTCCCTAAGATGGTATCATCTTTGAAGCATCCTGGCCAAGCATTGACTCAGGCTGAGCTTGTGTGTCTGAGGATGTGATAAGCTGAGCACCTGCATCAGAGTCACTTGCTGGAAAATGCTGAAGTAAATAAATATTTTGAAGTCCCACACATACAGGCTGAGTCAGTGGGCTTGGGAAAGGATCTTAGATATTATAAGCATTTTATAGAAGAGCCCAAGGTCATTCTCTTTTTGGTTTTGTTTTGTTAGTGGTAGGATTGAACCCAGGGGCTCTCATATGCTAGGCAATCACTCTACCACTGAGCCACTGTACCAGAGCCCCTCTTATAAGGGCTTGAGAATACAGAGGGAAAAAAATGAGAAAACTCTATTAATTGGTTAATAGCTGATGAATCTTCTTGTGCATTCACTCCCCTAACTACACCTCCAGGTGAACATTTGAAACTCCACATAGAATATAGGAACACTGAATATGTGATTGTCTTGGCAGGTGGTGGAGCTAGTAAGTGCAAATCACAATTCTACTATAAATTTCTTCTTTTTCCAAACTGACCAGAAAGGCATATTATAGGTGGAAGGAAATGTGTTAGCATAGTTTTGAAGAGTCAAACCCTTCATAAATGCTGCTTCATGGTGGAAAGCCATGCTTTACCTGACCTTTCATTATTGAGAATCATTAGAGATCAAATATTTAGCTATCAAGAGATTTGCTCATTTTCTTTCACATTCTCTTCCTTATGCATCGCTCTGATTTATTCCCCAGAGAACATTCTGCTTAGATTAACTTATGTAACCAACAACAATCCCACGTGTATTTTCGATGGCCAGTTAGCTATTTTTAACAGCAAGGAAAAGTACAAACCTTGATGTGTACTTCCTAGATGGAAGCAGACAAATGGGTAGCTGGTGAATATGCAAATTAATGTTATGAAATAATAAAATGCAGACACCTTTGAAATAAATGTCATTGATAATATTTGATCAATACTTTTGTGTATGCACATGTATACACAGTTGTATATATTGGTTGCTTCTGGCTGCAAGTGGGTGCAGGTAAGTTTCAATTAAGAATTGGAGCAATAACTGTGATTAGGGAGATGAAATATATTTAGAATCTGATTTTACAGAGTGAAAATATATTTAGAGTCATTCACATTAAAAAATACAATTCCTGATTGTTGGAAGTAATTCTGTCAGACATGCTATATGCTGAGTGCATTGGAAAGGCTTGTTTTGCCATATTTTGGCCAGTCTCTGTCCAATCAGATAGATATGGTTTGAATCTCCACTCAGCTAGCCAACAGAACTAGTCAAGGAACTACACTAAACTTCAGTTACTCATCTATAAAGTAGATATTGCATGTCACACCTCCTTCACTGTGTCGTTATTGATGGGGGAGAAGAGGACTTAGGAATCTGTCCACTGCAGAGTGGCATTTTGAACTTTAATTAACATTCCTTCCCCACTAATAGTAGTAAGCTCACTGGCTCTTAGAGACCCACTTTCATAAGATGGCCATCTCTAAGGTTTTGATGGCATTTCCCTATGTCATTGGTGATTTGAAGTAATTTAGGGGAAGCCTGTAATTTATGTGAGTTGAATTCAATGTTTTTTGGGGGTGCAGGTTCTCACAACATGATTGATCCAAATTCCCCAGTATAAACTTTTAAATAAGAGTATTGTAGGGGTGGAGATTTAAATAAATTTTGAAATAGAATTATATTCCACTCAAATCATTTTAGGGAAAGTACTACATAAATAGGAACTCACTTGTATATCCGACTTGCCCCGGACATCCTCAGTTTAAACTTTGGCATGCACATAATTAATAGTGCCCTTTTACTTTCGAAAATATATAATTTGAAAAAGTCTTGAGCCACCTAATTACAGAATTGATATTTCAGGACTTAGAGGTCAGCTAGTATTAGGAGTTTATGATAAAGATAACTCTCCTAGAGAAAAAGAAGAATTTGTTTCCCGACAGAAGAGGATTGGAAAATGAGCTAATTTTCCATTCAGGTTATAATTCAGTCAAACACAATGTTTAAGAAAGATTACCAGGACCTTAAGATAGAAGGGACACCAGTTCTCGGGCCTATAGATGCTCAGGCAATTTGGACACAGCTTTTTTGGACACAGCCAGGGATGTGGAATTCAGGTCTGGGGAAGGTGGGTTATGAGTAGGGGTAAAGCATAGGTAGGTAGAGGTGGCATCTTGCTTCTGGGTTACAAATGCACTTTTGGGGGAATCAAGATGTTTAATACTGTGTTTATATAATTACTAAACAAGGTCATTCTTTTGTTAATATTTTCCTTCCAAAAGCAGTTTGGCATATTGAGATTTAAATACAAACGTTTGACAACATTGCCATTGCAGTAACTAAGTGATCCAATACATCCATTAATCAAACATGCTGCCTAGATTGAGTATGAGCTGGAGTTCAGTGAGGCCCACACTAAAGTTTTCTCTAGCTAAGGACAAATATACTGCATTGTATATCATTCGTCCATTGTTGCATTTAGATGCTAAAGTTTGGATGTTGATTGTTCCCTAAAAGGTCCTTATGGAAAAAGCTTGATCCTCACAGTGGTGCCACTGGGAGGTTCTGGAATCTTTAGAAGGTGGGACCTAGTGGGAAGTCTTTAGGTGGATGTGCCCTCGAATGAGATTATGCAATTCTGGTTCATTTCTCTTCCTCCCTTTTGCTTCCTGGCTACTAGGTGAGCAGTTTACTCTGCCACATGTTTCCCACTATTGTCATTCAGCACTCACAAAATAAACTTTTTTCTCTGTAAGTTAATTATCTCTGGCATTTCATTATAGTGACAGGATGCTGACTGATACACTGAGTGTGGCTATGTGGACAATTTGGAGCCAAGGGGACATGACTGGGAGTGATATGTATAATTTTGGAACATCTTCTATATAAAAGAAAAGCCTTTTACCTAGAAATCTTTTTCTGCCCTCTTTCCTTGTGTTGAAGCATAGAAATGGTCATAAGTTCTAGTCATGCAGATGAGGACAACACCCAAGGAACTTAAAATTTGGAAAATAATTATGTGTGCTCATGCATCAAGATTTTACATTTAAATATTGTTTTCTTATGAAAGACATGTTTATCTTCTTTTTAAATCACTCTGTTTGAAGGCCTCTGTTAATTCCGCTGAAATCGACTTTACCTAATGCACATTGTTGCTAGGTCCTTACAGACCTTGTGCAAAAAAAAAAAAAAAAGAAAGAAAGAATAGCCATCAAATATTCAGGTTGTGACCAAGGTTCTCTTAAAATTCTCATGTAGCTTGCTTGCCTCATTTCTCTCTCGAAACAATTCTCATCAATAGTGCTGCCAAAGTTGAGTTCTTTTGCAAACACATGCAAAGAAAAAAGAAACTAGGAAAAGCATTAAAATTGCCCCATGTGAATTCCACTCACATTTCTAAGCCAATACATTTAAAAGATTAAATGAAAATATCCCATCTACTGTTATCACACTCTGCTGTCTTCACCAATGTGCACTGAGAATAAGAGATGGCAGCTTTTCAATGTATTGCTGAGATCCCTCTGGCTTATAGTGCTGCCATCATTTCTATTTCCTACCACCCTTCTGTAATAAAACCAGCAATAATATTCCAAAATGCCAGTAGCATTCAATGTAGGATATGCTGCCCTCTACAATTAGCATACTTTTTTTTTTCTGATAAACTAAGTGCTTAGGATACAATGATTTATGGATCCTATAAACATATAGACAATTGCCTGGATAAAAGAAGGAAATGTAGGAAGTTGACTTTGTGTACTAATAAATGCCAAAAGGTACACTAGGTTAAGGAAATTATGTTTGGAAGATTCCGGCTATAAATTTCTGTTGCCTTTTCTGAGTTGAATTGCTTATGTGTCTGTATAAATTGCTAAGCAGAAAATAGGCTCGGAGCATTAAAACTTTAGTTAACTCTATTTCCTCAGGTCTATATAATTTTAAACTTATTTAGGACAATAGCCCATTTGTTTTATAAATCACAGTGTTCATTGCAATATCTTTCAAGCTGAAAGCACTAAATCACTTTATATTACTGAGCCCTGGAAGAATGCAGCATTATAGCTTGGCTGGCAGAACATGTATCAGTGTGATATTGATCTAACCAGGCAAAAAGAAAAGCCATGCTGAATGGACTCCAAACTGCAAGGACCGTTATCTGCAAGCTGCAGTGTTTGTTCAAATCCCATATTGCTAGAGGTCTAGGGGTGAGGCATTTTCTCTCTCTCTCTCTCTCTCTCTCTCTCTCTCTCAGGTTTATGTTTTTGGTGACAGTTATGACCATTTCTCTAATCTGCAGGATTAAGAATGGTGTCAGTTGAGAACTGTCTGGAGATAATTGATTGACATCATGAGTAAGCTTACTTTTCTGCAAGGAATGGGTTAAAATGAAATGCAGGTGACATGTTCTCCCTTCTTATGTAGAGTTTATCTTGAGTTCTAAACCTGTTTCAAGAAATTTCTGCGGAAATTTTTGGAGATTCAGTATCAACACAACAGAATGTGGTTGACTTAAGCAGTTTTATTCTGGAAGACCCTAAAGAAGTATGGAAAATGAAATAGCTCTGATACAGGATATTCTCTGGGTGAGGCTGAGATTAGGATTCTGAGTGACTCTGGTTTCTCAGCTCACTTTTCAAGACTCAGGAGACAGATACACCCTCAAATTTTCCTGGGGGTGCCGGAAAGAGCCCTTTGAGAGAAAATCAAGACTCTTCCTACATTGGCTTTCAGGCTCATTCAGTGTGACTCGTTGACCTAGACTCATTAACATTAGGAAATGAGGGTCCTGGGCAGGGCAAAGAAAGAGAAATTATGTACCAAAGCAGGGAGAAGATACCGTAAAGAGAGAAGGGATCTGTCATGCTGAGGAATGGAAATGGAGAGCCATGGTGGAACCTGTCTTCATTCAGTCCCTTAGGAATGCATATGCTACTTGGAAGGGTAAACCAGAATGATCATCACAAGCAACAAGAACAGTCAGCCCTTAGACTCACTGCTACTGCCAAGAATAGATCTTAAAGGAGCAGCTGATGTGTGGTAACCAGATCTGCTCATGACATAGATGTAGTAGACACCTGATCAATTCTCCTAGGGCCTACTAGGGGAATAAAGGAAAGGCCATCAACAAATTAACCTCCCTGTTAGGATACACTTTAAAATCCATGGAAGATTGCATTTGGATTTGTTTTTTCTTGTTTGCAAATGGTATTTTGCAGGGTTAGAGATTTTTCCCTATTACTCAGCCATTGCCTTTCTATACCTCCATGCTATTTCTAAACTACACCCACACACAAATCCTGGTGCAGTGAATAGATTTCACACTGCTATTCAGAGTTTTCCTTGCCTCCAGGTGCTTCTCTGTGCCTAGGTCCTACTCCATGACATTGTTGTATTTCTCAAAAATGATGGCTGATGTCACCTTTGCAGACACAAAGATCCCAACAGGAAGCCCACACTGAACATTGATTTCCTCATGGTCTGAGCATGAGGGGGCTTCTTCCTCTCTCATGTCACACCCTGCTTGGCATGCTCTCAATCCTCTGAGGAACAGATGCAGGAACATATTTACAAAGCAGACCTATGACGAGTAGATACCCACAAGGCCCAAGATGGCCCATCCTCCTCCACAGGCGGGCAGGCAACACACAGCCACCTCAGACATTAGCTTGGGCAGATAATGGGCAGGCACAGAAGAAACAAATCAGAATGCAAACCTGCTGTGGGCCTGATTCCCAAATAGAGGGTGAGGCATCCATACCCTGGGTGATTCATGAAATAGGCTTTTCTTACCACCCTTCCTCTTTTGTCTTTGGATCTTCAAACATGACTAGATGCATGGAGGTAGTCATAAGCAACAGAGCTTCTAGACTTGCAGTTGGCTAAAAAACCCAGTCACATTTTTATTTTCATTTAATTTCTATACCAGCAATGATTTATTACAACCATTAGTAAAATATGGAGAATATCTATTCTTAACATTAACAAAGCTCAAACTATTTGTTGCTAACTGACCTTAATCAAGGTTGTTGACTATAATTCGTAGGGTATTTTGACTGTCATGAGCAACCTCATAGGAGGAGGGGAGGATCTGAGGTGTCCCCTCTCCCAACCTTGCTGCTGTCAAATGTTATGTTGCAATGACATAAATATTTGCCTGAGCTTTTGCATGCTGCATTTGAATGAGTTAGTGGTTCCAATCCTTCCCTTCCCTGTGGTAGTATAGTTACAAGCTCAACATTTCCATGGCTTCGTAGTGCATGGAATTCTTCCACAACTGTTGATTTGGGGCTCAGACACATAACTTGCTTTGGTCAATAGAAAGTCTGTAGCTATTCAGAGGCAGGAGTTTGAAAGCAGCTCCTCTTTTCAGTTTCTGTCATGACCATGAGGAAAACATACTCCAGATAAATGAGAATAACTGGCTGTTATACCACCCACAAAGGGCAGTCTGTCTTTGAGCATTTATCTGTATGTAGTAAGAGGAGCCTGATGCTGACTCAGTCACCAGGCTGAAGTCTCTCTGAAACCCCCTCTGGGAAATGACTGCAATCTCTGCAACAGGCACTTTCAGCGCATTGAGACCCTAAAATGTGACCCACAAGTGCAGGATCAGCTGAACTCAATTGGTCAATAGGTCCAAAAATAAGGGAAAAATACAGTGTAGGTCACTGAAATATCATAATTGTTTATTGAATATTATTGTGGGAATAACCAGTTGATATAGAATTAATTAATATTTACAAACAAATGAGCCAAAGAAAATTATTCAACACATACCTATCTGTATAACCACTATGAAAATGACAGACACGCATCAAGACCAATGACCAATCATATCACTTCTTTCAAACTTGCCAGTGATTTTTAACTGCATATGGGATAGTCCAAGAGCAGGGAGCAACCTGTGCAGTTGTGTTGCTTCCTTTTCTCCTAAGGATACACTTATTTTTAAAATGGATAACATGAAAAAGTTAATACAAATGAAAGGACAATAAAGAAATGAAATGTAAGAAAAGCTGGAAGTGAAACCTGAATGGACATGGCTGTCCATGTGGCTGACCATGGAAATGGTGACGTATCTGGCCTTTGAGAAACTCCATTGGGCTGCTAGATAAATTCAGTGAAGGCAAATTTATTGACATAAATATGGAAAGAAGCCATGATGAAAAAAATGAAAATGTTCCTAAGGAAGCAATGTCAGTAAAAGAAATCTTCAGAGTTAAAAAACTCTTGGGATATCACATACCATTGAAAATTAAAAGGGTAACATGTTGGAAACTCATCCAGAAGTCAGAAAGAGTATGACAATGTGCCAAGGCATGGACAAGTCATTAACTCATATTGTAGATTATGGGACTAAAAATGAAGAGAAACTCTGTCCAAATCACTCCTGATAAGATTTTAACAAAGAAATGAAATGTAAATTCTTAATATTTCAAACATTTCAAACTACAGTCTACTAATAAGTACTATATTTTTTTCATTTCTTTATATAATACAGTAAGAATGTTTTCAAATTTTGACAAGAATTCTGAAGATAGTAGAGCAATAATAATCTCTCTTATTCATTATTAAGGTCCCTTTGCTCAGTTTTAGCTTCTATTAATCATTTCTAAAAGTCCCATAGTATTGAGGAAAGCAATGACATATGGGTGGATGAATGGATGGATGGAAGGATAGTTTGATGGGCAGACAGAAAGATAAAAAATAGATGATAGATAATGTTATATTGTCTATACTTACTTTAAGTTACTTTAGCCCAGATGGACTAAAACATAGGTCCATACTACTTATTTCCACCTCGTGCCGATAGGATAAATGCAGGACCCCAGAAGCAAGTTTCTGACCCTGATTGACAGGGTCAATCTTTTGAGGGAGGATTCTGTCTGGATTTCAAGTAGGTAAGCAGAATCTTGCCCTAAGAAAATTTTCACACTGGCAGTATGCTTGATGAGTAATTAAAAGAATTGGTTATATAACATACTGTAGAGCTAGCAGGGAAGTCTGTGGCTTTTGTAGTTATTCACAGTTAATCTATTGGGGTAACTGCAATTTGAACTGTGTTGTTCACAGGTTGGTGTTTATTTAACTGAACTGTGTAAGAGAAATTCTTGCATATCGAAAACATGCAAATAAGAATTGACCATGCATTTGTATGTGCATGGTGTGTGTGTGCGCACATGTGTTGAAGCCATGGATTTCTAAGGTTTCTTTGTTTCTGACATACCATGTCTGTGCCTTTCTGCTGTTGTGTACAAGCTTTCCCCCAACTCCCTAGTGGCTTCACTCATGTCCCTTGTAGTGATACCCAATGGGCATTTGCTCATCCTGAGAGAACATGACCTGCCTTTGCCTCAGTGTGTCTTTTCCCTTTCTTTCAGTCTCTAGAGTCCTATGGCTGTTGCCTTCACTGGCAGAATGTTTTAATGCTATTTAATCATGTATGCCATTCCTAATGGAGGGTTAAGAATGCTCACTGGGGGAGATAAAGGTGTTTTCCAAATCATGTGGAATATAAAGGTAGACTCTTGACGTTGAATCCCCATGCAGAATACAAAATGTATTCATTAGAAAACAAAATCCTCTTGTAATGAAAGAAAACATTATTTGCATTTCATAGTGAGCACATAGTCCCAAAGTCTTGCTTTATCTAAACAAGAAATAAAATTAAAGACAGGGAGAGGATTAGGAGAATAGGACCTGAATAGATATTGTCATGACAGTGTTTGCTCATGACTGTTTCTGTTTATCCTATTCAATATCTTTTAGACATTTATTATCCACAGTCAATGCAAAAGCAACTGGCCAGCTTCTAAATGCCAGGGGTTTAAATGCCTGTCAAAAATGAATTGGTTCCTTATTTTTATAAGGACACTTTGTAATGCAAAAGGGCAAAATACCATACTCTCCCAGGAAATATGTGGTAAGGAGGCTAAGTCAATATTTTTCTCTTAAAGATAGATAACATCTCTCTTCACAAAGAAAGAGAGTAGCTCATGTCTCTTCCAAACTACCTTTTAGACATTTAATAAGAGGCATCTTATTCCAGAGAGTAAAAGGCAAATACCAGCTGCCTCCTCCTGAGAGAGGGGCAAAGAAAGGCCAAGGAATACCTCCTGCTGCTGACTTTTGAAGAACCCTCTGCTATCTTCACCAACAAAGGGCATTCTGTCTTTGCACACAGGTGTAGGTAGCAAGAAGATCCCAGTGCTGACTCAGTCACCAGGATGAAGACTCTCTGAAACCCCCTCTGGGAAATGGCTACAGTCTCTGCAACAAGCAGGGCATCCTGCATAAACAGAAACCCAAAACTTGGGCTAGGCTTGCAGGGCTAGTTAAGACCAGTAGAACCAGAGGAGGCCAAAAAGTCAAAACCAGACCCTGGAGTAGCAGCCCTGTGAGAGATCTGAGCAAGGCAGAAAAATATATAAATATAAGGCCACAGGGGTTTCCCTGGAGATAGCAAGAGAAGAGAGGTGGTTTTAGAATGAAGGGAAGAGGTTAAAGAAAAACAGGGACCTGTTTCAGTACTTGTCTTTTATTGGGTCAGTGGAGTCTGTCCCAAATAGTTTTGAAGGGGGCAAACTAATTTGACTAAGTGGAACCAGATTAAACAACTTTGGCTCTGGTTTGGATCTGCTAGTGATTCTGGTTTCCTTTCTGTGGCAACTGCAACCCCAGTCAGAGATTAACAAGTCCTATTTTTTGTTTGTTTTCATTTGAATTTAAGCATAATAAGTCACAAACTAACATTTTCAAATGTTCTAAATACAAGAAGGGGTAAATATCACTTCTAAAAGGTCTGAGAAATGTGCTTATTTACTGCAAAGACAGGGAGTTTGGAATGTAAATCATGTAAAGAAGTCAGTTCAAAGGGGACACTAGTGAGTCCCACTGGTGATTGACACACCTGGGCTCCCAAACGTGTGTCAGGACAGCCTGGAAAAGAGGCAGAGAGAACTGACTTGAGCTGATTTTCTCACTTGACAAAGGTGTTCCTCCCACTGCCTGCATCTCATCTTCCCCCAAAGTGGAAAGGAAGCAGCATAAACCAATTGTGTAGAGTGTTTCTAAAGGATTTAACGCAAGACTGCCATTGAAATATGCTTAAACAACTGCTGCTACAAGTTCTGAGATTGTGACAAGTGGTAGTTAATTTTGACATCGCTGCCTGTTTGTGGATCTCATTTATTCTTAGCACAGTTATTCATCCCACTATCTGGGTTACATGCTTCTTTTCAAGCTAAATGAGAATCCAAATCTTTACCAAATGTATTTAATTGAAAAAGTACATTTGCCTACTAAGCAAGCAATAAAAATAAAAGGTCAAGGGATGGGGATGTAGCTTAGTGATTGAGTACTTGCCTAGTGTGCACAAAGCCCTGAGTTCGATCATCAGTGCCTAAATAAATAAATAGTAAAAGTGATCATGAATATTGAGCAGCACGATAATATTTTATTTTTCTTTACTTTTTCGCTTTCTTTTAGACATACCAAATAAAGAGGGTTTACACCAACTCAAACCCAGGGCATATGTAAATAAATGCAAGTAAAATACCAATTGTTTTCCTCAAAACATTAAAGAAAAAATTAGCTATTTTGAAACTTGACAAAAGAAAGCTTTGTATTTTCTATCGATTGTGGGAGTATCAATGGACAAGTGTCCTAGTCAGCGTGAGCTGCTCTAACAGAATACCATAGATTGGGTGTCTTATGAGCAACAGAAAACTCTCACAGTTCTAGAGACTGAAAGACTGAAATTAGGGTGCCAGCATGGTTGGGATCTGGTGGGAAACTTGCTCCCATTGCAGACCACCACCTTCTGGTTATTTCCTTGCATGACAGAAAGAGTAGCTCTCTTCTTTGTTTAAAGACATAATCCCATCATGGGGACTCTATCACAAGACCTAACCTCTCAAAAGTTCCACCTACTAATACCATTCTATGGTGAATTATGGTTTCAGCTTTTTTTTTTTTTTTTTTTTTTTTTTTGCGGGGGTAGCACAAACATGCTGTCTCTAACAGCAAGGAATTGAGACTAGGGATAAATAATGAATCAAAACATCATCAATGGTAAGCCATCACATTTATTGTTATTTGCACATAGGCCTTTGCTAATTGTTTTCTCCAATTAATTCAGCACTTAGAAATGTATACATCTACCTATAGAGACAGGATTATGGTACATCTGGAATACCCCCAGTGTGTCTTATGCCTTTCAACAAGTGTCTTTTCTTTGAAAGGTACTGAGGATATGCAAAGAAGCTTCACACTGAAGTCTGCTCTGAAGAAAGGAGAGTTGGGAAGGTAGCTAACAGCAGTCAGTGAACAGTGTGATAGTATACAAATATCAAATGATTTAATGCTCAGTAAAAGAGCAAAGCATAGACAGCATATATAACTATACCAATTTGAGAGATACAGCTTAGGGAATGTAACTGGTAAAACTAATAATAATAAACAGCATTTTCAGTAATGTTAATAATAAGCACTAAAAGTGCTACCATTTATCAGGCGAACACAACATATTAGGAACTGAGCTAAGTGCCTCATTTATACTTGATACTCCCAGCGTTCCTAGAAGGTCGTTATTGTTATCTGAATTTTATAGTCAGGGAAATGGAAAGTTCCAGAGTACAGTGCTTCTCATAATTTAAATCTGCATACAAATTGACTGTTGATCTTGTTAAAAGTGTAGATTCAGATTCAGAAGGTCTGGATGGGACCTGAGGGTCCTCATTTCTAACCAGCTCCAGGTGCTATTGCTCCAGGGACCACACTTAGAGCAGCAAGGCCTGAGAGTTAAATAATGTGGTCAAGTACAGGAGGCTGATTCTCAAGGGAGAAAAGATCAAATGGACATTTGTTTCCTCTAAAAATGCAAATACATCTTCCCACCCTGGTGTCTTTCTTGATTTTAGCTGTTCAGCCTGATGGGGGGAAATGAGATGTGCAGAAGGATGACTGAGAAGGGGTTCTAATTCCAAAACACCCTCAGACAGGGCAGAGGACTTTGGTTGTCTTCTCTGCCACTAAGTATTTCCTTGGGAGTAAATATCAACAAGGAATTGTTCCTGGGTAAATCAGATGATTCCCAGAAAGAATTGATAGGTAAGCTTGACCTAGAAGTCTGAAGAAAATTTTACACATTCAAGTACAAATGTGTATGTATACACATATATGTAATAGAAATGATTTAGATATGCAATATGAGTATGTGATATAAACTGATATAATAAATTTCATATCAAATTAAAACACACACATATAACTTCTAGGAGGAGGGGCATGTGCCTGATCATAGAGGACTTGATACTTGGATTGCACCCTGGCTCTATAGATCTCATAGATCACACAGAGCTTTCACTCCCCTGCTCTTGCATGAGGGTCACCAGTATATAGGACACTTTGAGTGGCTTATTGATCTCCTTCCAGAGTGTTCCTTTTCTTATTTATAAGATGCCTAATAATAGGGGCCCCAGAGCGCTTGATCTTAGAATACCTACAACCCTAAATCTAGTCAACTCACAGAAAGAATGTGTTCGAAGTATCTGATGTTCTCATTTCTCCTTTCTTTGAATTATGTTGCCTTTTATGTTTGTCTTTAGGGAATTCAACCTGATTTTTCTCAAGGCTTATAAAGTATATCTTTGCTATTAAGTATGGGAAGTAATATATCTGATACTATTTAAAGTCACGTAAAATAAAATATGAATGAGAGATAATGGTCATTTGTTGGATGAGATTTTATTTATTGGATTTATTTCAAAGTTCATTAGGGACAAGATGGCAAGAGTAGCGGAGATTACTTTCCATAGAGTGAGACCAGAAAAACAGCTTCTCTTTGAGGTGGTTGATGTAATACCATACTAGTGGGATTTAATACTGGATTCACAGAATAGCCTAGGAACTCAGAAAGTTGTATAGGATGAAATGAACAAAACCAACCAAACAAACAAACAAACAAAAAAATGACCACCAACACTGGCAGCTGCCAATACAGCTCCACAGCAAGCACATGGGAGAGGGGGACTAAGAAACCTGCATTTCAGGTGGCACTATGGATGTCTAAAAAAGTAGAATTCAGTGATCAAGGACATTGTCGAGCTGATCCAGTGGGTCAGCTTTAACTTCAAATGGGAAAGACCCTGTGTGTCTCCCTGCAGCATGGGGCAAATCAAGACAGCCTCCTTCACTTAGGCTGCACTAAGTTGGTTGTCAGGTGTGTGTTCAAACCCAGGCACCCGGACCTGTGTAATTCCAGCTGGGTCAGAAAACCTGACCTGGCAGAGACCCTACCATGTGACCCAGAGTGTGACTAGAAACCCAGGTGAAATCCAGAAGTGGAGAGTGTTGTACCCAGGGGAATCCGGGACACTTGGACCCTCAAACCCCAGAGATCCTGGATGCTTCTCAACCCTTTTGAGTTTCAGGGTTTCCAGGACCTGCTGGGGAGGACTGGGAACTTGATCAGGCTAGGGGTGTTGGGGGCGGGGAATGAACGTGTGCTGTGGGACTGAGCCCAGGACACCGAGATGCAGGAGCCACTGGTGGCAGAGGGGGTTGAAGGATTGGTTCCTCTGCCACTCAAGCGGAACACAAGGGAGATTCCAGCAGTACAGACTCAGTGTTGATTGGAAGCAGCCAACTCTGGAGGTGTGCTGATTTAAAAGCTTCAGATCAAACATCATTCAACAAAGCAGGGGGGTCTACCTAGACCCAAACCCCACCCCTGGGAGCTCTGCCTCTGGGAACTCCTCTCACCTGAACTCTATAGCAACCCCTGACTGTGAGTGGAGCAGACCACACCCTTCATCCCACCCCACCTCTCATCCTGCTGAGAAAGGAAGCTGCCAACAGGCAACCTGACTTGCTCCACAAAAAGAACAAACTGATAATCCCTAACTACTACTTTTGAGTGCAACACATACGTCAAGAAAAATGGAAAGAAAGGCAATTGGAAACAGAAACCCAGTATTTTTTTTTAGTGACAATTTTTTGACCACCATATTGGAAACCATTTCTTAATCTTCCACCAAGAATTTTTTTTTTCTTTTTTAGAGCTTTTGTGGACTGAGTGGCTCATGGATACTTGCACATATACATATTTGTCTCACTCTTTTAATTCTAACATTTCTTGAAGGTAGTTATTTTCTTGACTCTGTCTTTTGAGGACTAGGGTTTGTGATCAATATGCTTTGATTTTGTTTTATACTTTTTTGTTTGATATTGTATTTCTCCTAATTCTCTTGATTATCTTCCTCTTTTCTTTTGCTAAAAGTCAAATTCTATTGTTCTCTATTACACTCTTCCTTTAACCCTTTACTACCATGCTGTCTCGTCCTTCCTCTTAATTATTACATCCTACATGTTCAACTGTTTGAAATAGTAAACCCTTTTGCAAACATACTGTCTATTGTTGGCAATTGGACACCATTGGACACCAGGCAATTTCTGTTTGTAGTGCCAATGGACATTGTAGATGTCAAAATAGGAACTAAGTATTTAGTTTAATCCACTATGTCATTTGCATTGGTTGTTGTTATTGTCTCCCCTGAAACCCAGATGTACTAAAAACCTTCAGAAACACTATCAATTCAAAAGGTAGAAGCTCTGGCACCTCAGATTCTTTCTGATAAATGGGTGGACATACAAACAGTATGAAAAAGCAAAGGAACAAACCATCCAAAACAAACCAAAATACCTCATTAACAGAATGCAGTTGTATTACATGGAGGAAACTTCAGAGAAGGAATTTAGAAGGTTCACAGATAAACTGATCTGTAAGATAAAGGCAACATAAGGAGTAAAATCAGAGAAAAAATCCAAGAAGGGAAAGAGCACTTCAATAAGGAAATAGAAATCCTGAAGAAATTCTCAAAGGATCAAAAAAAACAAAGTCCATATGCAACAAAAGTTTTAAAACTTGTGTAGCTGATATTGAGGAAATGAATAAAATTTGACTTCTATGATGATGTCTCATTATTAAATTATGATAATATATTCATATAAATACTTTTAGGGAAATTTTTAAATGAGAATTCAAAATATCCTAGTTATATTTTGCCTGTAAATATGCCTTTTATGTTCTCATTAGATATTAATAATCATATTGCATGTCTATTTCTGAGAAGCAATTGAGAAGACTTACATTAAATTAAACAGTAATACAAATAAGGATGCTGGTGGTTATTATTCCCAGATAGAAAATTATGTCTATTAACCACAGTATTCAGTCATAAATTTTCTGAATTATGTCTATTAACCATAATATTCAGTCATGAATTTTCTGGAATTCAAGGCCAACAAGAAAATAAAGTTGTACTCAGAGCTGTGTCTATTTAGTAATTATAAGAAGGGCAACTCCTGGGATGCTGGCAAACTACCTTTTCTCCTTTCCTAACTGATCAGGTGGTTTTGTCTAGTTTGTTTTTGGTTGTTGCTCCTCAGGTGTAGAGGGCACAGCTTAGCGCTGTGAACAGGCCAGACCTTAGGATCTGGCTTCTTTTTTTTAATATGTTGATGAATGTTTATTCATTTATTTTTATGTGGTGCTGAGAATTGAATCCAGTGCCTCACACTTGCTAGGCAAGTGCTGTACCACTGAGCCACAACTCCAGCTCCCAGCATCCTGGTTCTTTAGGTCATATTTACTCCATCAGAATACTTCTATTCATTTTATTTCTTTCCTTATCTTTCCATGTGCAGCCCATGAATTTTGCAGTGAAAATATCCCTCAACCTCACTAACCTAAAGCTTGTTGTACATATCCTCCTCTGCTTACATTTTAAAAGAAATCAATAACACTTAGAGTCATTAGTAGAAGACCTGGAGGACAAAGTTCAATTGTATCTGTGCATGTGTGTGAATGTGTGTCTGAGCACGTGATATTGAAAAAATCATTACATTGAAAATTGATCACTGTGTGTATCAAGGTTAGTTGGAAGCTTTCTTTTTTCTTTCTTTCTCATTTTTGCTTTTGCTTTAGACAGCAATTACAGTTGAAATGAATCTGGATAATTGAGTTTTTAACTACTAAAACGACAGCTGATTCAAAATGTTTTTCATACATAATGCTGTAATTTAAAGGAATGTATGGGATCTTTGACAGAAATAATTATCCCAGGTTGAGGTCACGAATAAAGTATGTGACCACTGAAGAAAGACTGACAAGTCATCTCCTTTTCTGGACTATGTGAAGAGAGCAGGAGGCATTAATGTTAGGACTTCATAAAATCATGGGCTTAATGATGAAATATTGACCCCATTTTCTCAGTGAAGGCTCTGCTCATTTGAGCATACCATCACTTCAGTCCTTTCACAGTCTGCTCTGGTACAAGATCCAGACTGTCATCAACATCCTGTTTTCAGTAGCAGAAAGTATATGTCCTTCCCCCATTCAGGAAAAAAACTTGCCTTTCACCAACATTTTATGTCACTTAATTATTTGCAAGATTCATTAATTGGCAACAGCCTTTCCAGATCCTCATTAGAATTAACAAGATTCCACTATAATTTATAGATTATGTGTCACTTTTCCTCCTCAGCTTGAAAAGGGCATACATATTTCAATATCACTTTCAGATCTTGAAATTTAAACATTTTCCCCCAATGACATCTATTTTAATGCACATGATTGAAAACATGGGCTTTTGATCTAAAAAAAAAAAAAAAAAGATAGTTTGAAAAGAAAAATAGCAGCTTCTTAGCTTTCATATGATTCCTGCCCTTGGGATATTTCTAAGACTTCGAGACCTTAGTCTTTCTCAAGTCCTTACTTTTGCTAATATAGAAATAGAAGGACGATGGTATAAAGGAATATGGACTGTCCTTCACAAGACATACATTCTAGACTCATTTCTATTTCTTGTCAACAGTATCTCTTTGGACAGACCATGCCAATTCTCAAGGTCTTCAACATCCCATCTGTAAAATGGGAATAGCAAAAGTAGCTCAGCCCCAACATATATATTCTAGGTTTTAAAAAGTTGACTAATGCCCAAGAAAAAAAACTTTGTATGCTTTTAATTATTTATGGCATTTTATAATCTGAGGTTTGTGGGGTTAAAGATTTAGCTAATGGTAATAATTATATTAATAAGATGAAAATGATCTTTCCCATGAATGCTTTTTCCCATTAATGTTCAATTTCTGATAACTTAGGGAATTTTCTTCTTTCTAAAGATGAATTAAATTAGGCATAAGGCATTAAACCTTCACACAGATGATTGTTCTGAGTATGGAACAGAGAGGAGACTTGCCTCATTCAAGTCACAAACCTGCCTAGCATTAGTGGCTCACTACTCCAAGAGGACGTGCTTATGTGTTCAATGGACAGTGTAATGCTGTATGACCTCAGACATAGCATAGGAAGAGGCCAAGATAGCAAGGAGTTATTCAGGGGCTAGTCTGTGCTGGGGAATATCTGGTCCTCACTTAACCTTACTTGAAATACACTTCTACTGCTATCCAATTTTATAGGCAGACATGTCAGGTACAACCTTGCCAATGCAGCACAAGAAAGTAGAGAATCTGCGAGGTAGATCTGTACTTTCCTACTCCAGATCTGTTCTCTTGATCATCTGATATAGTCAGATAGTCATACTGACTATATTTGGTGATTGAATGATTGAAAAAATGGATGAATGAACAAAGTAAGAAGATTTAATAGAGATGATCTTCATTACACAAAAATCTCTTATGTCACAGGAAGATGTTTCAAAGATAGTTCTTTTTCTTTAGGAATTAGTAGTTTTGAGGATTTAGATGCAATTTGCCATTATTGGAGTCTGTTAAAAATGATATGGTATCTGAGTTAATATGTTATAACAAGCATGATTTGGGGGGGAAGGAATCATCAGCTCTTGCATTCAATAATATCATTCTGTCTGTGGGCACATTGAGATTCTGGTAACTCTTCACTCTTCTATCCCTGTGAGTATGGAACACAGATTCAAGCACAGATGAGGCACTTCATAAGACTTGCTGTGGATAGGTGGATTAAAGCTTTCTCTCATCCATCCAGTAAATACCACAAAAAGTCCCTATGGTACTGAATTAGGGGCTGGGTCAAGAGTGGTGAGTGAAATATATACAATCTCTGTTCTTAGGATGATTTAAATCAGATGATGTAATGCTCCAAAGGAAACTGGGATGGTATTGTGGTTGAAGGTAAGAGGATTATTAAGCAAGGTGGACAGGTTCTCAGAGAAGTGATCAAATGAGGAAGCTCTTGGCAATGCACTAATAGATGAAGGTGAAACTTGAAGAGGAAAAGCTTGATAGATGTGTGGACAGAGAAGAGAAGAGCATCCCAGGGAAAGCAGTATGCACAAAGACCCTGACGTGGATGTGACTTGGTTGGTTTGAGATCCTGAAGAATGACCATGGTGGCTGGAACAAAGTCAGTGATGCGTACAGTGTGAAGAAATAATATTTTAACAGTACACGAGGGAATTTTTTTTCACAGAAACGTATTTCCTACATTTCGTGAGAGTTCAGTCTCATTATTGGGAAGAGTTATTAAACACATTTGTAAATGATTGGACCAAGATTCACATGTTATCTTACAGAACAAGGTTTTTGTTTTGTTTTGTTTTGTTTTGTTTCCCTTTATTTGAGAGTATTTGCTTGAATATTTTTTTTTTTTCTAATTTTACTTCAATCATCAGCTCTGGAATAAAACCAACTTGAATGGCTGCATCTTTGACGATACTAAGGTGGTATCGTGCAAGGTATGGTGGAACTGCAAGGTATGGTCTAAAACAGCTTCTTAATTTGGAGCACTGAGTCACAGAGATAAGGCTAAGCAGGAAGCAATAAATTGAACAATTCAGTATTAAAGGGGCTAAATGACTTCAGTGCCAAGCCTAGCTAAATTTTCTACAGAGTAATTATATTATTTTATTCACATACTCCAAGTATTAGGAGACTTAGGATAATTGCAGATGAAGACAAAAACCTTTCCATTGCTCATGGGGCATATCTCTGAAAAATTAATCAGAGAACTTAAGTGGAACACTTCAGATGCATCAGCAATGTAATACTGTACATCTCCTCTGCATGTAGTTGTTTTCAGAGCAATTTAATACCTGTCATTATGGAAGCCAACCAGATAAGATCAGCCCAGGAAAGTTAAATGACATTGTCAGGTTCTCACTCCAAATCACCACAAACCAAGTCCCTTGCTAACTCTGCAGTCTTCTTCTATCACTTGTGAACTCTACCACAATTGCTCAGAGGTAAGAGTGACATATTTTTAATGGTTTCCTACCTTTCTTGTTGCACATCATGCTTGGAGCCTGAAGTAACCTTGGAAGGGAGACAATGTGTATGCCAATTGCCCAGTTTAGAGGCAAAGAACCCTGAAACTCAGGGACAAGGTGATCTTCCCAATGTTGTGTGTCCAATCAGAGGGAGAGGTGAAATATTGAATTCTGACTTCTGAGGATCATTTCTTGTTAATATTTTGAGTGTAAGATATAAAAATTGTCATTATTTATGCAAACTTAGAAACTTGTTGACTTAGTAATTTGGTGTATTTTACATTCAGACAGGTACTATTTTCATCTATTCAAAGACTAAATTGAATTATTTTCTCTTATGACTGTTCTCTTGGGTGTAATTAATTTTCATGGGCTTTTCATTTCCAGAACTCCAATCAGAATCATCTTCTTCGTCGTCTTCTTCTTCTTCTTCTTCTTCTTCTTCTTCTTATTATTATTATTATTATTATTATTATTATATCCAGGGTGTGTGTAGGTCCTCTTTATTTCTTATTTTTTGTTCTACTTTCCCCAGTAGCCTTATTTTAAAGACCCCTAGTCTCTTTTCTTTCATTTCTACTTAAATTGAAGAAGACCACAGTAAGAAATAGTGTCAACAATGCTGGTTAGGTAGTGTCTGGGATCCTTGGTTAGCCATAAATGGAAAAATAAAAGGATAGTTAAAATTGGAAGCTCAGAGGCACAAACAATTTCTACATGCATTAAAAAGGATTCATCCTTTTTATCTCTTAAATTGTCTCCAACAGGAATCCTCTTCTTGTAATATTTGTGCCAAGAGTGAGATGCAGGGGTAATCCACCCTAAATAGTAGGGCACGGTGGGTGGTGATAAGATGGGGCTTTGAAGTAGATAGCAGCAAATTCAAAGGCTAACTCTGCCACTTGTTAAGTTGTGATTGTGTAGAGTTAAGTAGCCTCTGTGTGGCAGGGAAATCATCTATAAAATGGGAAAACATGGGCCTTCTAAGGCAGGCCTGACGAGTAAATGAGGTAAGGCATTAACTTGCATAGCTTAACTTCATGACTGATTGGGATTTGCCTTCAATGCACAGGGATGGGCCTGTTATCATTGTTATCCTACTTTAGAGAATGCTATATACTGAGTGCTTTCTGTCAACCAGGCAGTCTGAATGAAGCTTGGATTTCAAAGGGAAACAAGAAAAATAAGGTCCCTATTTGTGAAGCTGGCCCATTGAAATAGGAAAATAAGTAAAATGATATATTTAGAAAAATACTGTGAAGGAAATAAAAAGATGTTATTATAGAAAATAAAGAAGACAGGTACCTAGAGCAGTGGGGGAAGGCTTTTTTGATGCATGAAACAAAATCCCAAATGAGTCTGCATCATGTGATCCAGTATTAGAGGCAAGGTTCTTCCAACATATGGATGGATACCCCATGAAGAACTCTGAAATGTAACTGAAATGGCTGAAAACTGAAGTTTTCCCAAGGAGTCAATGATTATAATTCAGCCCTCTTCAAATGACAGATCAGTGTTCCCTTTTCAAATTCAGTCTTAACCATTTCATGACAAGGATCTACTGAGCACAAAAAGGGTTTATTTTACACCTTTATAGATAATTAAATTTACCACGTTACTATGATTACCCAGTTGCTATATATTACAAAGTTGTAGTTCAATTTTTGATGGAAATTTCAGGACTGTGCTCCTTTCTTTTAAAGAAGGAGATGGACAAAACTAAAATTAACACTCCATTGATTTGCATTGTTATTCATTCATTAATTCATTCTCCCTAGTGGCATTTGTTAAGCATCTATTCCAGGAAAGCTTTGAGAACAAATATTTGCATAAGAGACCATGATGGGAATAATGCAAGAGAGAAAAAGTTATGCTCATAGAGTGGTGCTTTATTTCCGAGGAGATTATTTGTAGCTGAGAATTGATGGAAAACTTTGCAGACAAAAAACTTGTAAAGTCTAAGCTTGCAGATATGGCGAGAAAACACTTCCACACTAAAAAGTAAGTTTGATAAATGACTTACTGTATGATTACCATATGTCAGATTTTTACTTAGACTGGCATATAGGGTGTCTGAAGGGAAATTGTAGGACATGAGGAAATTAAGGTGGTATCATAGAATAGGGGACATTCTGTGTCAAGAAGTGTTCAGTCATTTTTTTAAATGGGCAGGAAGAAAATATTCAGACTAAGTTAGTAAGACTGTCTACCAATTGCTGCAATAATTAAATCCAAAGTAAAGCATTTCCAAATTAGATAAGTCATTTCTATTTGCACTGAATAACATTTCATTAACTATATATCAAACAAATGGCAGGTTTACAATTTGTTTAATAGTGGCATATAAGTGTAGAGCAATTGAAAGAAACCAATGGTGGTGTGGGCATTAATGCTTTTATTTATGCTTTTAAATGTACTTATAAATAATAAATTAGCTCTCCATTAAGAATATATGAGATCATGTTTTGACTGAGAGTGAAAAGGGGATGAACCAGAGCCTGGGTAAGCAATGATCCACAGTCAGTCTGAGCTGAGCAGAAAAAAGTCAACATTTTTTGGGGGACAAATGTATAATAAAAATGTATTTCTGGTTTGTGCTGACTGTTGAGTTGACTGGATGGGTCATTACCAGAAGAAATATGACCTCCTTTACTGTGTCCTTGTTCTAGTAACTATTGCTGCATAACAAATTAGCCCAAAATGTAGTCGTGTGAAACAACTTTTTTATTTTGTTCATGATTTTTTGGATCATGAATTCAAGTAGGACCCAAGTGGGCAGTTCTCCTGGGATCCCACACACAGTTATAGTCAGACATTGTCTGGGCTGTGGTTATCTGAAGTTTTGATGGGGCTACGCATCCAAGAGTACCAGCTCATATGGATTGACTGTTGATGCAGGTAGTCAGCTGGGGACTCAACTGGTACTGTCAGTAAAAAACCTATCTATGACTTTTCAGCTTGGGAGGTATAAAGTGTTCAGATTTATGTGGGGTCTGGCTTCCCCCTGAGCAAGCATCCTAGGAGAGCCAGGGGAATCTGAAACCACATGGCCCCCTATGCTTAGCCTTGGAAGTCACTCAGGATTACTTCCTTCCTATGGTATCATTAAAAGTAGCTCATCCACGTCCAAAGGGAGGGGACATAGAGTCCATCTCCTCATGAGAAGAGTGTTAAAGTTTGTGGTCATTTAGAAATGTGTCATGGGCTGGGCATAGTGATGCATCCCTGTAATCCCAGGACTCTGGAGGCTCAGGCACTAGGATCACAAGTTTGCAGCCAGTCTCAGCAACTTAGCAAGATTGTTTGCAGAGTAGATTTAGCTTAAATATTTTGAAGCAAAAATTCATCCAACAATTAATCTGTCTTTAGCACAAATTCATTGAAATGCAGGTTTCCAATAGTTGCCTTTGTATCTAAAGCTAAAGGAAAGTAGGAACATAACATATTTCATGAACTCTAACAATGCAATTGATTTTATGACACAGTACTACTCAGGGTACCACTGAGAAAGAAGATGGTCACACAAAATTATGACACTAACTCCTGAGTGCTAATGTACCCAAGAATATTAATTTTAGAATTGGTGAAATAATATTTTGACATTTCAGAAATTTATCTGTGAACACTTTGTTTTCCTTGAGATACAACTTACACATCATGAAATTGATCCCTTTTTTTTTGGTGTACAATTCAGTGGTTTTAGAATATTCACAGAATCCACCAAGAAAAAAAAATCATTCCAAAACATTTGAATCACTCATTTCCCCCCAAATCCTGTACTCATTAGCAGATTCTACATATTTACCCTTCCCTCCAGCCCACTAGTAACTATGAATCAACTTTCTGTCTCTATGGATTTACCTCTTCTGGTCATTTCACATGCATGGATTCATATGATATATGGCTTTTCTGTCTGCCTTCTTTCACTTAGCATAATGTCTCAAGGTTCAACCATGTTGTAGTACATATCTATGTACTCTTGCAAATCTTTATTACTAATGCTTTCATTAAGAAATAGTCCTTTCTTTATTAGTATAGTAATTCAAAAAATATATGTGATATTATAGTTTTTTTAAAGAAATGATCCCCATTATTTATGTTTAAAATACAATAATAAAATGATGTGAGCAAGTCAATATTCAGCCATCACTCAGGAAGCTTGATTTGAGTGGAGAGGCAGCAAGGAGTGAAACCTTGTGGTACATCTGTCATGTATGAAAAAGGCATCATACACTGACCTCTACCTTTGTCTAATTGTTATGGCTTGGATATATAAGTGACCCCCAAATCTCAAGTGGTGAAGATTTGGTCTTGAAGGCAGTGTACAGAGATGTGATTCTTAGGAATGAATTTGATTGTAAGAGCTTTGACCATATCAGTTGTTTAATCCATTGAGGGATTCATAGCCAATGCATTATTGGGAGGTGGTGAAAACTATAGAAGGTGGTGTCCACTTGGAGGCAGTAGATCCTTGGGGATGTGACTTTGCAAACTATGTCTTGTCCCCAGCCCTTTCCTCTCTCTTTACTAACTGGCTACCATGAGGTGAGTGGCCTCCTTTGCCACACACTACTGTTACCATGATGTCTTTCTTGCCTCATATACAAAGCAATAGAGCCAGAAAGCCATGGAAACTAAGAAACCAAGAGTCAAACTAATCTTTCCTTCTTTAAGGTGTTTTTCTCAGGTGTTTTGGTTACAGTTATGAAGAGCTATCACACTAATCATCTTCATATTGACTGGATCACATAAAGTCCTTTAATTAATACAAGATTTTAAGGAAGGATCCATGTTCTCTAAATCCCACAGTTAGAGCAGAATTATCTAGGCTGATTGCCACTTTCCAATTCTCCACTCCCACTCCATATCCAAACATATATGTTTGGACTGAGAGCTGGTATTTGGAGGGCTTGCATGGTTAGTTTGTCTGGGCAGAAAGTTTGGTGAGGTTGAACCTGTGAGTGGAAGAACTGGCACTTGTAGGTCCTGCATGCTGAGATGAGCAGCCATGCTGAGCAGTGTGGTAGGTGAGGGAAACCTGGAGAAGGATGCTCCTCACAAACAAAGACTGATTTTACCAAATAAAGCCTTTCAGCTTAGTTCAAAAGAGATTTTTGCCATGTTTTGAAGGCTGAGGAAGCTCCATAAAAATATAATTAGGATTGCTGGAATGAATAGGACTGAGACTCAGTAACTGTAGGCATGTTTTTGAACCTCTGTTGTCCTCAAACATTAAGTCAGGAGATAAACTATTACAAAAGTTCAGATCACAAATCAGTGGGATAACTGGGTCAAATGGTGGTCCCATTCCAAGTTTTTTGAGGAATCTCCATACTGCTTTCCAGAGTGGTTGCACCAATTTGGCATCCCACCAGCAATGTATGGTTGTACCTTTTTCCCACATCCTCACCAACATTTAGTGTTACTTGTGTTACCAATAATTCCCATTCTGACTGGAGTGAGATGAAGTCTCAGTAAAGTTTTAATTTGCATTTCTCTAATTACCAGAGATGTTGGACATATTTTCATATATTTGTTGACCAATCATATTTCTTTTGTGAAGTGTTTCTTCAGTTCCTTTGCCCATTTTTTGATGGGATAATTTGTTGCTGTTATTGGTGGTGGTGGTGGTGGTAAATTTTTTGAGTTCTTCATATATTCTGGAGATTAATGCTCTCTCTGAGGTGCAGGGGGCAAAGATTTTCTTCCATTCTTTTGACTGTCTTTTCACATTCTTGATTGTTTCCTTTGCTGTGAAGATTTTTAGTTTGATGCCATTCCATTTATTGATTCTTGATTTTACTTCTTGCAATTTAGAAGTCTTGTTGAGGAATTCAGTTCCTAAACCAACATGGTGGAGATTTGAACCTACTTTTTCTTCTAGTAAACTTTTACTTCTAGTAGTCTCCAGTCTAATGCCTAGGTCCTTGATCCACTTTGAGTTGAGTTTTGTGCAGAGTGAGAGTTAGGGGTTTAATTTCGTTTTGTTACATACGGATTTCTCATTTTCCCAGCATCATTTATTGAGTAGGCTACCTTTTATCCAATGTATGTTTATAGTACCTTTGTCAAAAAATGTTGCATGTCATATAGTTGCATGTCTTCTTGTTGAGTGAAGAGGTATTTCAAGGGCTTTCCTGTTAGATTCATTTTACATAGTTCTGTTGTAGCATTGACTGGAAGTGTCTACCATAAAGGTTTGCTACTGTTTGTCTTTCATTTGTGTTCAGAGGATCATGTGTATCATTGATCCTCATGTCTGTTTTGGTGCCAATATCATGCCATTTTTGTTACTATAGTTCTGTAGTATAATTTAAGGGCTGGTATTGTGATGCTGTCTGCTTCAATTTTTTTATCGAGGATTGCTTTGGCTCTTCTGGGCCTCTTATTTTTCCAAATGAATTTCATGACCACCTTTTCTCTTTCTATGGTGAACTTCATTGGAATTTTAATAGGAATTGCATTAAATCTGTATGTTGCTTTTGCTAGGATGGCCATTTGACAATATTAATTCTGCTGATCCAAGAACATGGGAGATCTTTCTATCTCTAAGGTCTTTTAATTTCTTTCTTTAGTGTTCTGCAGTTTTCATTATAGAGGTCTTTCATCTCTTTTGTTATATTTATTACCAAATATTTTATTTTCTTTGAGGCTATTGTGAATGTGATAGTTTTCCTAATTTCTCTTTCAGTTTATTCATCACTGAGTTATAGGAACACAGTTGATTTATGATATTTTCTCTACTCCACCCTGATCTTTGGACTTTAGCACTTGTTTCAGAAAACCCTGATATTTCTCAAGGTCCAGGAGTACTAAAGGAATAACTAGAAAGGAACTGTCACCAAATTTTAAGACACTCTAGGTTAAGGAAAAGGCCATTTTCCTTAGCATTCCTGGGTTCTTGCCATTGTTTGACTGGGTGTTTTGTTAATAGGATAGAGAAAATTAAATGGAGAGACCTGACTCACAAGAAATTCCAGGTTTTATGTAACAGTGACCTGCATTCAGAAACAAAAAAAAATGTAGCTTGGAATGTGACTAAAAAAAATACACAGAAAGGTGAAATAGAAAGGGTACATAGATTGAGTTCACATAGTAGGCAATAGTTAATTCTATTAGTCAGGAAGAGAAGTGAGTCTGGGGTTCTTAGGGTGATACAGAGTCCATTGGCATGATTTTAGGTTTCATTTGTATGATTTTTTTTAAATGTCAGTAGTTAGCATAATGTCTTACCAGAAAAAAAATACCACATCTAATTTGTGATTTTATTGTTAGTATTTTCTTGGAATAGGCAAATAAAAAATAGGTTACTTTAAATTCATCTTAAATAATGATATTATGTTAATAATAGGTAGAAATGGCCAAAATCATGAAGGAAGGATAGAATCAATATGAATCAATATGGTTGTATCAGTCTGAGCTCTCCACAGAACCAGAACAAATAATGTGTGTGTGTATGTATATATATGTGTGTGTGTGTGATGTGTGTGTTCATATGTACCTATGTATACATACACATGTGTGTTTGTGTGTGTACATATATATGTATATATATATATATAGAGAGAGAGAGAGAGAGAGAGAGAGAGAAATGAGGGAGGTGTGTTGATTCTGGTTTTTTAAAAAAGTGGCTCACAGAAATATGAGGGTCGTCAAGTCCAAAATCCACAGTGATCAGCAGACCAGTAGGCTAAGAATTCAAGTAGGGTTACTAGTCCTGAGGTAGGATTTTTTTTTTCCCCCCAAAGGAAATCTCAGATTTTGCCCTCAAGGTCTTCACCTATTTGGGTTGAAGTCCACTCACATTATCAAGGGTTATCTCTCTTTCTTAGGTCAATTGATCCTAAATCATAATCACACCTATAAAATACCTTCACGGTAACATCAAGACTAGTGCTAAACACCAAACAACAGGGCACTCTCTGTAGCCTAGCCAAATTGCCCTTAAGATTAACCATCACAGTGGGAAACACAATCAAAAATAGACTTTACTGAGTCTGGGTTTGCAAATGTCAAGTTGCATGTCCAGAAGGATCATGACGGAGGAATTGCTCAGCAGGGTTTTGAAATGATAGCCATTCATGAGCAATCTCTCTGCCTTCACTTGATCACCCATTTTTATTCAGAAAGTCACCTACTCTGGAAAATTTCTTTCATATAGTTGCATGTCCACTTGTTGAGTGAAGAGGTATTTCAAGGGTTTTCCTGTTAGGTTCATTTTACATAGTTCTGTTGTAGCATTGACTGGAAGTGTCTACCATAAAAGTTTGCTAGTGTTTGTCTTTCATTTGTGTTTAGATGGAAGCAAAGAGAAGGGAAAATACACAAACAGGAGTCTTGCGATTATGCTACATAAAATTATTAGGCATTTTAGAAAATTGTTGATGGGAAGCTGCCCATCATACATATAATAATGTTGATTTTGATGTAGAGAGTTTAATGTGAGAATGATTGTAGGAAGACCACACTATTAGATTTTTCCTTTAATTATTCAAGTGCATTGAGTTTGTTTTAAAGAAAGTGAGACCTCTATTAAGTTGAGTTGTTCCAGTCAAGAGAATCCTTGTTTGACTCCGTGACAAAATTCATTTTGAAAGGCTTGGTGTGAACTGTAAAATTGTTGCAACAAGAAAGAGCATTAATCATGTTCTTTTCCCCATGATCAGAACTAAAAGAAGAGTGAAGTATTTTCCTAGAAACTGAATATATGTGTTGTATGTGTATTCAGGTTATTTGTGGGCTTATCTATTGTCTTAAATATAGAAATAATCTTAACTATTTGGGGTATACACAATCATTTATTCAGATATTTGTCAATATAATGATAAATATGTTCTATTAAAAAAAAGTTCATATTACAGAAGATTTCTTGCAAATTTTGAGCTAAATATAGTCAATATTTAATGAAGGTTCAGTTGTATTTTAGTAACTGCAAAACATACCTTTCCGGATAATGTTCTGTCTTCAGTATGGCATATGCAGTTGACCTATTTTGGAGTGCCTGTCCTGAGATCCCCCATAGGGAATTAGCTAGGTCCTTTAACACCTGTCTGTACCATTTGGTTCTGCATCCTGCTGCGTAGTAACGGGATTGTACTATCAAACATATTCATCCCTTCTTAATGGTTTGAATAAAACCAGGAAATCACAGTCCTTTTATATAAAGTACCAGCCTGTAAGTGTTAGTCAGATGTGTAAACTCATGTTCAATTGTGCTAGGGTTGTCCAGAGAATACAGAAAGAGGAGAGGAAAGGACGTTATAGACTCCCACAGAAAGTGAGTTGAGGTTCCTCTGGACACTAAAGATAAGTCATATGTTCTTTGCTTGAATTGACTTGACCACTTGATCAGATTTCTTTGCTCTGATGGTCAACAAAGCCATCCTTATTCATTAGTCTTGCTTGGTCATCTCAGCCTCAGATACCAATACCTCTTATAGCCTTCCTCCACACACACTGGTCATATGACTGTTTTGGAATGTGTCTTATTTTTCATCCATTCATGTTTTTCCTGAAGAAGGATGTCTGCAGTTCAAAAATGATATAGGAAAGTCACATCTCACTTCATCTCCAGACCTAATTCATGACTTCATTTCTCAGATTTTTCATGTCAAAATGGAAAAAGGAGCACTTTAGTGGGTAGGGTCACAGTGTAATTAAATAAGACATGATCTACATGGCCCCCATAATGGGTCCTTTAGGTCATTCTAGTATTTTATCATAAAACTGAGGCAAATTATAATTCAACTATTAACACTCTATTCAAGTGTTTTAGTCTGCTTTTACATCACTATAATCTAAAGAACTAACAAGAACTTAATGGGAGAAAAGTCTATTTTGATCCATGGTTTCAGTCTATGTTTAACCCACTCCATAGATCTGGGCCAGAGGTGAGGTGAACATCATGGAAAGAGAGCATGACAGAGGAAAACAGATCAAGACCTGTCAACCAGGAAGCAAAGAAAGAGGAGGAGGAGGAAGAGGAGGAGAAGGAGGGGGAGGAGGAGGGGAAGAAAAATAGAGAGAGAGAGAGAGAGAGAGAGAGAGAGAAAGAGAGAGAGTGAGAGAACACTCCATCCACTCACCAGAGACAAAATATAAACCCAAAGTCACATCCCCAGTGATGTATTTCCTCCAGCCACACCCTATGAGTATCTGCCCAGTTAATTCATATCTGTGGATTAATTCACTGGTTAAATTGCAACTATCATAATCTAATCATCCCACCTGTAACATTCTTGTATTATCTCATGCATGAGCTTTTGGCGAATACCTCATATGTAAACCACAACATTCCACCCCTGCCCCCCAAACACTTATGCCCATTTTATAATGCAAAATACTTTGAGTTCATTTCTAAGAATCCCTATAGTCTTAACAGTTCCAGCATTACCCAAAAGTCCTAGTCCAAACTCTCACCTGGGAATCAAGGCAAACCTTTTAGATATTTTCCCTGTAAAGATCAAAAGCCATTTACAAATATCCAACAATATAATGGCAGACTGAACATTTCCATTCCACAAGGAAGAAATAAGACCAGAAAAAAGAAGGGATGAGACCAAAGTAAGACCAAACAGACCAAAATCCAGTTGGGCAAATAAGTCCTATAGCTCCACCTAGAAGAAAGAAGGGATGAGACCAAAGTAAGACCAAACAGACCAAAATCCAGCTGGGCAAACAAGTCCTGTAGCTCCACCTTGAGCATCTGGTGACCACGGCATAGTGACATGCTCTTCAAAGGACTTGTGTAGCTCTGCCTCATGGCCTTGTTGGTTGTAGCCTCTGTCTCTCTCTTGACTTGTTTCTGCTCTATTCCTGTAGCTTTTCTCAGTAGACATTCAATATTATTGGCATCTCTTGTCTCAGGAATCTCCACTTCAACTTTGGCTTCTTTCTCGCATTTTCACACGTCACCCTCTTGGGCTTTCTGCAGGGATTCTGACCCTGCTACACTTTGTCTAGCCTCATGGCTGGAACAACCTCTGAGTGTTTGGGTGACTGAGAACTTCCTAGGAGCCCCTGTGCAAGCAGGGTGCCCCATAGTCTCTTCTTAAAGGAAGTCTCATTTTTATAACCTTGAGTTTGAGATGGGTGTTGTTTTGTCAATTCCTGAGATGTCCTCAAATCATGCTCTCTGTTGTTTCTAGGTAAGTTACTTTGCATTCTTTCAGTGGCTTTTTAACCACACCTTCATTAGCCCATTTTATTACCACTTTTCTGGCCAAACTGCAAGTTTTTCAAATCTTTCTGCTCTGCTTTCTGCTTCTGATTATCATAGTAAATTTGAATAAAAGCCTCCTGTGATAACCATGCCATCCACTAAATACTGTGCTACCTTGAAATTTCCTCCTCCAGACTAATTAGTACATTACCTTTAAATTCAGTTTCACAGAAAGTATCAGGACATGGACAAAATGTAGAGTCCTTTGCCAGAACATTACATGAATGGCCTCTAGTCCAATTTCCCATAGAGTCTTTACTATTTGCAGTCTTATCAGTATTCTGGTCTTCTGAGCTTCCACCAGAATCACCCATTAAGCTCCTCTTACATTTTAAAGCTCTAGCAACTTGGGTCTCTAAACTTTTTAAAATTCCTCCCCCAGCAAACCAGCTCCAAGGATCTAATCCACATGGTCAGTTAGTCACAGCCACAATACGACTTCTTGGTACCAATTTGTTTTAGTTAGCTTTTCCTTGCTATGACCAACATACCTGACAAGAACAATTTAGAGGAGAAAAACCTTAGTTTGGCTCATGGTTTCAGGACTTCGGAACATGGCCAGCCAGTTTCATATGTCTGAGCCTGAGGAGAGGCAGAACATCGTGTTGGGGGAAAGTAGCAGAGGCAACCGGGTAGCAGAGAGCTCCACTCACCAGGACTAAACAACAAAGTTTTAGTCAGCTTTTCCCTTGCTAGGACTAGAAGACCTGATCAGAACAATTGTAGTGGAGGAAAAGTTTATTTTGGGGCTTATGGTTTCAGAGGTCTCAGCCATATATAGTAGGTTCCATTCCTTAGAGCTCAAGGTGCAGCTGAACATCATGGCCAAAGAGTATGGCAGAGGGAAGCAGCTCACACAATGATCAGGAAGCAGAGAGAGAGAGACTTCACTTCCCTGATAACAAATATAAATACCCCAAAGGCATGCACCCAATGCCCCACCTCCTACAGCCACACCCTACCCATCTTCAGTTATCACTCAATCCCATCACTGTATTAACTCACTAATTGGATTAAGTGAATTACAACCAATTACAACCCAATAATTTCTCCTCTAAACCTTCTTGCACTGTCTCACACATAAGCATTTTGAGAACACCTCACATTCAAACCATAGCAAAAGTCAAACCTCAGGTGATCCATTTCCTCCAGCCACACTCTACTTGCCTAGAGTTATCATCCAGTTTACCCATAGTAGTTGGCTAATCCACTGATTAGGTTAAAGCTCTCATAATCTGTTTGACCTCTGAACTTTCTTGTATAATCTCAAACATGAGATCTGGGGGGACAAGTCATGCCTTAGTTGAAATCTAATTGTTGAATAGTAGCAAAGAAAGAACAGCATTTCAGGCAAAATACATGGAAATACATTCCAGTAAAAATGTGTAAAAGGGCAGCCAGGCTGAGTGGTGCATGCCTGTAATCCCAGCAGCTCGGGAGGCTGAGGCAGGAGGATTGGGAGTTCAAAGTCAGTCTCAGCAAAGGCAAGGCCCTAAGCAACTTAGTGAGACCCTGTCTCTAAATAAAATACAAAATTGGGCTGGGGATGTGACTCAGTGGTTAAGCACCCCTGGGTTCAATCCCCAGCAACAACAACAACAACAAAAAAATTAATGCAAAAATGTGCAAAGAAGAAACACAGTGAAATAAGGCTCTGCTAGATGACCAATGTCACTGACATGAGAATTTCCACCTGGGTTTTCGTAGGACCTGTAAGGCACAATGAACACTGTTTGTTTATTGTAAAAATCATACTAATAGAACCACTTATTGAGTAATTCCTACATGATAAATGCTCTATGTAGCCTTCCATACATTAAATTATGCTATTATCCTTGGTCTTTTGTAGTAGGTGCTATTATTCCAATTTTACAGAGCAGAAACTGAGACAGAGAAAGTTAAAGTAACTCTGGAATGTTCACAGTTAGTGAAATGGTGCAATCTGGTTACAAACTGACACAATAGGGACCAGGCTCCTTGCTCATTAACGTTGTGCTGCCCTGCTTAATGAGCAAAGGGACTGCTGGGTGAGTGGGTTCCCAATCAGATCGGCATGAGTGGACCAGCCTTTTAACATCAGCATGGCCACAGAGAGAGCTGATTGGAAGGAGGCCAGAGGGGATGCTGAGACCAGTTAGCTGGAATGCAGAAGTTGGAATGAGTGATGACTGTGGTTTGGACTAGAAAGGTTAGAGAGTGTTATTTTGTGAAAGGAAATTTCAATTTAACCAGAACACCTTGAAGTGAAGGCTTTGAATTGGAAAGGAGGTTTAAAATTGCTATCAGAATTCGTCATTTTAGTGATTGAAACATTTCAGGGCCAAATGTGCCATCCTGCACTGTTATGGAAGGGACTATTTGTGGGAAATAACTGCCGGCTCCTACAGTATGAAACCTGAAGTATGGGTTCAGAGGAAAAGGCAATTCACCTTATCTCCAGGTGGGGTCTGATTGAGGTTCTGAACAACTGGACTTGGGGGCATCCTTTAAACTTAATTAGCTGCTACTTGTGAACTAGTGAGACTGAATCATCCACATGGGAAGTATTTTAGAAACTTTGTATAAGAATAGGAAAAGCTGACTTTGTGCTCCAAAGGTATGGTAGACATAAGAAAAACAAAACAAAACAGAGTTTGTATATTATTAAAACCAAAATAAGAGTTAAGAAGTCACCTTTGTATCATTTACTGGGAGTATTTGTTTTATTGATGTAAGAATTTATAGTGTTCATAATATTGTTTGTGCTTATAACCCTACCTTTAATTTAGGCTACTTTGAAAGCAACAAAAAAACCAAAAACCTCGAAAGTAAAGCCTTTCCTTTTTTAATGCAGTCAGATATTTAAGCCTCACCAAAATTTCAGAGAGATTTGCTGAGCTCCTTCTTTAGATGAAAAAGACATTCTATAATGAATGGACTCCGAGAAATCAAAACAGAAAAAAAGTTCATTTTTATGGACTCAATTAGGCAGCAGAGAACACTGGTCTGGACTCTGTATGAACTAAGAACATCACTGATGTTAGAAAATAAGAATATGTAATTAAGTCTTAAACTAGACTATCTTCCATTGCTGGACTACCCTGAGTTTAATGAAATGATCTATTTTGATAAAATGGAAATGATGTAATAATATCAGAAAAGATTAATAGATGATATTTTTCTCAAATTTAAGGCAAATTAAGTCACTGAGATTTAGAAAGAATGCCTTGAATAACTGAAACAATTTAAACTTTATTTCAGAAATATCTATTTTCTTTTCTTTCTTTCTCCCTCTCTCTCTCTCACTCTCTCTCTCACCCTTTCCTTCCTTCCTTCCTTCCTTCCTTCCTTCCTTCCTTCCTTCCTTCCTTCCTTCCTTCCTTCAGGATTGAACTGGGAGCACTTTACTGCTGAGCCATATCCTCAGCCCTTTTAATTTTTATTTTGAGACAGGGTCTCACTAAGTTTCTGATGGCCTCACTCAGTTGCTGAGGTTGGCCTCAAACTTGCAATCTTCCTTTTCTCAGTCTCCTGAGTCCCTGGGATTATTTGTGTGCACCAGCACTGCATTTTCAAATGGGAGAGTCTATCTGGGTTTGGAATGATGCACTTTGTTTGATCACTCACCTAAAACAGGAACCAAGAGCCACAAAGCACATTCACATTTTATAGGTGTTAACATTGAATTCACATAGGTTTCTAAAATCAAAATTCTTTCAGTTAAATAATTTGATTTTGTTTTTCACTTGATTAGAAAGACATCTGTGTCCAATAAATTATATTTGGTTTGTCAACTCAATAGTTCTTTATTGCAGACTTACATATTCTTAAAGAACTATACATCTTTTGTAGAAATGATTTCTATGCTATCTGAACACAGCAGCACAATATCTTAGTTTATTTTCAGTCTTTGTTATACATTTGCTTCATTTTCTGCTCTATTTTGTGTTCTTTTAGGTTTGCTTAAAAAGTTGTAATATAACATATCTGAGGACAGTTTGTTCACAAGTGATAGAAACACTAATGCATGAACAGGAATCTGATAGCCTGTGTTGTTCTCTTGGGGAGATTTAATCCAGCAATTCAACAGAAGTCATTAAGGTCTCAATTTCTCTTCATCTTCTTCTTCCTTTCTAAGCGAAATCTGTAAACCTGTCTCTCATTTTCACCCCTCTCCTTGAATTTCTTGGCAGCACCCTTCCCTGTTGAAATAAATGGCCACAGTTGGCTGAGGGCTCTGTTTAGCCTGAGTTGTTCACTACATTTGTTTTGCATGCGACTTGGTGCTCTTCACCACTGTGTCCTAGTAATGGAAGGATACAATCCCCAGTGATCTCATCTTGCTGAGTCTATTGCACAGTTTAAAACACTGAGTATTATGGCTATTCTAGGCAGAACAACTCACAATCAGGGATGCAATGATTCCACACTAAAACCATAGTAATGCAGCACGTAACTACATCTTAACGTTCATCAATTTTTATCTTATAGTGTTTTTATCTTCAAGGAACAAAATAACCAAGTGAATTGGATTTAAGATACAAACAGCTGAATTTATTTAATATTCCCTTTCTCCTCTTCGGCTGTTAAAAAAAAATTATTTCATCTTGTGTAAGCTAGCTAGCTAAGAAGTTTCTTTCCCTCCTAAATGCTATAGCTTTGTATACTCAAATCCAAATTATGCAAAGTGCTACAGCCACTCTGGAAAACATTTTGACAGTTTATTACAAAGTTAAATATACAATTGCCACGTGACCATGCGATCTCACTTCTAGGAAATTATCCTAAAGAAATGAAATTTATGTTCTATATGAACTTGCACAATTATGTTTATAGCAATGCAATTGCCAGAAACTGGAAAAAACTTAAATGTCCTTCAGTAGGTAAGTGGATAAATATACTATAAAATGGAATGCTATTCAGCAAATAAAAAGAGACAAGCAATAAAAAGGACATATGACTGAATGGATCTCCAGAAGCATTATTTTCAGTGACAATAGCAAGATTAAATATTCTCTGATTCCATTTATGACATTCTCAAAATGCAAAGCTATAGGGACCCAATTGGAGAATGCCAGGCTTGGCCGTGGAGGGGAGGGTGCGATTAGTAAAAGGACAGCAAGAAGGGATTCTTTGTGATGCTGGGATTGTTCTGTATCCTGTTTGTGCTGGTGGTCATAAGAACCTTTGCATACTTCAAAACTCACAAAAATCACACATGAGAAAAGGGAATGTTATAATAATCTAAGTCACCTCTGAACAAACCTTTGATAGTTCTACCCCATGAAAATAAAATAAACAAACGATAACAGCTGTGACTTGTATCTGTTGTCATTTCCCAGTGCTCTGAAACCCAGCACGGCATGCTTGGTTTTCCAATTAAAAGGTGTTTTTGGTCTTTATGTGACATATATGGAAGTCTTGGGACCACTTTAAGGAAGGAGAAATTGAGTTTAGATGCTATATCAGGATGAGTTAACACTTACCTGGATAAATGTGACATATAAGGAACAGAGCAGGCTGTGGCAACAAGGATGGAATCTGCATGACGTGTGGAGGCTTATGGAACTGATCTAAATGGAAATTACTAAAGCCTTTGCACTTCATTTTAAAAAAAAGAAAAGGAAAGGATAGGCTATTAGTTAAGCAATCTGAATCACCCCCAGCTTATGTAGACTTCATTGTTGGATGCTGTCTACCTGAAAAGATTGAATTTCCCAAATGTTTATTCAACTCTGCTTCATGAGGTTTTATCATTTCACTTACTTTTATTTCTTTATGTCTTGGTCAGAAGTTATGACGGTATTAAAAATGGGCTTAGCCTCTGTTCTGTGTCTGCTTACTCCTTTAAACGACTGAAAGCATGCCATGCTATACCAGTCCCCAGATACCTGTCATTAATGCTTTATGACATTAGCAAAGCTTTCAAAAAGGATCTCCTTCTACCTTTGGAGCACTTTTAAACTATTTGCAAAAGAGCAAGAAGCACTCTGCAGGGAACTAAGTTCCTTCAGGGTAAATCATTTCAACTATGGTCAGTTTCAGTTCACACTTGTTGAGAGAAAGCATTAAACCATGCCAGCAAGCTTTGAAGTTTCAGAAGGAACTTCAACCACATTTGCTTTTGAGAATGTGATTTTTCACAGGTAATGCATGATTCTTCAGTTAAACACCAGTGCTATAGAGGATCTTCAGCTCAGCCTCATCCTTTAATTGAACAGCCATGTTTTCTATACACTTGTTTAAAATTTGTGGACATGATTGTTCATTCAATCAGCAAGAGGTTATTTTTCACTATCTGCAAATAGATTGAGTTTGGAATACTAAATGCTACTTTGTAAATACATTTTGGGGAAGGGGATAAGGAAAAGGTAGAAAATAAAGAAATTTCATGTCATCAATATTCAATAAAAACTAAATTAAGTAAATTGAAACAGTATTTTGAGAACTTGACTGTGAAGCCCCTATTAATCTCTCCCAGGGAACCATATAGCTCTAGTACTCTGCTCTATGCAGTTTGCAGAATGCTTGTATAACTGATAGCAAAGAAGATCATTTTGCAGGTCTTAAATATGGAGCATTGATTATTACTAACCATGCTGCCTACTGCCTCACAGCCAGGGAAATTGCAAGCAGTGACCAAAGTGCTATTTGCCAAGCTGCCAGTAACAAAGGACCTTGCTTTTAGGAATTATTTTTTCAAATTAGAATTTAGCAGTATCAGTGGTAATGTCCAGAGTATGTTAGGATGCTGGATGGGTATGGATACCAATTGGTTTTAATGTTTGGAAGAGCTAGATGATTAAGGCAGCTTTTCTATGTGGTAAATTATTTTCTATGCTTTGGTAAAAATTGTCAGTTAAAAATGACAGATTTACAACCAGAATTTGTTGAGAATGGTATGTCCTATGTATGTGTATGTTCCCTGCCCTGGCTAAACTGAATTCCTGATTCCTATAAATTATATATTGGTTTTTAATAATTTGAAGGGAACATCAGTATATAAATATGGTTATACAGTTTCTTTCTATTACTAAGCCCATGTATTATTGATACATCTACTGTTAGACATAGTGCAGGTTTATTTTGATAAATAAATTAACATTTTAATTTCAGGTGAAGAGATTGTGTATATTGATAGAATTTTGTTCAAATACATAAATTTTAGGTTAAGAATTAATTTCTAGAAACATCAGCTTGTCATTTAATATAGTTTTTCTGATGTCTAAAACAGATGTTTAAACTCAGTATCAATGTAACACTATATTTAAAATAATTATGAATTTAAACCGTCTTAGGAAAATGTCATTTTATTAATAAGCCCCCTGAATCCATCAGCCAATCTGTAGTTTGCTGGCATGGTTGCTTAAAATGATTTGGTATATATGCTATTATTACAATTACATGTATCTAATGATTGAAGAAAGAGAACTGCAGTGTATATATTGTTATTGACAGTTAATCTGGATTAAGCATTTGGTTATATTTTAATTCATTCTGGGTATGTTTGGTTTGGGAAAGAGTTAAAACCTTAATTGAACAATCACTTGACTGAAATGAAAAATAGAGTGAATATTTAAATTTTTCTTAATTTGACCAAAATTGTTAGTTTTCTCTGAATCCTATAGGATGTAGGGGGGTTAGGGGTGGGACACACTAGCAAATTGTAATTATTATTACAAATGTATCATGGAATTGCAGTGGCACTTCCTTTTAAGTCTTTCTTTCAAAGAGCTTTTAAAGAAACAATTCACATATAATAAAATTCCATTTTTAAGGTGAATAATTCAAAAGATTTTATTATTTTCACAGAACTCTGAAACCATCACCATTATTCAATTGTAGAATATTTTCATTACTACACCAAAACAGCCATACTCATCAGTAGTTAGTCCACAAATTACCCATTACCCTTCACCTGGAAACCAGTAATCTACCTTTTGAGTCTCTATATTTGCTCAGTTGGGACTTTTCACATATATAGAATCATGCAGTATGTGGCCTTTGATGTCTGACATCTTTAAACTAGCATAGCTTCAAGTTTCATTCCTGTTGCAGCAGGATTCATTACTATATTCCTTTTTATGGCTGAATAATATTCATTGTAGGATATATCAAATTTTAAATTTTAATCCACTCATCAGTTGATGAAAATTTGGTTTGTATCTACTTATTGGTTGTTATGAACAATGCTTACACAAACATTTGCATATTATTTATGTGTGGGCATTTATTTTCAGGTCTTTGGGGCATTTACCTTGGGATGGAATTGTTGGATCATATGGTAATTCTGTGTTTGACATTGTGAACAAATGCCAGTTTTCCAAAATATCTATATCATTTTACAAGTCTGCTCCACAAAAAATTTGAGGGGAACAATTTCTCCAACAATTTCTCATCAACATTTGTTAATATTTGCCTTTTTGATATTAGTCATCCTTCTGGATGTGAAGTGGTATCTCATTGTGGTTATGATATGCATTTCCTTAATGAATGATGAGGTTGAGAAACTATGTATGCTTATTGGCCATTTATGTATTTTTTTAAATATATCCAAATTCTTTGCCCTCTTTTAAAATTGAGTTGTCTTATTGTTGCTTAGACATTTTATATATTCTGTACACGAATCCTTTATGAAGCAAATGATTTCTAAATATTTCTCTCATTTAGGGATATATCATTTCAATTTTAAAAATTTTATCCTTTGAAATATTATTTTTCATTGTGGTAGAGCTCAATTTGCCTATTTGTTTTTTGTTGTTGTTTCTGTTGATATGCTTTTGTTGTTATTCCAAGTAAAACATTGCCTAACCAAAGGTCACAAAATCTAATCCTACTTGTTGTTTTAAGAATTTTACAGTTTTAAACTTTGCATTTAGTTGTATGATGCATTTTAAGTTAACTTTATACAAGGTGTGAGGTCAATTTCCATATCCATTCTTTTGCATGTGAATATGTAGTTGTCCTAGCAACACATGTTGAAAGGACTCTTCTTACCCCATTGAACTGTCTTAGCACTGTTACAGAAAGTCAACTGACTAAATATGGAGAATTATTTCTAGACTCTCAAAACTATTCTATCAATCTATATATCAATCCACAAATCAGTACATAAGTCTTGATTATTGCAGTTTTTAAACAAGCTTTGATATCAGGAAGTGTTGTTCCTCTTTGAAGGTTATTTTTAAAGACTGTTTGGCTATTCCAATTCACTTGCATTTCTCTGTGAACTTTAAGATCACTTTGTTGTTAATTTTAGCAGAGGCCACTCTGATTTTTAATGGGATTACATTGAATCTGCATATAAATTTAGGGACAATTACCATCAAAATAATATTAAGTCTTCTGATTCATGAACACTGAATGCCATTCCAATTATTTAGATTTTCTTAAATATTTCAGAAATATTTTATTGCAAAGTGAGAGACTTGTACATTTTGTGAAATTTATTTCTAGTATTTTTGAGTTATTTTTGTTCAGTTACCATCTGTGCTCTTATTCATGTACTCTGCATCTGTGTATTCAACCAACTGGGGATCAAAAATGTTTGGAAAACCATTGTTTCAGTGCTGAACATGTGCAGTACTTATTTTCCGGTCATTATTACACAATGCATGTAATAACTATTTACATTGCATATTCATTTTATTAGATATTACAAGTAATCTAGTATGATACATATAGACATTCATAAGTTATATGAAAATAGTATACTATATTACAAAATGGATGAAGATCCTTGATATCTATGGAGTTTCTGGAATCAAGCCTCCTTGGATAACAGGATAATTGCATTATTTTTTTTAGAGTTTCCATCTCTCTGCTTACATTGCTTATCTGTTCTTGCATGTTATTCATTAGTGTTCTTAGCCACTTATCATAGTTATTTTAAGTTCCTTGTCTGCTAATTCTAATCTGGTTCTGGTGTCTGATGTTCTGGTGCTTGCTTTATCTCCTTAGATATTTTTTTCTCCTTTTAGTATGCTTGTAATTTTTGTTGAAAGCCAGGCATGATGTACTGAGTAGGAACTTAGGAAATTGGTCTTTTAAAGGGATATCTTATGTTCATGTGCATAGAAGTTAGGTTTTGCTTATGGTTTGCTGCAGTTATGGTGTTGGAGACTAAAATTTCCTCTAATGTTCATGTTTTACCTGTTGTCTTTGGGTTGCCTTGAGATTTCTTTTTAAATAGTACCCGAATCTTGCAGTTCTTTCATCCTTAATACCGGTTAATATTTAGGGACAACTACTGATGCTATGATAAGCTGTGGGGATAAGGGAATCAGTTAGAATCCTGTGATTAAGTCTCAATCTTTTAGTGAACCTATATCTCTGGAATATGACCTTCACAAATACTTTCTGTCTTTCCCTCTCCCTCTGGCTAGAGGAAGGAAGGAAAATGAAGGCTAGAGTGTGCTAGACTTGTACATTTCCTTTCCTTCAGGTTGGTGATGCTCTACTAAAACCAAATTTGGTTATTCTCTGGTGAAATTGTTTCCTTTGAAGACAGACCATGGTTAAGAACAGAGTGCTTTGTTTAGATGCTGAATGTGTTTCAAGCTACAACAGGTTGTTTTTTCCTCCCATCTTCTTCATCAGAACCTGATAGGGCTCCTGAATGTGAATCTAATAAAAGTGTGCCCCATCTCCCCCAAGGCTCATCAATAAAGTTTTTTTTTTCCTCCCATGATAGTACACACTCAGTCACCAGCAATTAACCAATTCCTCTTTATTATTTAGATAATAGGGGTTCCAATAGTGGATGTTTCTGCTTCTAGTAATTTGTGATTCTCTGTATTCAGTTGTTTTTTCAGTTTCTATGGTGGTGGTGGTATGACTTTTCACTTTAATTTTCTGATATATGTGAGTTATTAATTTTCAGTTTGTTTTGCTTTGTGTGTCTGTGTGTGTGGTCTATGGACAATGATGGGGATTGACCTCTTTTAAACTCCTATTATTTGCATGATAAACTTGAAACTGGAATTCCTATATGGAATTATTTTCTTAATTCCATTTTCACATTTTCATTACTAGAGTATAGAAATAGAACTGATTTTTGTATATTAGTCTTATATCTAGCTACCCTACAGATGTGTTTAAGCAGTTAAAAATGTGTGTGTGTGTGTGTGTGTGTGTGAGAGAGAGAGAGAGAGAGAGAGAGAGAGAGTTTAATATATATACATGATACTTTCAACTTCAAATAAAGATTGTTTGACTTTTTTATTTCCATCTGGTTGTCTTTTATTCTTTTTTTTTTTTCTTGACTGTGTCCAGCTAAAACTGTAAGCCTTGTTGAATAGAGAAAGCAAGAACAGATATCATGTTTTGTTACTTCTGATCTTTGGAGTAACATCTTCCGTATTTCACCACTAAATTGATGGCATGGATATTTTATAGATGCTCTTTATCAGGCTACAGAAGTTCTCTTCTATTTCTAGGTTCTGAGACTTTTTTTTTTTTAAATCATGTAAGGGTGTCAGGTTTTTATCAAATGTTTTTCCTATCACCACCACAATTATCAAGTTTTTGGTCCTTCATTCTTTTAATATGATGTGTTGTATTGACAATTTTGGGATGATAAATTAATCATCAATGTATATGATAAATACAATATGTTCATGCTATATAATCCTAGTTATGATTCTGTAGCTTTGTCTTATTTTTTGTTTTGTTTTTCCTTGTGATCCCCTTGCTCCATTGTGCTATGAAGGTAATACTCACCTCACACTAACTTGAGGAGCAATTCTTTCTCTTCCTCCCATTTTTTTCTAAAAGAATTTGTGAAAGACTAGAATTAGCTCATCTTAAATATTTGATAAAATTCATCAGTGAAACCATCTGAGCCCAGACTTTTCTTTGTATGAAGTTTTACAATAATGAAAATGACTATGTATTATACTTAGTTTTACACATTTTTTTCAAATATTTCTTCTTGAGTCATTTTTTAGTGTTTATGTCTTCCCTGGAATTTATATATTTCCTTTAAGTTATCTGATTTGTTTGCAAACAGTTGTTCATAGTAATCTTTATACTTCATTATTCTCTAAGATTAATAATTATGTATCTTTCTCTTATTGACTTTAATAATTTGTAGTTTCTGTCTTTTTGGGCTCTTTAGTTAATAGTTTGTCAGTTTGGTTGACCTATTTCAAGAATTAACTTTGGGCTTTGTTGAGTTTCTCTACTATTTTATTCTCTAACTTTATATCTAATATAATCTTTATTATTTTCTTTTTCTTCTTGTTTAGTTAGTTCTTGTTTCCCTAGTCTTTTATGGTAAAATTTTGATTGTTGTTTTAAGATCTTTCTTCTTTTTTAAAATGGTGTTCATATCTTTATGTATTTCATTGCAATCTTATGATTATTTGCATATTGCTTTTTGTTTATATTACCTCAAAATATTTTCTACCTTTGCTGGCGATCTTTATTCATTGTTTATTTAGGTATGTGTTGTATGTTTCTACATACTTGTGGATTTCTTTAACGTCTTTTCTGGTTTCATTGCATTATGGTTAGAAACACCCATTGTATGATTACAGTACAGATGGTCTTTAACTTCAAATGGATCAACTTAAAATTGTTCCACTTCATGGTATAAAAGTTAAATGAATTAGTAGAAATCATATTCTTAATTTTGAATTTTGACTGGGATAGTGATATATATATATATATAGAAATACTTTCCTGCGGTGCTGAGTAGTGGGAATAAGTTGTAGCTCCCAGTCAACTAGTCATAGTAGTTGGTACTCCAGTATCCTGTGTTGTTCTGTTGTTTAAGTGCATTAAATGCAGTTATAACTTATAGTATTTTCAACTTACAATGCATTTTGGGGAATATAACCTCATTTATCTGTAGAAAGGAAAAAATTTCAATGGAAGACTGAGGAAGTTCAGATACTGGATTTATTATTAATATTCTCATAAACTTAAAGAAAACCATGTCCAAAGAAATGAAATAAAGTATGAGAATGATTTTTCAAATTGAAAATATTGTAAAAGCAGAGAAATTATAAAAAAGGAAAAAACAGAAATTCTGTAGTTAAAAATTAACAAAAATTAATTTTAAAATAGCAGAAATGAAAAATGTCCAAAAAGAGGACAGGAGCAGACTTGGGCTGTCAGTGTAAAGAACCAAAAATAGCAGCACTAATCCTTTCTTGAAGGCAGAGTTGTCCCTAGTGACTCTTCAGAGTGCCACCTATTGTAATGTTACTGTGACAATTAAATTTCAATATGCATTTAGGAAGGGACATCTAGAAAAGAATGAAATCTATGATAATAAATTTTTTATTTATCAGTAATGTATGAGAATTATATCTTCACTTAACAACAGAGCCCTGAAGTTCATGAAGCAAAAAATGGTAGAATTGAAGGGAAAAATAGACAATTCAGCATTCATGTGTTAACCTATGAGAGTATGTTAACCTATTTTCAATAAGGAATTCAACAATTAGGTAGAAGATCCGAAAAGAAGTAGACAACTTAAAAACACAAACCAACTAGATGTAAAAGACATCTATGGAACACTCCACCTAAATAATTACAACATTCTTTGCAAGTTCACACAGAACATTCTTCAGGATAGACCACAGGGTAGAACATAATTCAAGCATCAGTAGGTTGATAAGTGTGGGTGCCCCTCAACTTACAATGAGGTTATGTTCCAGTAAACCTATCATACGTTGAAAATATTATGAATAAATGATTCATTTAGTATACCTGATCTATCAAACATCAAAGCTTAGCAACGCCACATTATAGAGTATCAGGTTGTTTGGTCTTGTGATTGCATGGCTGACTGGGAGCTGCTGCTGCCCAGCTTCACAAGAAAGTGTCGTGCCACATATGAAAAGTCTGGGAAAAGATCACAATCTGAAGCACAGTTTCTACTGAATACATATCACTTTCAGCACCTTCATAAAATCAAAATATTAATTGTAAGTAGAACCATCCTTTATCAGGGGACTGCCTATCTGTGTTTGGGTCATATTTTCTTGTTTCATTGTGTATCCTTTTTTAAATTCATATTTTAAATAATTTAATATGCCAATACTGTAAATCCCACACCCCAATTTCTTTCGTTGTTGCTACTTCTAGTTTTTGCTTTCGTTAATGTTTGCTTGTTAGTGATTTTTATAGTCTAATTTTGGATTCCATCATCAGTATTTTTAATCCTGGGTGATTACTGAAGTCTTTGAAGAGCTTACTTAGTGGTCAAATAGTGATGAGATTGTAGGTTTCCTCAAATCCCTCATCTAGTGGGTTTCCCACCTTTGGAGGGTGGGCTCTGTGTTTTTGTTGGGATGACTTCCATATTTGACTTTTCATCTTTGCAGCTCTGTTTCTGTTTCATCCCTTAAAGTTATATGTGGGAAGACTCAGAGTTAGCCAAGGAAGGAGATTATAGCTTCCTCAGGTCTTTCCTGGGAAGGAATAGAAATGTACACATTTCTTCACTCTGTCTAGACATCCAAGAATAGGTTGGTGCTTTTCAGTCTCAAATTTTAACTCTTTTGTGGCTAGAATCTTGTTTGTCCCGACTCTAGTCACCATATCAGAAAGGTGTGGTTCAAACAAGTGTCTCTGGTTGTTTTCAACAAAGCCCTATGAAAACAGTTGCTCACTTCACAAACGCTGAGTCAAGGCAAGTAAACCTGGCTTTATACATGGAGCTTATCCATGAGGAAAAGCCAAAGAGTTCAAAGAATCACAGTTTATAACGATGGGAATGACTGGAGATTTTCAAACTTCTGACCCTTCTGGTGTTTGCTGTGTTGCTGAATTTCACACCTACCTTATTTATATGGCTGCTGATTTTTGAGGTTAGGGAGCTAAGGAAAGGGAAATAAGGATACATTAGCTTTAAACACCAGAAACTTCGATGTTCTTATGAAGATTTATTCACTTTTCTTGAATAAACTGTAACACTTTTATAAGCCTTTAGCAAATATCGAGTTTTGACAAAGTAGATGTGGAAAATTATTTGCCAGGATTTTAATATCTTTCAGGGAAGATTGAATTTTTTAGATGTCCTTACTCCACCATCTGGAAGCACCTTCCAGTCTTTAACTGCCTTAATACCAGCAATCAAATTAGCATGATAAAAGGACTGATTTCTGGCCTACTCACAAATAGTTAAATTTTCTGAAAATAATCATCAAAATTACTGGTACTAAAAATTCTAGTTCCAGTGGGACACGTTGGCAACTCGGCAAGGCCATGAGCAACTCAGGGAGACCTTGTCTCTAAGCAAAATATAAAAAAGGAATGGGGATGTGGCTCATTGGTTAAGCACCCCTGGGTTAAACAATACTAATTACAGCTCTTTTTTTTTTTTTTTTTCCTGTTCCATGTTAGCATACTAGTGTTTACATTCTTGCTAAATCTACACAAATGTAGGAGGAATTCTTTTTCTTCTTTTTTTTTTTTTTTGTGGGGGTGGGTAACGATTGAACCCAGGTGTACTTTATCACTGAGCTACATCCTCAGATCTTTCTATTTTTTATTCTGAGTCTTTTATTCTTGGGTCTTGCTAAGTTGCTGTGTGCCTTGCTAAGTCGCAGAGCTGGCCTCTACTATCCTCCTGCCTCAGCCTCCCAGGTCTCTGGGATTACAGGCATGAGCCCACTGTGCCTTATGGGGGATTCTTAAGAATAAATAATGGCCAAGAAATATTATTCTACAACCTGAATGTGTTACATAATAAATAATTGTGGATATCCTTCCATGGATATAAATGCACTTACATATATTTATCATATCCGTCAAATTCATTCCTTCATCCCTCTCCTAACTCCAGATTTTGGGTCAGTCATTTCCTTAAGGTCATATATCCAGGTTTACATTATTTAAACCTGTAAAAACAAAATAGTCAAAAGATGTATATACTGCTGCTTTTGTTTCCAGTGTGAAGATGGATTAGATTAAACCTAGGTCTCTACCAACATATACCTCTGTCAAGTGTATGTCCATACCCTGAAAAGTTCCAGAATCTTTTACATAGTTGTACAAATATGATGTTGGAAAATTGAATATATTTTTAAAATAACATTTTTTTTTTGTCTAAAATTAAGATAATTTGTTCATTCATCTGTTTACTAATGATTTGCGCTTTTGCTTCTGGCTTCGTGTCCTTAACCCGTTCATATTCTTTGCTAATTTATGATCAAGTAGTTTATTTTTTTTTAGTTTGTAAGATTTCTGAAAACATCATGTGGTCAATGTCACTACCACCTTTTCCATTTAGCTTCTCAAATTTCAATTATGATTTGGACTCATTTATTCATTTACTTCTCATATACTCGATAACTTTATTTTTAAAATTGTATATTTAGAATATATTGTGGACTATGGTTTGTTTTGAAATTCTAGCTTTAGTTTGGGAGACCTAACAAATTCTGCCAACCCTATTTATTAAATAAATATGATTATTTTCTCATTGAATTAAATCACTACTTTTATATATTAAGTTTTAATATGCATTTGTTTTTATTTCTGAAATCTCAACTTCTTTCTGAGACTTATTTGTCCAATCAGATGCCAATATATTTGTTGATTGTAGTAGCTTAATAGTTTTCACAATCCAAAAAGAGAGGGTTATCCCTTCTTTGTCCTCTTTTTGAAAAATTTCTTGCAGGCTCTCAAATATGTGTTCTTCCATATTGGCAAAATCATTTACTTGATGTTTTTAAGATTGAGCTTTTTTTTGAAATTGTAGGGTGGGTTTTGTTTTGTTCTGTTTTCAATTATGTGGTAAAGGCCTTCGGAGCGTAGCTAAGTACTAGAGCACTTGTCTTCCCAGTTCAAGGCCCTGGATTTGTTCTCCAGCAATAGAAAAAATTTATACCTTTCCATTTTTTATTGAATTTCCTTTCCATATGTTTTTGAAAGGTGGATGACTATTGTAAAGGAGATTTTCTCCAATATATATTATATATATGTATATACATATGACATATGTACATATATGTATATACGTAACATTACTATCTACTTTTCTAAGTATGTAATCATAATATGTGTAAATAAAGCTATCATCAATATGTTTACTCTTCAGAGATATTCATACTTTTTCAATTTATTTATCTTACTGCCTTAATTAAAATTCCTAAAAGAATTCTCAATAAAAACTCAGAATTGGCATTCCTGATTTCTATTTTATTTTTTTTTTAATAAAGAGTAGCTGTTACTTTTATCAAATGTCTGTTGTGGTTCTCATTTACCATACTTTATTAGTAGTTAATTACTTATAGTTGTAAGGTTGAATTATCTTTGGGTCAATTCTTATACTATAGGACTCATATAAGACATTTTATTCTTATACTATAGGACTCACTTTGCTAATATTTCACTTTGAATCTTGTTTCCGTGTGTGCAAGTAATTAGTATATGGTGTTCTTTTTGTCCTCTGATTACTAGGTTTGGCTATTAAGAAAAAAAAGTCTGTTGTTCTGTTTTGATTTTAGGTTTCATGAAATAAGTTTCAGAACTTCATATTCTTCATTTGGTTGATTACATTCACATTATAAGAGTATGATTTCCTATAGTAAGATTAGTAGGCCATATCTGGAAACTCATCTGGGCCTTAGGACACTTCATAATGGTAAATTATCTTTTCTATGATCATTGGACTGCTCAATATGTCCATTTTAAAATAATTTTCATAAATATCTTTCTGTATGTCAGTAAAATCTCATTTTTTCTTATATAATGCACATTTTTTTGCTTTTTTTTCCAGTTTTCTAAATAATCAGACCTTCTAGGAATTTGTCAGTTTTATTTTCTCAAACAGTTCTTTCACATTAATTTTCAAGCTATGCTTTTTGGGGAGTTGCCCTATTAATTATAGGTTCTTATTTCCATAAGGCCCCTTTCCTGGTTTAGTTCCGTTCCTTGTAAAACATGCTATGTTTCAGAGGTTTTAGAAAGAAATATGATCATAATAAATTTAGAATTCAGAGGCAATTATAAATGCCCAATATGTTTATCTGTAACCTTGCTTTAAAATAACTTTGTGGGACTCTTGTGGAGACGGTAACGTTTCCCTGAAAACTTGTGTTACTATTGAACCAATATAGCCATTTTATCTGTAATTCTGGTCATTGTAAGAGAATAGGCCCCTTGGTAAAAGGTTATAATTCTTTTATCCATATCCGTAAAATTAATGTGCTAAACATTGAAGATGAGATACTATAATATTAGCTGATAATGAGCATTTTACTCTTTCATATTGTCTCACTCTAATTCTTAAGCCTCCATTGCAAATGTATTTTAAGTTTCAAGAGTGATTAAAATGGCAGTTTTATTGTTTACTGTGGTCATTGCTGACTATAGTAAATTGTTTGCTGACTCAGCTTAAATTTAGAAAATGTGCACATTTTCTGGATTTCTTCCCAGAAAAGAATGTGACTTCAGGTCATATAAATGGAGAACAAATCCCATTGTATTTAGAAAGCTGTGAATTTCCTAAGGCACAGCAGATTAGCAGTTAATCTTTCTTTCTTAGCAAGGTTTAAATCTTGGAGCAATTTTGTAGACTCTCAGAAGTGATATTTTTATCTGAACACTGGTTATTTTGCTGAGAATCAATAAATAAGGATTACTAAAAAAATATTTGACTGGTATCAAGGAGAGAGAGAGATGTTAACTTTAAGAAAAACCAAATGAATAAATTATACATAAGTCTATCACACTAAAGTGTGAATTCCACTTGTATACGTGGTATTCAGGAGAAGGCCATGAACCCTTATTATACTTGTTAAGGATTTTACAGAAAATAGTATTGGTAGCAGATTCTTGTCCTTAGCACCGTGTATGAGGGAGAATGATTTGTTAGTCAACTGGAGGGTAGTAGAAACGACTTCGGTTTTGGTATCAGAAGAAGCAGTTTTAAGTTTGGGGTTTGCTATTTAACATTTGTAACAATTAAATAATCCCTTCATTACTCTGAATTTCCATTCTCACATGTATAAAAAGTTTTATCAATCTCCTAATTCAGTGACTCTTTTAGTTCTGCAGAAAGAATGAGCAGGTGTTCAGCAATGAGACATTGCTGTGTTACCAGGGTTGGACGAGGATCCCAGCAAGTCTTCCTTAAAAAGATGAGTTCTTTTCTAGATGGGGAAAACCAAGTGTGGTATATTGCTAAAACCAGGAAAGAGTTAGTTACTTTGATAATTCTCAAGAAAAGGAAGTTCTTTCTGTATATGTCAGAATCAAATACAGCCTTTAGCTCTCTTTAAAAACTTTGGGGAAATTTGTTAAGTTTTCATCAAGATTGCCTGATGTTGATCACCTGTGTATCTTCTCCTGTGAAGAGTCTGCTCAATTCCTTAACCCATTTATTTATTGGGTTCTTCATAGTTTTGGTGTAATTTTTTTTAGTTTTTTATACATTCTGGAGATTAGTGCTCTGTCTGAAGTGCATGAGGAAACGATTTTCTCCCACTCTTTTCACATTATTGATTATTTCCTTTGCTGATAAAAAGTTTTTTGTTTGAATCCATCCCATTTATTGATTCTTGCTTTCATTTTTTGCACTTTGAGAATCTTGTTAAGGAAGTCTGGTCCTAAATCAATACAAGTAATCGACAAATATATGAAAAAGTGCTCATCATCTCTAGTAATTAGAGAAATGCAAATTAAAACCACCCTAAGATTTCATCTAACTCCATGAATGGCTATTATCAAGAACACAAGCAATAGTAAGTGTTGGCATGGACGTGGGGAAAAAGGCACACTTATACTTTGCTGGTGGAGTTGCAAATTGGTGCAGCCACTCAGGAATGGACCCACGATTTGACTCAGATATCCCACTCCTTGGCCTATTCCCAAAGGACTTAAAATCAGCATACTACAGTGATGCAGCCACATCAATGTTCATAGCTGCTCAATTCACAATAGCTAGATTGTGGAACCAACCTAGATGCCCTTCAATAGATGAATGGATAAAAAAACTGTGGTATATATACATAGTGGAATATTACTCAGCTATAAAGAAGAATAAAATTATGGTATTTGCAGGTAAATGGATGGAGTTGGAGAATATCATGCTAAGTCAATCCCAAAAAAACCAAAGGCCAAATGTTTTCTCTGATAAGTGAATGCTGATACATAATGGGGGTGGAGGGGAGGTAAAGGAAGAGTGAAGGAATGTCAGATTGTGTAAAGGGAAATGAGGGGAGGGGAGGGAGTGCAGGAAGGAAAGATGACAGAATGAGACAAGCATCATTACCCTATGTACATGTATGAATACATGAACGGTGTGACTCTACATCATGTACAACCAGAGAAATGAAAAGTTGTACCCCATTTGTGTACAATGAGTCAAAATCCAATCTGTAAAAAAAAAAAAAAAAAAAAAAAGAATACCTGATGTCACAAAAGGGGCTCTTGTCCCTCACGGTGTTGCTATTCTTACTGAGCTGGAGAATTTGGTTCTAACACCTGTTTTTCCAGGATTGCTATTGTGTTGTTCTCCAATCACTCACTTTTTGTTTCCCCATTTATGAAATGGGGTGGTAATGGTGTGGTAATGGTGCGTCTTTAGTCAAGGTGAGAATTGTAGGAGACAATGTACATTTGCATTCATTAACCCTGTCCTTCCCATGCCACTTATAAATGATAGATGCATATGTATCACCTTTTCTTCTAAGTATTTGGTACCTTTACATTTGATATTCCTTCAATAAATATTTATTAATGCTAATAACTGTATTCTAAAGACAGAGCTAAGTGCTTTAAGTGAAACAAGCATCTTACTCCTAGCATTACAGAGCGTACTGTTGAAGGAGGGAGACAGATATTAAATCAACCATGTTAGTAAGCATAATTACAGACTGTAATTTTATGGCTGTCTATTTCTTATTTATTTATACTTTTACTTTTAAAACTTTAATACATAAAATTGTATGTATTTATGGAAGATAGTGTGATAATTCAGCATATGTATATAATATGCAATGATCAAAGGGTAATTAGCATTTCCTTAAATATTTATCATTTCTTTTTTGTTCGGAAAGTTCAAATTTGTCTCTTCTAGTTTGCTATACAATTTATAATCAAAATTGTTACAAACTATATTCCTCTACTGTACGATAGAACACTGGAACTTATTCATCCTATCAAAGTGTGTTTCTATACCTGTTATACAACCTCCCCTATTTCTCCTAGCCTTTAATGCCCTCTCTTCTCTGACACCGATGTTTTGGCCTCCACATCTGAGAGTAAAACGTTTTTGTTGTCGCTGTTGTTGGTTGCTTGTGCCTGGTCTATTACTGTGAAGCTAATGGAATTCTAGTTCTATCCATGCTGCTGCAAATGACAGCATTTCATGCTTAGTAATATGGATTTTGAAGGACTGGTACAAAGGACTGTGGCCTACTCTAAGGAATACAGGATGCATTCAGGGAGACATTGCATTTGGCTGGATTCTCAAAGAGTTAACTAGGACTGGGGATGTAGCTCAGTTGGTAGAATACTTGCCTTGCAAGCACGCGGCCCTGGGTTCAATCCCCAGCACTGCAAAAAACAAACAAAAAACAAACAAGAACAGGGATGGAGTAGGAATAGATTCCAGAAGGATCATGGTGTATATTTGAGCAACTGAGGAAGGCCCTGGTTACTGGAGTCAGAGAGAAACTAGAAGGGTACCATAATATGGTCTCCAAGCTGTTCTGGTTTCACTTCAGTTTAAAAACTCAGGGTTATCTGTGGATGAAAAATCATTTTTGGATTATCAATTTCAATAGCCAGAAAACATTATATCAGAAACAGAAAACAAAGGCTTCGGGTGGGGACCATCAAGTGTCAGAGCTCTTATTTTTGTATGATTTCCTCATGAAATAAGACTCATCAAGGAGGAACGTGCATGGAGGTTTGCTTGGAAGAAGTATCTAACATGCTTGTTTCTGGATTAATATTCAGCTCAATCCCAATTCAATATAGTGGGGTTTGCTGTGTGTCTGCCTTTGGGGGAGACAAGTCACACTAAATGACCTGCAGAGTTCTCTCTCTCAGTAGGTAGTGTTGAAGTATCTTTAACTTTTATATCTCTTCCTGACGTTTAGATTTGAATGTGACACCCACACAAGAAATGGTTATAGATCAAGGCCTGAATTTTAAACAGCATGATTGTAGACCTGAGTAAGAAAGGAGAAAGTAGAAAAAGAGACAGGGGAATGCCCTGGGATGACTTCTGTGATGTCAGGATCCAGGGGTGCTTTGGGGTTTTCCTACTATCATTTCACTATCATGACTGATGACTCATGCAGGATGAAGCCACCAGCCTGGGTAAATTGGGTTTCCATTCTTGTACTAAATATTTATTGGGCACTTACATTGTTCCAGGTGATAAAAAAATGAATAATAACTTTGTCTCTTGCCTCTAAGAACTTCATAATTCATTGGGGTGCTAGACATTCGAACAATTATAATATTGTTCATTAACATTTTGAAAACATACAATGTCATGCACTTTGATAAATGACTTGTACCCATTATTTCATCAATCCTTTTCACAACACTTATTCAGAAAGGATAATTGAGACTCCATGAACTTTGGCAACTTGGCCAAGAATTCAGAGTTTATAATTATTAAACCTAGGATTGAACCCAATTTTGTCTTCTACCAAGGTTCATGCTCCTAATCAGCATTCTATATTATTCCATCAAAAAAGTGTCAATAGGTAGGTATGGTGGCACATGCCTATAAACTTCAGTGGGAGGCTGAGGCAGGAGGATTGCAAGTTCAAGGCCAGCCTCAATAACTTAGTGAGGCCCTAAGCAACTTAGTGAGACCCTGCCTCGAAACAAATAGATAGATGATAGATATAGATAGATAGATAGATAGATAGATAGATAGATACATATTTACATACATACATACATACATACATACATACATAGGGCTGGGGACTTATCTCAGTGGTAAAGCACCACTGAGTTCAGTCCTCAGTACAAAAAACAAAACAAAACAAAACAAAACAAAACAAAACAAAAGTGTCATTAAAAGTATTGCAAGATATTGAGAGCATTAAGAGTACCTAGTAAGGATTGTGTGGTTCTGGCTGAAACAATCTAGGAGAACTTTAAGGAAGAGGCGATGTCTGTGCTCTGGCTCATTGTTCTTGATCTGGGCCAATTGTCTCCAACCTTGGGAAATCACTGTGAGTTTAGAAAGACTCCACCCATGGTGACTGCGTCATGAAGAAGTGTGAGGGGTGAGTTGGTCCTCTTTGGAGGGCAAGAGGGAACACATCCATTACCTTCAATGGAAAGTGAATAGAAATTAAATGGAAAGAGCCCATCCACCTTTTTCTAGGTGAAAATATTTGGGCTCACAGATGAAAGAAGAAGAAATGACAGAGTTGCTGCTTTCCTTCCCCAATCAAACTCTTCATTCTTTCAAAAAGTTATTCTGGTAGGACTAAAGAAAAGAAATTCAAAGCATTTATGAGCTAGGCTGTGAAGTATGAGACTAACAATGGACAAATGACTAATATGTAAGTTAGCTTGTGACTCAGACCTGCAATGGAGATGCACTGGTAGACAGTAATAAGGTCAGGGATGGGGAAGGGAGAGTCTTCAGTCTTAGGGTGGGTCCAGCAATGCCAGGGAGAAGGCCCAGGCTGTGGAGAGCTACCGGAAGAGTTTTCAGGGCTGATGGAAGCACAGGTGTGAAAGCCTATTCACATATCCTCTATGTTTAGAATATCAAAGACAGAGAAAATCAAAACAAAAAAGGTTTTATTGAAACTATATTGCTGAAAGTTCACTAAAAAAACAATTGGAAGATCATTTGCTTTCATATATCTGAATCCATTTTTCCTTCTGAAGATTTACAATAAAGAGTGGTATGGGTCAAATCCTTGACTGATCTTATTATGAAATTCTTTGTAAAATTACTTAATGCAAAATCAACAAAGGTGGATTTGCATAAGTAGTGATCTGAATGCATGTAATGTGAAATAATAAGTGTTGTATAGGCTGATCAAATATTTAAGGAGAATAAAGGGTTTAATTTAGTTTCAAAAGCCACGCCATACAGACAATTCAGTTGGTAATTAATATCCTCTGTTTAATTCCATCACACAACTACACTTGGAAGGCTGAAGTTCCTTCTTTAGCTCTTCTTCACAGAAGCTTGTCCCGAGGCTGATTTCCTTTGCCACCCTACAGACTCTCCCGCAGCTACATAATTGACTCCCAGTGTTTGAACTGCTTTGGCGGATGACTCTCAAATTGCATGTATGCCTTCCAGATATATAGTGGGTGTTAACCAAGGGTGGCAACCCAAGTGCCCTTAAGGATCCTGAATGTTTGAAGGAGGCAGTGGGATACGTGTATTTTGATTGTGCATTCCTTGCCTACAGGCAACCACAATTATCTGTTCCCCTTATCTGTTTTTTTTTTTTTTTTCCTGTGCTGGATACAACAGAGCTTTGAGTTTTACTTGACAGCATGATGTTACTTTCTCACTTCTTTCCCCGACCCATCCTTTTAGAGATGTTACGTGTCTAAAACGTAATTTTTCTTATTAAATATCTTCTTCCTGCTGTGTTCCTGGATTCCTTATTGGTATAGCCATCAAAGTAGTTAAAAGAATGCAGGAAATATTTTGGATTGCCCTCTCTTCTCTGCCTATCACATTGCTAAACACCAAACCTTATTGATTCTGTACCTTAGATACATGAATGGAGAGATGTTCTGTCTGGCTCTCTAATTTACTCCAGTCAGATTATTTCCACTCTTTTCTAATATCTGGTTCATTGATTTGAGTCTCTCCAAAATGTGTTCTCCCCCAGCATGAATTCACAGAAAAGTCTCATTTCACTACCCTGGTTAAAGGTTTCTACCGAGGACAAAGCATTCTTAGCCTTCCGTTCAGCTTCACTATCTAGCCTCAACGTACTTAACTCTAATATGCATCATCAGCCGTGAACATGAGTCACTTGAATTGGGAGTACTTCCTCGCAACATCAGCATTCCAAAGACTACACTCTCACCCAGTACCCAGGCTTTGCATTTGATGTCCCAGGTCATCATTTTCCTCTGGCTATCTCCATCTCATTTGTTCATGACCCAGCTTAATGTCAACACCTTGGAGAAAATTTCCTCCGCTTCCCAGGCTGATAAAGTCACTTCCTTTCCTGTGCCCTGAATGCTCTTTATTAATAATTCTACTTTAACATTTACTCAACTGAACTCCAATTATCTGCTTAGGAATCTTTCTTACAGACAGGACCATGGTCTTCATTCCCAGAGGGCAGAAAACATGGATTTTAAACTAGTGCAGTATTGGCACAAAGTGGTGTTTAATAATTATCTATACAATGAATGAATGGATGAATTATTTGATGCATAGGTGAATTCCAAAAGTTTCACTTCAATTTTAATGCAGTTTTTCTAAATCCGAATGCCTTGGAATTTTATAAGTATTTGCTTTTTCTAAGTATTCCCTCTCCCACCCTAGACACACAACACACACACACACACACACATCAACACACACACCAACACACACTTCTATGACTTTCAATTCTTTGATATCAGGAAATCTGTCTGATCACCAGCAGGATGAATTGCTTTCTAAGTTTTGCTGGGTTGAAAATTTCAAAAATATTATTAAACTCAGGTAGCTCTGTGTCAGAAGAGTTTAGGATTCCTCTCCAGGTGGTGCTAGTGGATGGAGAATTGCTTAAATGAGTATCAGAAATCTCCAAACTGGTCTTCATGTCACATACACTTCAGTTCAATATACCCACTGGCCACAAGAATCCTACATGGATTTCCTTTCAATAGATAGAGTCTTGTCCTATCTTCTCAGTGTTGAGTGATGATAAGATAATGCTCATTGAAGGGCTAAATGATGGTGGTGTTGAGAATGCTCATCTTAGCCAAAAATAGAGGAAACATTCAAAGGTCATCTAGTTTCCTCTCAAAGTTCACATCCCCATGAAATATGAAGCTGCGGAGAGATTCCATTAAGTGTTTGAGAGGTATCCACAGCCATTGTCATCGTAATCTACTATTGCAAACTTTTTTGAAATTTTAAATGGTGTTTTGCTACACATGTGATTTTCTTAAAGCAGGGTGTAGCAGTATTTTCCAAGCGTTTGCCCACAGTAGCTACACCCTTTGTGTCGCCTTTCGAAAAGCTACAATTCATGTAGGAAGAAAACAGTAGGGGAAAGAAGCCCTCTTTAGACTGAGTCATTAAATATGTAATTTTAAAGTATTTATAAAAATCCTGCACTTTCATAATCACATGGATTCACAGAGTTTTCTCTGGACAAGAAACTGAACATGTGGTAAGTAGTTGGGCATGGTTCCTGTTTAGAGGCCTATGTCTTATAGATGTTAATATACTTTCATGGTTATAACAAATTTAATTTTTAAAGAAAATAAACCTAGGGAGCATAGGGATTTTGAATTTGTGTTCAACACACTGAAATCTTACCTCCTACATGTGGTTGCTCCTTTTCCTGCTACCCTGGATTAGAATTTTCTTACCCCTATCAGGAGAGTATTTCCTTATGGGTTCTGTTAATGATACCTCTTATTTTTCTTTTTCAATATTTTATATTTTGTATATTTGAGTTTGAACATGATGCTATGTTATTGGATTTAAAACCTTTTTTAGAAAAAAAATTCAACATATTGCATTTAATTATATATTTGGTGAATTTATATATATATGTGCATGTGTATATAAACTCATGTTTACATAATTATGTATAATTATATATAATCCGGCAATGCTATATTTATATATATATACATACACAAATAGATGTACTTACATACATAGATACACACATACATATGTACATGTAGAGCAAACCTTTAGTATCCTTGAAAATGTGTTCCAAGAACTCTGAAAATACAAAATTCTGTGTATGTTCATGTTCCTTATATAAAATGGTGAACATTTGCACATGACCTATAAACATTCTCCCATATACTTTAAATCATGTTTAGATTACCTATAATATCTAATACAAAGTAAATGTCATGTATTATTTCAGAAATAATAAGGAAAAATGTATGTACCTTAAGTACAGATGAATTTTTTTCTGAATATTTTGATGCACAGCGGGTTAATCTATCTATCCATTCCTATATATGTGTAACACACCAATTAGACATTCTATTTGTACCCTTAAAGCAACTGAAAAGTTGATTAAAGCCAGAGTTTGCCCCGAAATCAACTGTCAACCCTTAGCTCCGTAGTTTCTCAAGAGTAATACAACCCACGCTCTGTCATTCAGGGTGTAATTACTTTTTACACTGAATCAGTAGGGAAAATAGCGAGAGAATCAGAAGCACTGGAAGGCTGCCGCCATCAGACCCTTTGTTCTATTCCCTGGGCAGGACCCTATCTGTGGGCCTGGGTCGCAGAAAAGATGGAGCTTCCTGGACTGTGAGAAGCCCTCTGGAGCAAGGCTGATGTGTGAGCTGAGGTGAGGCAGCAGCCAACCTCCCAGAGAGCAGAGGAAGCTTTCTGGGAGGAGAGGCAAGTTGAACTGGGGTTCAACAAATGAGGACTGCTTGCCTACTAGACATTTTACAAGGACAGGAAGTCAGTTGGCAGATATCTGGAAGATCTTTGAGACCTTGAGGAGAAAGGCCAGGTTTTCCTTACCCTTGCTTCCCCAGGCTGGTGCAAGGCCCATTGTCCAATGAGTTCGCCCTACTACTGGTCCAGTGAGTGAGTGAATAAAAGTTTGAATGAAAGAGAAATTTCATTTTTTAGGATGAGAACATATTTGCATTTGTCTCAGCTTGGAACTGATCTAGTTTCCCAGATCGCTGTGGGTACTGAATAAGAATAGGAAAAGTTAGCACTTTCAATCAATAACAAAGAGGAATAACTTGAGAGCTATAATGAGTCTATCTGTGAATGAATTCATGCATTATTACATTCATCTCAGCTAGGATGGACTAGAGTGGCTCTACAAGACTGATTGCCAGGGAGGAACTCCCTCAACACATCAGGACCTTCTCACACTGGGCCACATCAGGCATGGGTCTGATCCCAGGGCCACATTCCCTACATAGCTTCTTTTGATGATCCATGCACTTTATTCACTCCTTCTTTCATATACATTTTGACTACCCTGTTTATATGAAGGACTAGATAAAGAATGTGGTGATAAAGAAGGACAGGTTGTAAGACTCTCAGTGTAGTAGGATAGATAGCAGAGTGTACCATACACTCCTGCTGGCTCTCCGTGTGACACTGAGATTCGAACTGAGCTTCTGCCTTCCAGGAGGGGGTGCTAGTAATCAGTTTACAAAAAGCTCTATAAAAGCAATGTCTGTAGATTTGTTTGTTTGTTTGTTTGTTAGACCAGTAGCTCTGCAACACCATGCACAGGGAGAGGGGGGTGGACAATAGGCAAATAAGTTTGAGAAATTCTGAATGTTATCTCTCTCTAGTAAGTTAAAAAATGCGTTAATATATTGCAAGTTCTCAGAAATCCTGCAGTAAAGATATCTACTTCTTTTGTTTAACAGAGAACTTAATTACCTCCGTGTGCCTTTCTTTGGGAAATGCTGCTGTATACATTCAAGAGGGTTTTCTGAGCTGTTGTGGGTATGTAAGGCACAATGAGTACAGAAAAACCTTCCAATAGAGCCCCAAAAGTCAGAACCTCTCCAAGATGCAACAAACATTAGGTGTCATTTTGTCCAATCTTGTTGCCAGTGAATCTATTAAAAACTCTGCCAGACTGGTCTTGGCAACTGGCTACCCAGCTTCTCCTTGATAGGAACTTCAGTGCATTGTGTATTAAACCAAAATCTACAACTTCTGACTTCTCTTTTGGATGTCGCCTTCTGAAGAAATCTGCCCACACCCTTTCCTGGAGGATATTTGAAAGTATCCATCAAATCTCTTGGTTGCCAAGGCTTCTTAGAAACATGACTCATCAGACCCAAAGAAGCTGTTGAGTCAGATTTTTCTCATGTTCTTCTTGGGTGGATTAAAAAAGAACACACTCTAAATGCTTTTATTGATCACATAATTAGCGTGGATTTATTGTGGTCAACACAAAATCATTTGTCAAATTCTACATTGGTGTTTTACTTTTGGTAAATCTTATTGAATCCAACAGAAATTGCAGTGTAGTGACAGCCTGAGTAAAGGAGTCAGCAGGTGCTCCGCCATATTTACTCTTTTTTAGCAAGTGTGCCTCTCTGTTTATCTGTGTTTCCTCCCTAGTGTTTAACTCAGCATTGTTTAATCATTAAGTTGGTATCACAGGTATTTTTTCATAATATAAGCCTCATCATGTATTCAACCTACTGATGAGCTGTTTCTTCCTAGAACAGCAGTAGCAGCAACAAAAATAGCAAGCGGCCCTATACCACCCACCATGTGGTCTTAATGTTCTATGTCCTGTAAACACTTTATCTCATACGATCTCAGGATAATTCCAGAGGAAGATGAAATTGTGGGAAAATTATGCCTCATGTCACAGATGAGAAGCAGAGATGCAGAGAGGTTAAATATCTTACCTGGATGATTCCAATAGTATCTCTGATTGGAGTCTGGATTTGAATCCAAACACTTGCTCCAGAGACCCTGTTCCTAATGACTATATTATATTACTTGTCTCGGTTGAATTAATACGCAATTGATCCTGGAAGTGATGCAGTACAATTTATTTGGCTGTCAAATATTTAAAAAAATGAAGAATCACCTGTGAATGTGAAAGGTAGGGTGAATTCATGTAGGCAAATATTAACATTAGAAAATTTACCTGATAAATGCAAACAATTTAGCAAAACCCAAGAGTAATGGCATGGGGAGCTAGGGTGTTTGTTTCCCATTTCACAAAACAAAGCAGCCAACCCGGCATTTGTCTCAACAAGTAGTTTGTTTAGTTTCTCACAGGAATAGTAACAAATGTAAATAAAATCAATAACAGCAGCTGAAAATCTTAACAGGGAATGTATATCAGCTTTTCTCTCTGTGCCTTAGCCTGTCATTCTATTTCAGGTTATGGCATAACTGATTTCTCATTTGAGTTTCTGAGATATATTTTGTCTCAGCAATATGCACATCAAAAAATTTGGAAGTCTGCCCCAAGAAGCAAAGACCACTTGAATTATACATTGCTTCACAAAATGAAGATAACTCGGACCTACCTGCATGACTGTTTTTGAAGAGTTCTACCTGATTTTTATACATATAAATATATATATATATATATCACATGTCTAATACATTTGCTAATTCAAAACAAAAAAACCTTTATTTGTGAGCATTCACTATGGGTAGGTAGGATGCATACCTTTTCTATTGAGTAATCTGCATGGCCTCTTCTAATGTTTTCCTGCCAAACTGTGAGTGTCTTAAGATGATTTTCAAAACCAGAGTTGTTATCCTTGCTGATATCTAATAGCCCTATTTATGGTCTGCCACGATGGAAGTAATTATTAGTATTCTTAGCCTTGTTCTATAAACTTGTAATGGTGTGTTTCATTGTTTGTGGTGTTAGCCTTGGGCCGTTAGACATAATTCTGTTTACAACTATGAAGTCAGGCTGTCCATCCAGAACATGACATATTATATATTCACTACATCTGCTGAATCAGCTGGGTTTGTGCAGTGAATACTACATCCTCATTTGCAGAACTCATTGAGCTTCTGGGTGAACATCCATAGGATTTGGTTTGTAATGTTTAAAACACAATTTATTTCATTTTCTTCTGTTAAATAGATCCCTTATGGTTTCAATTAGTCACAGCTTGCATTATGCTTTACAAGTAGAAAGCCATTTTTGGTTTTGCTCTGGTATAATATCCACGTGAGAGGTCTCTTTCTTCACCTCGTTCAGAGAAATCATGGACTGTTTTGCCCATCCACTTAAAGACTGAAATAAAACATTTTTACCAAAGCTCAATCAAAATGTGCTGTGATTAACTGTCCTCCTGTGGAGGTTTTTCTTCCACAATGAGAGTTCTAGACTTCTTATAATAAGTAAAATATATATGTATAATATAATATATACCTAATATGATTTCTGCACTCTTCCACTCATCATGTAGCTTTCAAGTCCTCCTGTGTATCAATTTCCATTGGGCAACTGGGGAGGAGAAAATGTGGTCCCTTTCATGCATGAGGTTTGGAGAGGCTGTTTATCTCTTCTATTCACATGCTAGTAGCCACCAGTCAGTTATATGATGCCACTTAGGTGCAAGGTGTTCTGGAAAATCTAGTTCTTTGCTTAGAGGATGTTCATGCACCCATTCTATACTCTTGAAAGGTAAGTATAAATTGTTGGTAGACAGACATCTCTACCACCCTTTATGATCTTAGAATCTTTCTGAGTTTCAGTTTTCTTGTATTTATTATAAGGAAAACTTAACTATATCAGAGATTATTATTCTTAGATGAAATTATGAACATTCCAAATCATGTGTTACAAAATGTGACACATTTAAAATATCTTTTCAGTAATAGTAATAACAATTAATGACAATAGAGTAAAAAGAATTCATTCTTCTCACCACAACCTAGATAAATAGGAGAGCTCTCAGGAGCCAGGCCACATGATAAGCAAGGCATCTTTATTATCATAATTGTCCTTTATTTTTAGAGTTTCTTTTATGTCTGCCCTAGAAAGGCCAACATAGCTCCTGGAGTCAAGTCTTATAAGAAGTAAAAGTTTGGTTGTGTAAGAAGTTTGATCACCCTAGCTACAAATAAAGTTTTTTAGGCATTATCTTCTATAACAATTGCATTAATCAAAGTTTAGAAATACTAGCTAAAGATACCATCTGAATTAAGGATCACACAAATGTGCAACATATCAATGGCACCTGGTTTTGTATGATGAGAACAGATGCTGGGAAGACAAAGCACCGGTTAAAAGCATGAGGCTTTGAGATCAACAAAACCTAATTTGAATTTGGCTCTACATTAACCCGTTGTATGAAATTCAGTAAGTTATTTTCGTGTCTGGTTCTCTTTTATTTATTCAACAGAGAAAAGTCTATAAACTCAAAGGATTTTTGTGATAGTTGAATTTGATGCCTCTAAAGTATTAGCTTCATGGAAGTCCACCTTGGGAATTTAGCCAGCTGCTGTTCATGCAGCATTCTTACTCCTCATGGATTGCTATAGATTTCTAAGATTCCACAACAGGTCATAATAAAACTGGGACTGGATTTCAGGACTGTCTGAATTCAAAGCTCATTCTCATAATTATTTTTCCCCCCTCCAGGCTTAAAACTATGCCTGTCCATGGTAATTGCTCAATAAATCACGACAATTACCAGTAGTATTTGTGTCTGTGTTCAGGTCAATTGCTAGGTGATGGTGGGTATTCGCTTCCCCAGTGATACAGATATTGGATACAAGTGATCCCCACAGTGCTAATGGAGCCTTGAAATCATAGCTCTTCTGGAAATTTCCCTTCAGTGACCCCAACTCTTAATGAGGAATGGTCAAAGTAGTCCCATTTCATAGATAATGCATAAAAATTCATAGGCAATACATTTCATCTGTATTATCTATTTCATTGATTTCTAATAATTCTTTTTCTGTCCATGTAGTTTGAATTATGAGTTTTTCTCTTTTAAAAATCAATTATGAGGTAGAATAGGAAAAACAAGAAGTTTCTGAATCAGAGAATGGAGGATACATGCAATGCAAATGTTCAAACAGTTACAAAGAATGAAAAGAGTACTAAAATAATTTAAGAGGGAGATTGGGAAGCCCACATGTACAGCTTCAAGTATAACCATGTAAAGTATTATTAAGCAACTCTCTGGAATCAATGAGGAAAAGATCAATGAACTGACATATACTGCACAGTCTTTCAGCTGAGAAAAGAGCTCTTGTTTCATTTCACAACACTCAGCAAACACAATTACACATGGATTAATCATTTAAATGTATAAGGTGAAACTACAAAGGAAGCAGAAAACACAAGTGACATCTCTAATATTAGCAAGGGGAAACACTATTCTAAACAGAGAGCGATGAAAAGAACTATGGGGGCAAATTGTATATTTGGGTACTTAACTGCTAAAGAAATCTGTGTATGTCAGAAACCATATTAAACAGAATGGAAAGGCAAACATTGAACGGGGAAAAAACATTTGCAGCATGCACTTCCTTTACTTTTCACATTATCTCTGTGAGGTGGATAATATTATCTCCTTTTATACATGAGGAAATTGAGACCCAGACACTAAGTAATTTAGTAACTTAGTCAAGGTCACTCCACTATTGACTGGAATTTAAACCCTTGAAAACTGAGTGCTTTTTCCCTTTCCCTCACATAAAAAAAGCCCTATTGTCACTGTATTTTGTTTTTGTTTTTCTTTATTTGCTTGTTTGCCTTTTCCCACAAAAATCAATCATTTACTTTTGGATAGTACAATTTAGGAATTTTTGCTCTGATTTTTTTTTCAACTAGAATAGAAGAGAGCTTAATGTTTAATGCAAAGAAGCAAGGAAGCAAACCACCAGGAGAACCCTGCCATTAGAAGTGCTGTGGTGAGCTGCATGCCTGCTGAGACAGGCCTCCCATGTGGGCTGCCCCAGGTCTGGCCACCTGCAGGTGCTGCAGAACAGAAGCCTTTCCCCAGGAGTTCCAGAGTCATCTCCTTTTTAGCCCTGCTCCCCCAACCTCCCTTACGGCCAGAAGTTCCAGAACCCTCTGCTATGAAATATATCATTTATTTTCCCTGGAATTCCTGAGGCTATAATGGGTACCCACAAAACTATCAATTTTTTAAGGCTCTAGAAGACAGCATTGATATCTTTGAAGTCAATTCTAGATTGAAATAATCATTCCTAATAAATAACTTCTGCACATCTGTTAAGGCAAATCACACCATATTGTAATTGTCTGTTCACCTATCAGACTCCTCCATTAATCTCATCTGTTAAGCCTCTAATTCTTCGGTTAGGCAATTTTCTCATCTCTGTGTCTCCTGAATCTAGCACCCAGCTGGGAACAGAATCGCAGCTACATCAATGCCTGGTAAGCTGAACCAAATCCCATGGTGAATCAATAGTGTTCTGATATTTTCAAATTAATTCATTTGGTTTCTATACTGTACAATGCCTCATATGCCAGAAGAATGAAAAGGGAAGTCCTGAAAGGCACCATCCTACAAGTCTCAAGGGAACTGATTGCCAGTGGGGGCACTTCTAGATTACCATTTTCCTGTGGAAAACACATTGGTCATTGAAGTAAAACGTTCAGGATGACTTTGGGAAGATAAGGTCAATTCCTTTTATCTACCTAGACCATTATCTTCAGGAAGAAAATCCTAAGGAGGGTCCAAGAGCTACTATCATTGTTCTAATTTCTGTGTACTTAAAGTACAAATTAAAAAGAGCATGCAATTCAGATCTGAAGAAAAGAAATCAGGAAAGGTGCAAAACATGATATTGGGAAGGCCTGGAAGCCAGGGCATCTTGTCAATGGTCTTCAGTACTTTAGATCTTTGGAAAGTGCACTGCGTACTTCCCAGGATCTTCCTTGGTCCCTGTGAAGCAGGACTCCATGATCCATCACGTGGATCCCACCCTACCAGGGGGCAGATGTTTATGCTATCCTGCCGTCTACCTGGAGAAAGGAAACGAGTGAACCAGGGTATATAAGCTCTTTAGAAGAATGAGAGGTTACAAAATAAAATCACAAAAGGTGGATCCATTCCAAGTTTTCTGAGTAATCTCCATACTGCTTTCCAGAGTGGCTGCACCAATTTGCAACTCCACCAGCAATGTACTAGTGTGCCTTTTTCCCCACATTCACACCAACACCTGTTATTGCTTGTGTTCTTAGTAATAGCCATTCTAATTGGATTAAGATGAAATCTGTGTTGTTTTAATTTGCATTTCTCTAATTACCAGAGATGTTGAACACTTTTTCATATATTTGTTAATTGCCTATATATCTTCAGACTATCGTGCTAAGTGAAATAAGCCAGTCCCAAAATACCAAATGCTGAATGTTTTCCCTGATAGGTGAATGACGATACATAATGGGGGTTGGGGAGTGGAGGAGGTAAGAGCAAAATGGAGGAACTTTAGATTACATAGAGGGAAATGAGAGGGGGCAGGGGGTGGGGGTATGAAAGATGGTGGAACGAGACAGACAGTATTACCCTATATACATGTATGATTACATTAAAGGTGTGAATCTACATCGTGCACAATCAGAGAAATGAAAAGTTGTACCCCATTTTTGTTCTGTGAATCAAAATGCAGTATATAAAGATAAAAATAAAAGTAAATTAAAAATATAAACTCTCACTCTTCGAGGGAGCATTTCTCCTCCTTGTCTTTATAATCTTACCCTATTATTTTCATTTTCAGTGACTCATTTAAGCACCCACTGTTTCAGGTGTTTTCCTAAGTGCCAGGGTACAAAGATAAGCACATACTTAGAGAATTTACCACACCCATTATGCGAAATTCACAGTTCAACATGTTTGACAGAAGTGTGTGTGTGTGTGTGTGTGTGTGTGTGCGCGCGCGCGCATGCGCGCACGGATGCGCGCACGCATGCTCACCTGCAAGATCATTAGGAGATTGGTTTCTGAGTGAAAGGCACAGAGATGGTGTCAGAGAATAAAATAAGAGGAAGAGTGGGAAGACTGGAACTGGAGGCATCAGGGACTCAGTCCTGGCTCTGCTCCTTAAGAAGGAAACAAAGAAAAGAAATTAAATTTAATAGACTTTGGAGTAAGTTAGACCTGGATCTAAGTCCTTGCTGTGCCACTTCTAAGTTCCTAAATCTAGACTTAGCCTCTTGCTAGCATCAATTTTCTAACTTAAAAAAAGGAAGAAAGCATATTATTGTGTTTTTTTGCAGTAAAAGAGTTGGCATACTCACATAGAGGATATCACATAGTATACTCATCTAAGATCTAGCCTTCTCCAGGTCTCAGCAGCCTATAGGGAGACATGAGGACCTACTGCGTGGGCTGGCATTTCAGCTGTGTTGCTTTCACTTGAAGAAGTTGGAAGGCTTTCAGCCTCCCACACTGACTCCATTTACCCATGATATCTCATATCCATACAGCCCCCCTGTCATACAGTAGCCAGATCATCATTGCCCCATGCCATGGCTAGGGCTACTACCAAAATGCTCTTCTCATCCATACTTCCATAAAATACCCTGGAGATGCTGGAGCCACTGAGCAATCTTGGGCCTTTGATTGCCATGATGCTGTCACCTGCATACTAACCTGAGCTGCATCTGCCATCACCTCTGCAGTTGCCACCATTCTGGCATGATTACAAGCACTTATAATGCATGGCTGTGGTCTGCATTATATATTGGTCTCTACCCTTTTCTATTACTATTAATACATTTATTTTTGTTGTCATCAGACTTTCTAGACTGATGGCATTGGGCTACAAGCAAGTGCACATACATGTATCCATCCATCCAGAATGAAACCCACTGAACACCTACTGTGTGTTGAACATTTTTTCAGACAATGCGATGACTCAATTCTTGACTTCATCCAGAAGTTTAGTCTCAAAATATCTTCTCTCTCTTGCCTTTATACTTGAAGAAGAGAAAAATAGACTCCCTCTGTCCTGTGCTGAATTATTTCTCAAGATCATAAACATTTAGACTGTGCTCCCCCTATAAATACCCTCCATCAATGTCCACCAAAAATAACAAATGTATCAACTCCAAGTCCTGCCAGTCATGGTTCCTCCGGAATGCCATTGCACTCGGGCTGGAACATAGTAAACAGCAATAGTTTCCCCAATTCTTAGAATACTTTTGTTCCAATCAGATCATTTTTCAAAGAGAGGTCTTTCTATTTCATTGGCTAATTCCCATGGTTGCAGGAGTGTGTTAGTAGATGAAAAAGACAGGGAATCATTTTGGAAAAAGCTAAAGGAATTGAAAATTGGCAAGGTCATTATTGCCCTTAGACTGTTCAAGGGCATGTCTTAGTCTAGTTTGTGTCACTATAATAAAATACCTAAAGCTAGGAAATTTGTAAAGAAAAGAGGTTTATTTAGCCTGCAGTTCTGGACATCAAAGAGCATGCCGCTGGCATCTGTTAACCACTGTTGAGGGCCTCATGGGGATGGTATCACATCACAGGGGCACATGTAACAGAAAGGTGACATGGTGAGACAGGAAGTAAGAGACCAAGAAGGGGCCAGCCTCTCTATTTCTATGCTAATCCCCTCACTCAGGAACTAGCTTGATGAGAGCTGAACTCATCTCTTCTGAGGTGACCCCCAATGACCTAATTACTTCCCACAGGTCCCACCTATTAACATTTCCACCATCTTAACACTGCGACAGTTAAGACAAAGCTTTCTGCACATGAACCTTTGGGACAAACAACATCCAAAATCACAGCAGAAGGGGACTTGCTTCCGGCTGCTCTCCAAGGAGGACTGGGAAGGCATCACTCCTGTCTTTACTCCCTATGCATTCTAGCTTTCTCCACAAGTCCTCTTCCATTACTTCCTCTTTCTCCATCCCCCTTGCCAGCTTTTCTCATCTGTAAAACAGGAATAACAGCATTACTGACTTCAAAGGGTGCTTTAAAGACTGAATTTAGCACACTGGTCATGGAGCCATGTACACACTGAATGTTGAAGAGTCAGGTGGCCAAGGCTTTGGAAGCTAGGATCTGGCTTCATCATACAAAATTGCTTAACCCCCTGGATTACTTTGCATAAACTAAGAGAAGTTTACCCATAAACTAAAGGAAATGATCGTCATTTTAAACATTGTGATAATGGCATAACTCATGTCTGTATGTAGCACAGAGTGTCACACACGGTAAGTAATGAATAAATGTGAGCTGCTAATATCTGATGGATATTATTACGTCTTCTTCCCTTTGCCTCAGTAGTGCTACCTTATTTGCTCTGTTTTGATCTTCTCTGCCTTTTAGACAATTCTCTATTCACTTGTGTGCAAGGGAAAGCTGAGATGAATAGCACACACAATTTGGAGACAAAGCATATTTGCTGGCTTCTCTTGGATCCTTGAGCAGTAGGGTCAGCAGTGTAGGGAATCTGTTAGGGAGCAGGCAGGATCCCCAGCTGAGCAGGCAGTTCTGAGTCAGCACTGAGACCACATTGCTGTGGACCTGGTAAAAGGGACTCTGAAGTCACCTTGGGTCACCATGCAATCCAACTTCAGTGTGTGAGGACCCTCTCATCCCCGATATGCCTGTCCTTGAAACAGTCATCGTATGTGCCCTTCACAATTTTCATTGGATTTTCTAAGAATTTCTTAGCTGGTTTTTGTATAAAATTTCTCTAAGCTACGCTTCTGTACGTGCTCTTGGATTGCTGGCTGACACCATTCACCACCACCAACTACAACACAGGACCCCTGTCTCAACTGTGGATCAAGCGTCTGTTCTTCTGGGACACTTTTGCAGTCTCCTGGTCAGATTTTCACATCATTCTTCTTAGCTTCCTTCCATCCCATGTTTTCGACATGCATTTATCACACCCATTAGCTGATTTCTGGATTGAACCCAATGGAACATAACTCATAGATCCGACCTCACAACATCACTTAAATTTGATGAGTTTCGAATGACTCTGTCACATGATTCCAACCACTACTTACCTACCCTCCCCCCATATTAAGCTATTAGTTAAATGAGGAGAAAACAGAGAACATGTCTTTTACCCCGCTCTGAAAACACCTGGCACAGTGCTTTGTGCATAACTTATGCTTCCTGAGTATCATTTAAATAACTGAATGAGGCATATGGAAAGCCTTTATTGACTCTGCAGCCCTATTCAAACGTAAGAGGCTTCTCCTGTAAAATAATTAAGCATGTAATAATTTCTTTGCACTAGAAATATGACCTGTTTTTAGACACTGAATTAGAGATGAAGGAAGAGGAAGTCTGTGTGAAACTTTGCATTGTGGGCTTCAAAATGTTTTCCTGAGCCCACTCAGGTAAATCAGGGGCAGCCTCAAGGGAGGAGCAGGAACACTTTCAGCTTTCCCTGTGTTTACTCATATTGTGCTACCTTTATTTATTACAAATATTGCATACACTTTTTAGGATCTCCCTACTTATCAGGAAATTGAAAATAGCAGCAATGGATGTCATGGGGGTAGTGAAGAATTATAGGCAGGGGACTGTCCTGTTTGCCTTTGCAGTTTGAGTGGTACCATAACAGCAAGCTTAGATGGTAGTATGGAGAGGTGTAGGCTGGAGAATGGGAGACTGGGGAGAAGAAGTTGACCAGAGATGTGTGTCCTGAACTTTAGTCATGGGGGTGATAACTAGAGGAGGAGGTGGGCTGAACAAGCAGCACGGAGGCTATATCCCATTGAATGAGGGGAATAAAAGGGGCAGTCTGCACTATCCTCAGACTGGGAGAGACTGGGGACTATGTGAATACCAGTGCCACTTCCTGATACACATGTGGAAGACAAAAGGCTTTGGGGGAAAAGATAATGAATCTGATTCTGAGCATATTGGGTGGGAGATACTGCTATACAAGTCTGGAATTGATCTTGCCAGTCACTCGCATGTTTTGTTTTCCTCTTCATTTGATGCCAGAAACTGGGTCAGGTAGGCTGTTTTAATAATGGAAATAGAAAAGAGCCAGGTAGAAATAGAGGTGCTCTTGAACCTGGGACTACTGTATTGTTTAATCTCTTCATTAAGTGCACACCTACTGGATTGTCCTATTGGAGTTCATAGACACTAGCTCCACATAGACAACAGATCCCTAGTTCTTCTTGGCCTCTTTAGAGTTGAATGTACTGAGAGATTGACTAGTGAGCAGTACTTTTAAGATTTTAATTAATCATTAACTGGCTTGTCCTCCAAGCACTTTTTGCTCCTGCTTTGAATTTTTAGACAGATGGCAGGCAGTTATTTCCTCAGCCTTGTCATCCATTCGCGTGGCAGCTGAAATATCAAGCACAGACTTGGAGAGGGATCATAATTCATTATAATTAGTCTTCTTTGATCATTTGTCCTTTGTCCTAAGTACAGTAGCAACATTTAATTGTGGCTGAAGTATTTGTCTAGAACAGCATCCAAATTGCTCTTCTCTCTCTTCATAAATGCCTGAGGCCACCATTGATGCTGGGAAGCATTAATCCCATTTCTCTTTTTCAATGGCTACAGAGCAGTAGGAAGAGTGCTGGATTTAGATGCGATGACCTGACCATGGCCATCTTCCTTGATCATGTCATTAATTCATATACTGACCATTTCACATGTTGTAAAGATTTAGGTAGGAAAGGAAGTAATCTTAACAGAGGGCTTACTCTGAAATGATCTCACTTGACCTTCAGAAGAATCCCAAGGTTGAATATCATACCGCTACCACATGGAGAGTCATGAGCCAAACCCTCATCTGCCTGAGCCCAGAGTCAATGCTCCTGTGTAGTCTAGCTTAGCTGCATCCTGGTTGTGGATTTACCTGGCAAACCAAGTTGGATTATAAACGAAAAGAGATACCATCATTTTAGTGTGAGAACCTGGAGAAGCAGTGATCTGAGAGAGGTTCAGAGGATGGCAGTTGCCGAGTAACATGCTGTTGAGTTGTTCCAAATTAACTTCCTGTTCTTCCAATTAAACAAAAAAATCAAGTGAAATAATAATGCTCTGCAATATTTGTGTGTGTGTGTGTGTGTGATTTAGACTTCCATGTTCAGAATTGTATGACTTGGCTTACAATCTTTATCCTTGTTACCCAAGTCTTATGAATCAGGTGGGGGGAAGATTAGGCCCATTTCACAGGGGAGAAAATGGAGGCTCAGTGGGTGCTGTTGTCATGAGTGGTCAAGTGACTTCTAAATCACCAGGTTTTAGACCTGTAGACTCATACCACCCTTTTCAAATGAGATCCACGCAGAAACAAAAGTAGGAAGAATGAAACTCAGGAATTTTTTTTTCTAAAAGGCTGACATTCACCTCCAAGTCATGTAGTTAGGGTTTGCTTCTTTCCACTTTTCAATTTTTGACACTAAGTGATAATTATAGAGCCTGAGAGCACCCAGTGCATTTGCAGGAGCTAATTGACTCGACGGAGGGAAGGTTGATTGTGCAGCAGAATCCAAACTACCAATTAAAAGAGAAGAAAATCACATGCTCATGATATCTTGGATATTTATATCACAGGGAACTAAAAGAGCCAGTCTTCCCTGTCACTGTGGAGATAGCCATGTAAGCAAAAGGGCCTGGCCCTGGGGTACTCAGCTGGACACCTGGGCCCAGCCAAGATCACAGCAATGACTGAGAAGCCCACCTAGTCAGCAGCCCTACAGATTTTAATGGGCGCACCAGAGGTTTTGTTCCTCCAGGCTAAAAGGACAAATGTTGACTAACACAGACATTAGATTCAATGCACATGTTTAAGGAAATCAGGCAATAGGAACTGCATCCCTTGATTAATTGTCAGAAAAGTGGAGCTCAGAATGCACTATTAATACAAACTTTTGTATGGTGCTTTGGAATTTACGGAGTTTTATATCCCTTACAACAGCATCTACTTAAGAAGAAAGAATATCATCCACATCTTTCAGAGAGTAAGTGCCTGGCCCTAGCTCCCACATATATTGAAGCCAGAGTAACCAGAATGTTTCTGTAGATTTCTGACTTTCCTTCACAGCCCCCCAGGGCTGCGCCCACTGATGGGGGCAGGTGACAGTGGTGGGGAGTGTCCTGGGGTGTGGTTTGTAGCTGAACTATTTTTCGAAATTCCATTTTAATGAAGAGCATTTCTGATGTAGGAGTGGCTGCAAGGTCAGTGATAATGGGACCATTAACTGAATAACGTGCAGGCAGAAAGTAGCAGCCCTGTCAGGGTCATAATTAGGCTCCAGCTGAAGCAGAGAAGCAGCACATTTACAAAAGATTTCTAGTTGACCAATCTGATGTCAAATTAACAGTTTTCCCTCAAGGATGTTTCAAGTGGGCCATTTGCTCAGAAGAGAGATCTTGCTTCCCCAAGGGAGAGTTCCCTAGAGTGCATTAGCCCTGAGATACCTTTGTCTTTTCAAACTACCAGTTTAACTTTAGAGCATATCAGCAGGAAGTCCAGTGTTCCTTTTCCACTAATAAGGGCTGAAAGCCCACTATGTACCTGGGTGCTCTGGGTTGAAAATCACTTAGCAACCCAGCTAGGCTTTACCTGAGCAATTCTCAGATTCTCAGCAGCCATTTAATGGTGTTAGGAAAGGAAAGGAAAGGAAAGCCCAAGTTTGGGTTTCAGGACCTGGAAGTTAGGAGCTATAGGAAGGGAAGAGGGTAGTATGGAAAGCAGATCTTGTGTTACATGTGGCCTATGTTTTTTATTGACTGAAAATAGATACACTATGTCAATTTTATAGAGTCCTTTTAATACCATTAAAATGGACATGCTCATTTCTATATCATAAATGAATCATAATGGTAGGATAGAGTAGAGTATGTGGTAGACACTACCAGGTACAAAGTAGAAATCCAGGAACATTAGTTGTTTCCAAATATGTGCAGCCTGGGAGGATAGCCTCCACCTCCAAGGATCCGATTTTGCCCAAAGAGATGAGCCTTGTCTGCACAGAATGGTTGCCTGGGCCCACATGTCTTTGCTTACACTGAGGTCCCAATGTGCCTGACTCCATGGGCCCTGCCCTCCTCACCTCACTCCCTTGACCTCATCTATTCTTGTCCTTTCTTCCGAGCACTTGCCTTTGGCCTTTCCGTCTGATGGATGATCTCTGTACTCTCACTCTCTAATTATTCTCCCACTTCTCCTGCTTGCTACAGCAGTTCTGACTGCTTTTGGAATAACCCATTTCCCAGCTCAACCACCACCTTTTTGATTGTGGACTCCAGATTCTCATCCTATAAGGCCCTCCTTCAGGAGAGAATATGCATCATCAAAGGCCCTTGGGTATGGGGAAAGAAACCCTGAAGCAGTATGCTTTCCCCTTCTCTGATCTCCTTTTTTTTTTTTTTTTTTTTTTTTTTTGGTTTCTTGATAGATTCTCTTGGGAAGAAATTAACTTCAACATCTACCTTCTATTGGAGGCTGAATTTTCTGATTTTAATTAGTCAGGTGAGAGTAAAATGAAACAGAATTTCTGGACTAGAAAATTTCATCTAAGAGGAAGCATGTAGGCAGTTAAGACCAGGAAGTTAGAAGAAAACAGGTAAAACAATACAATGCTACCTAGACAGTCCATGCAGAAAAGTAATGAACAACAGACAGGAGGAGCCAGTGGATTCTAGACAAAAGACATTCAATACTGGAATCAGGAAATGAGGAGATGTTAAGATCAGGTCAGTTCCTTGTTGAATTTGTGAAGTTATGGGGATTCATGGCAGTGATCTCAGTCCTGGAGGAGTTTCAAACACAAAGAGGAGGTGCAAGCAGGGAGAGGGTAGGGTTTTGAAGCTGAGCTGCCCTATTCTGTGCTCCATCATCATGACAAAGAGCAGTATTGGCCATACACCCTAAGGCAAATGAAGGTCAGATGGATGGGTCTGCAAAGACCTATGGGGTATTAAAGCTAGCAAGTTCATAGACTGACTTTGTAGAGCCTTTATTAACTCATCAAAACAGGAGACTTATTGCATTTTTACCTGCTCTCAAGAAGAGAGAATGAATGGGATGGCATGAGAAAGAGCCTATAAGCAGTGAAGTAATACACTTTATTGACAGGTGTATTCAGAGGGTGAGGAACTGTTGCTTTTTGAGGTCATCATTGCACAAACTTAATGTTAACTCTTCAACTATTTGCTACTGTTATTGTGGCAGGAATATTTTGAGATGTTTATTTACATCTATGCATTTTGTCTTAACCCTATTCAAGAAAGTAGCAGGTTATGGTCTTCCTGGCTTGCAAGGTACTTCTGTTCCTAATTTCATCTTCTCCATACTGCCAAATTCATGATGAAAATTTAAGAGGCAGAGTCCCTCTGAGGGAAACAAGTGAAAATAGGATGTGCTTTACTTTGATCCAAAGGTGATTTTCAGTCTTGGGAATAGGAGGAAGGATTATGGATCCTACAGAGAGGAAACTTGCACCCTGTTCCCCAGATCCACACCAGGAAGGTAGCCTGCTTTCATAGAGAAGGCTGTGAATTTACACCACGGAGCCCAGAGATCTGGGTTGCTGGACTTGGAGGGAACAGAAGGACAGGGGCCAGTAGAACATCCATTGGATACCCATGGAAATTGATGGCCTCTGACTGATGAGCCAATGCATTCATGCTACAAAGAATTCTAGACCTTGTCCATTACCCTCAATTCTAAGTATGTTTCATTTTTTCATTTTTTTCTTTTCTTTTCTCTCTTTTAAGGTAGTGGGGACTTTCTTTTCTCATTTATAGAGAGGGATATTGTGGAGTTAAATTCAACTTGATTTTATGCAAACAAATAGCATGACCTTTGTGAGCTTGTAAACCCCTGGTGTGTATGTATGTGTGTGTGTTTTGAATGCCATATTTTTGCATAATTGCTCTATGATTGCACATTTCCTGAGGAAAATGGAAAGGAACATTTGTTCCTGTTTGCAGCATGCCACTAAAGCAATCATATTGAAACTTCAGAATTACCTATGAATTAGTGTTCCCTTTATATAGATGATAAAATAGAGTAAGCTATGGTTAAATGACCTTCTACCAGGGCAGGTTGTTAGTATCAGACTGAGATTTGAACTCAGGTTAGGTGGTTCTAAGGTCATTCCCTCTACCACATCACGTTGATTGCCCACACAGGAAGTTAGATGTGGCTTGCTCAGCCCTTGCAAGGGAACCGTGAGTAGCTGTGGCAGCTGACTTTATAACTATGAACTGCAATATAATATAGTTCTCTTGAATTTATATGAACGGGGCATTAGTGAGGGGCTGAGTCATGGAGGATGCTGAGGTTTCATGGGAGAGACCTTCAGTGAACCTAGACCTGTTTTATTGTCCTCCTCTCCCTTTTTTTCAATCTCAGCATTGAAGAGGAAATTGCTTTGGATATGTGGGCATTGTCCAGGAGACAAGTGATACAAAAAGACCTGACAGATTTCTCTGAGCAGAGAATTATGCGAAGAGTATTATATCCAGGAATAGAACAAACTGCGGGTGCTGCAGTTTTGGGGAAATGCCTCGCTGAATATCAGCAGGCACTTCAGATCTATGGCATCTAATTGAATCTTCAGTGTGACTAAAAGAAGTAGATATTCTGTCCCCATTATTTTGGAGAAACTACAAGGGCATGGGGAAGGGTGAGGAGTTATATTGAGAGGAGAGAGACAGAGAATCTATGCATTTAAATCAATGCAGTGGGAAGATGGGAAGAAAATCAAGCAAGTTCTTGACTTCTTGCTGTAGCTGAGCAAGGTTTCTGGCAGCTTCTGAAGACAAACACCAGGTCAGCTAGGCCTCAGCTCTTTGTGCAGTAAATGAGCTCACCTGCAAATCATCACACACATCCTTCCTTAAGTTCAGAAGACAACTACAGTTATCTATTTTCCCTGAGGACTTCTTGCATTTTGCTTTGAAAACTTGGTTCTTAGAAGGAGATATGTGTCTCCCTCCTGCTGGTCCTCTGTCTCTTCCTCCCTCCCTTCTTTCCTCCCTTCCTTCCTACAATTTTGTCTATATTCTCTTCATGCTGTACACATTTATTGACCATCTGTGTTTACCAGACAGTGAGAAGTACAAAGGAGATAGTGATACTCAGACACAAACAGCTCAAGATCTATGTTGTGAAGACCCTGGTTCCATAGAAAGTCAAAGAAGGATGTGCAGAGCAGGAAGCTTATCAAATGACTTAGAAGACAAGTAGCATTTCAAGGGGCAGAGCTGACTCCCAAGGGTGGTGAAGGGTCTAATGTGTTACAGGAGCATTCTTAAGAAGAAGTCTCTATGAAAATAACCACAGACATTAAGCCCAGGTTGGGATCAGGTCTAGGCCATGGTGGCTGGAATAGGCATGAGTGTGTGCAGTATGTCTTGGACTAGTTGTGAGGTGGAGGGATGGGCCCTGAATTCTTTGGTGGCATTGTTAATGATTCCTGAGTGAGGAAGAAGCATGACTGACTTGGGCATGCAGGCACGGAATCATGAACACCTTATGTACGTTAGTTCAAGGTGTTTGCTTACTGGACCTTCACATTAGAAGGTTAAAACAGGTGAGTATCATCATTACATTTATTTCTCCTACTTACTCTCTTGGTTTTGGTAAAAACAAAACCAGGATTGTTCATTTTTTCTTTTGTATCTTTTAATATTCATGTTAAGACTTGCAACATAGGGATAAGCTGGAGGTTTCATTCCATTCCACTCAGTCAACTGTACAAAACCTGGGCTGCGGTTCTGCCCTGTATGGTGTTAAGGGGGAGTGTCTGGGGACAGTGTATATGCTGCTGTCAGGTGAGGTGAGTACCCTCCCTCTGGGATGCTGGCCATGCCTTCCAGTGCTATCACAAGACATAATGAAAGGCCCATGAGTTTCTGGCTTTCTTCTAAGCAATTCTCCTTATGTATTTCCTATAGTTAATTGATTATTAATATACAGTCCATGCATCTTTGAACGAGAGTTAGGGAACTTGGTGAAATCATTGAGGTCTTCAAGGCAACCAGAGATGGATAAAAGTTCTAGCTTCACTTCTCACGCCCTGGGTAATGATGGGCAAGTGGCTGATCCTCCTCAGGCTTCAGTTTTCTCCTCTAATAATAATGTATTATAAGGATAATATGAGATAGAGTGTGTAAAACAGGTAATAAGTACTCAGTAAAAGAGAGCAATCATGTAACAGTTTTAGCCCCAGCAACAAACAATGGACAGTTCAATAATACTTTGATAAGACTATAAGGATTTTGCATTCTCAAGATACGGTCTGCCAAGGCATATGAGTGCCTAATGATACCTTTTAAAGAAAGTTTATAACCCCCAAGGCAGTTCCAAACAGTGCATAGGACCCAGGCGGGTACAGGAGTAGTCCTGTGTCAGAGTGACAAGGCTCCATGTCTTCTGGTCACAGTCAAATTTACCATCGGCCCTAGTCCCAGTGTCTCCCACTGCTTGGCTTCAGCTCCGATGTCTTCTTTCTCCCCACTGCTATGTTTCAGAAACTAAGTCAGCTTCTGTTCCTTAATTGAGATGAGAGGTTTCCAATGTCCCTCCTGAAGTCTTCCTCCACTACTCAGTCCATCAGACCATGACTCTGCTGCCTACACAGATTTCTCATCTCTCAGCACCCTGTTCTGTTGCTGCCTCTCTCCGCCATGGTCCCTGAGCCAATATGCACCAAGAGCTGACAGAGATTCTCAGTCCTTTGTGAACTAGAATGCTTACTTGCTCTTTTCAGCCTTGCTGAAAGTCCTCTCTGGTATATGATTGCCTGGGGGCCACCAACACACCTAAACTATTGAGAAATCCTGGCCATTCTGAAGGCATCTCCTAATGTTCTTCCTCTGGCCCAGTTCAGATGACATCTTTTCTACAAGACATATTGTGTAAATGTATATATTTGTTCAACAATGGGCTTAAACATCCCCAAAGAAAAGTTGGCAGCATAACTTTGGTGAGAATTAAATCTGAAATGATCTTACTAACTAACAATTGAGGTTTTTATATTCCTCAAAGTTTAGAGCTGAACTAAAATGAATTCATTCAACAAGTTTCTAGTGAGCATCTGCTTGGTGAGGGGTTATGCTGCATGTGCCACATGGGGCAAACTATTCAATGAGAATGGATGGTGAGGACAAAGTCATACTGGAAATAAAAAAATTTATAATAATGTGATAACAAAAGCAGTTGTTCTATGTACACACAACTCTTTAAATCTTAAAGCTAACTTTGTCCAAATTCTTAATACATTTCTGCCATGTATAAAATGATTGAAAATTATTTAAAAAATTAAAGAGACATCTGGGAATTCAAACCTGGGACTTGAAAATAATTTGTTAAAAATATTCTTAATATGGATGCATACTCGTCACATACAGATACATCCATCTCAAGATGGAGAGATAACAAGGGAGGATCTCAAAATCTATTAGTTAAATGAAGGAAGAATCCCTTTCTGCAAAATACACATTAAGAGGCATAAAAGTTGAGTTATTGATGATTTTTGAGAGAAGAGAGATAGAGAGACAGACATAGACAAGGGGAAAGACAGAGAGAGGAGGAGGAGGAGGCAGGGGAAGAGAGAGAGAGAGAGAGAGTAAGAAAGCAAGAGACTGATTTAGAGAATTGTGCTCACTTCCAATGTCTTCTCCCCTCAAAATGCTGTCTTATGATCTGGGATACTTAATATAATAATATTTTCAAATGAGTTATCAAACATCTCCATTTTATGGCAATTCCCCTTTGAGTATCCCTGTCCAAATAATGTGCATTTCTACTTGACTAATTCATTTCTGAGGACAACAGACACCTCAGGGGAGGCATTTAGCTTCTTTCTTCTGAAGGACTCCTGTGTGTGGTAATGAAAGCCAAGCATGTCTCCCCTTCTCTCCTTTCTTTCCCCATTATCTCAGATAATAGGAATTAATTAGCATCCTGCAGGCTTTTACTTTAAACTCATACTTTTTAAACTTTGAGTGACTCACATACTCAGTGATTTTTCTTTTCTTTTTTTCTTTTTTTGTCTTCTTGTTTTGTTGCTGTTTTGACTCTTCCCCCTTTATTCTTGAAAAAGGCAGGGATGCTCCTAGAATCTCTTGAAGATGCCAGACCAACAATAGGAGCAAGGCTTCTCTCTGTCTTTCTCTCTGAATAAATAGTCACTCTTCTCTGAAGGGAGAGGGGGTGCAGATATTGTGGGGCAGCGGGGCTCCTTTTCCTTTCTGGCTGATGCAAACACAGCCTGCTAGTCTAATAATATACCAATTTCAACAAAATCACTGTAGGCTCTCTGTGAACACACCCAACTGTTGACACACAGTCCAAAGCACTGTTGTGACTGTACAGCCAAGTGATGCTCCTGGTGCCTATGCCCACAGCATGTGTGTCTACAGCTTTCAATTCATCAAGCTGCATTTGAGTGCCTGTTCAGAGCCAGACCCTGAGCTGTGTGTTTTAGTAGACTAAGAAAGGAACTGCTCTATGCCCTTGAGGAGTTTTGAAGGTGACTAGAGTATTAAGACAAGCAGAAGAAGCTAAATGGATTATAAGGACAAAACGTAGCCAGGATCATGGGGAGGAACATAAAGTGTGTTAGGGGTGAAAATATATATTTTTGATTTATATGAATCAACAGATAGAGGGGCACTGGTAAGAAACATTTCCCCCTGGAAATATTTAAACAACAAGAACACCACCAACAACTAGAAACTGACTAAAGTAATTTTATAGAAGCTCTGGAAATAAGGATACAGCAACCAAACACTCCATCCAAAAAAAAAAAAAAAAAAAAGGCACATTCAAAGTAACAGGAAATCATGTGGCATTTTTACCTGGTATTGCCTCAACCAGTCCCAGTGCCAGGCAGCACATTTCAAAGGAGGTGGCAATTCAGTGTCCATTTCCCCTCTGAGAACTGGAGATTGCAGAGAAGACCGAATTTGCAATAGTTTAACCTGCAGTCAGGCTGCCTGAGGGACTGGTCTCTGTGTCAGAAACAGAAAGAGGCTTGGATCTCAATCTCTTGGTTTAGAGAAAACCATGGGAAGCAGTGGTCATGGCTCCTAAGAATAGCAAGGGGACTACCTGCAGGCTCCTGAAGCAAGACATTACCTGTTAAGAAATAGAATTGAACAGATAAAGCCAAGGGAAAGCAGAGAGAGACTGAGAAAAATTTATGGCATTTATAAAACATCATGTATCTAGAAGAGTTGGGGGAGAAACACACATGCACAGACCCAGGAAATGTATATATCTAGAAAAGGCCATGGAAAACTGTTAGCCTTCATGCCAGATGATGAGTCTTTTCCTGCATGGACCCAGTTTGCAAAGCCTGGGAGGGGTAGCTGTTTCCACAAGTTTTCAAATTTCAATCAGAGATCTCAAAAATAACAGGAATATATGGCCCATTCAAAGGAACCAAATAAATATCTAGAAAGTCTCCGAAGAAACACAGGCATGGACATGCTAGATAAATATACTAGATTAAAAGTTGTCTTAAATTTTCTAAAATAGCTAAATGAAATCATGAAGAGCTGGGGATATAGCTCAGTTGGTAGAGTGTTTGCCTAGCAAGCACAAGGCCGTGGGTTCAATCCCCAGCACCACATAAAACAAAACAAACAAACAAAAAGAAAACATGAAAAGTGAATTAAAAGAAGTCAGGAAAATTATATATGAACAAAAAGACAATGTCAATAAGGACACACACACACACACACACACACACACACATCCTAACATGAAATTATGGGAATAAAAAGTACACTAATTGAATTGAAAATTTTAGTAGAAGTGTTAGACTCAAACAAGCAGACCATCCAAAGTTTGAGGACAGAACTGAATATACAAATACAAGAAATTCAATGAATTCCAAGCAGGTTAAATTCAGAGAATTTTTCCACACCAACACATTATGATCAAATGTTGAAGACAGAGTTTCTTGAAAACAGCAAGAGAAAAGTGACTCGTCATGTACTTTCTAAATACATGGTGATGTTTGAAATTATCAGCCCATTTCTTGTGAGAAATTTTGTAGGCCAGAAAACAGTGGGATGATATATTTAAAGTGTTGAAACTAAACGAAGAAAAAAGAAATGTCAATTGAGAGCTCAAATCAAAAGCCTACCTTTATATCTTAGGATATAGAAATGAAGGTAGTAGAATAAGAAATAACAAAGACTAGAGCAAATAATGTTCTGACAGAAAACAGAAAAACAATAATTAAAACAAGAGGTTTTCCTTAAAAATGATCAACAAAATTGACAAAACTTCACCTAGATTGGCTAAGAACTAAAAGACTGATAAAGAAATTCAGAAATGAAAAAGGATACCACCAGTTTTATTGGAATACAAAGGATTGTGACAACATTATGAACAATATACACAAATTAGATAACTGAGGTGAAAATGATGAATTCCGGAAAACAAGCAACCTCCTAAGACTGAATCATGAAGAAATACAAAAATATATGAACATACATATAACTATGGGAAATTCAATCAGTAATAAAAATTTCTCTATAAAGAAAAGCCCCAAAGCAAGATTGTTCCACTGGTGAGTGTAATAGAAGCCTAGAAGCCTGAACCTTTACATATGTGGTGAGATTTTGTACAAAGGTACCATGATCGTGTAATGAGGGAATGACAATCTTTTCAACAAATAGTGTTGGGAAAGTTGGATATTCACATGGAAAATATTGAAGTTGGACCCCTGTGTTATACAATTAAAACAAACTTCTAAATGGATCAAAGATGCAAACATGAAATAAAATTATAAAACTGAGAAGAATATGTAAGGGTTTCATGATGTCACAGGAAGGTGGGGAGCTGAAACTCCAAACCTCAGTTCTTGTGTTCTGACGAAAGAAAATTGAAAGTCAGACACCAGAAGACATGAAACAGAACTTAATTATAGGAGAAAGTAAAATGAAAGTAAAGTAATGCAAAGCGAGTCTCAAGCAGAGAGCACTCTCAAGAGAGAGGGTGTGTCATCTCTGAGCAAAGAATGATGAAGGAGACAAAAGTGTCTCCAAATGTATTATTGTTTGATGTTTACCAGGAAAACTGGGAGCACCTCCTGCACTCTTTGCCAGTCAGGTGTTCAACTCCTTCTTGTTGTATGGTGGTGTTTTTGACCTTAGTTGGTCCTCTCCAGAACTGTCATGGTGGCCGCCATATTTAGGATGGCTTCATCTTCAAGTCAATCCCTTGTTAATGTGGGCCCTGGGGCCAATAGCTGATTGGAAGTTACCTTAGTGAACTTGCAGTACTAAAATAATCTTCCTTCCCAGGCAAGTGGAGGCCCCAATAGCCACAGTTCCTAGCTTCATACCAACCTCAGTGGACCCTGTCAAGAGTTAGTACAATTAATCCTTTTCTTTTGACATATTTTCCAATTAGCTCCTTTACTTCTGTTTATTTTCTCCATATTAACTTGCACCCTTTTCTTTCTCATTCACATTGAAAGTAGTTTAAAGAGGATCCTAATGTAATTTAAGGAACACTTGTGACATTGCCATGTATTTCACAGCTCAATGCTAGCTACTACCTAACAATAATATTGGATTTGGCCATGATCTCAGTTTCTTGAATGTCACACCAAAAACATAGGCAACAAAGAAAAAGTAAATAAATTGGACTATATCAAAATGAAAAATTTTATGTCTCAAAGGTCACTATCAATAGAGTGAAAAGGTAACTAACTGATGGAGTGGGGAAAACATTTTCAAATCATCCATCCAATAAAGCAGTGAATATCTAGCAATATACAAGAAATTCCTACAACTCAACAACAACAAAATAAGTAACTTGACTTTTAAAATAATGGGCAAATGATTTGAATAAACATTTCTTTGAGTAAAAGCATATGAAAAAATGTTTAACATCAACAAACACTAGGGCCAGGAGAAACAATGGGTTTGATGAGGATGTGGGTGGATTGGAACCCTTGATCTTTGCTAATGAGGGTGTGAAATGGTGCCTCCACCAGAGAAAACAGTGTGGCTGGTCCTGGAAAACATACCACATGATCCAGCAATCCCACTGTTTTCTATGAAAAGTTTGCCTAATGGGTTTCAAAATAAGCTAATGAACTCAAAAACATCAGAGTCCATGCCCTTGACCACTTACAGAAAATTTAATGAGTATGATACAAAATATGGAGTCATTTTGACCATAACTTCAAGGACTGCCCTTCAGATTATGGTATTTATAGGGCATTATGGAAACTTAAATGTTTTTAGCAGCAAGCAAAGAGAATAGTAATTGCTCTCCAAGGACAATTTGGCAACACCAAAATAAATTAATGGGAGGTGGGCTACAGTTAGGGAGATCAGTTTGGGAACAGGGGAACAGGCATAAACTAAGATGAGGGGGTAGGAATGGAGTGTGTGAGTTCAAAAATTTGAGAAAGTTGAACCAATTGGCTTTAACTACAAGTTAACTAAATAAAGAAGGTCAATGACCCTGGTGAGGCTTACAAAAACTCTGGGGAACCTGAAATTAGGGTGAAGCAAAAAAACTCATCTCTAAAAGAAAAATGGAAAGAGAGGACTAGTCCGAAGTGTTTGAAATTGTCAGAAATTTCCAGTCATATCTCCTTTGGGACTTGAAGAATACATTTTTAAGATGCATAATATATTTGAAAATAATAACATGAATCAAAAATGTTAGGAATGCCAACACTACCAAGGATTCAAAGTCCACTAATAGGGCATGGAAACCTCCATTGACTGGGAGAGATTTTAGGTGTTCAGCAATCTCAGGACTGCTCCAGCTATTTGAGATCAGAGTGATCCCTTGTGTCTATCCTGAGAATTAGTTTGAAGTCCTTTAAACTTATTCTATTATGTCCTTTTATATGTCTTACCAGTGTAAACTTGGAAATAATTAAAAACAATAGAAGAGAACCATCTAATCTTTTCTTTTTTTTAGTATTCTTTTATGTAGGGAATAATTGATTGGGTGAAGTGGATTACATTTCAATATTCAGACAGGCTCCTTTTGTTATTACTTTCGACTTTTTATCTGCTTTTTAAATTAACTTGCCTGTTTGGAAAGCACAGTGCCATTCTCTTGTGTTTCTTTTTTGGTGCAAGACAATGTAGAAAGACTCATGGCATAAAGTTGAAGGATACCCACTATCCAATTTAATATCCTTAGATAACTGACATTTTTAGAGAAATAGACCTTTGAAATTAATGAGTTGATATGATAGAGTGGGAAAAAAAAAACATAGAAGTCAAATTGACTTGATTTTCATTACTGGTCCTGGCACTTAAGAGCTTTAAGACTTTGAAAGTGAATTAAATCATTGCACCTCAATTTCTTCATCTGAAACATAGGACCAATACATGCCGTTCAGGGTTATTGCAGAGTTATTGCAAGGCATGTATGCACACACACACAAGCAAACATTTCCTACAAACCACACTCACATATATAGTGGTTATTATGAGGCTTGGCATATATACACGTGTTTACTATATATTAAAAGAAAAAGGTTGCACAGACAATAGCTTTCTTGAAAGGATCCCTGAAGCTCAGGAAATAATACCAAGAATGGGACAGCATCAAATTAAAAATCTTCTGCACAGCAAAGGGAATAATTTGGAATGTGAAGAGCAAACCCACAGAATGGAAGAAAATCTTTGCAAGTTACTCTTCTAACAGGGTATTAATATCCAGAATATATAAAGAGCTTAAAAAACTTTACACCAAAAAATCAAATAACCCAATTAATAAATAGGCAAATGAATTAAAAGGACACTTCTCAAAAAGGAAATACAAATGGCCAACAAATACATGAAAAATTGTTCAATATCACTAACAGGGAAATGCAAATTCAAACTACACTGAGATTTCATCTTCCATCAGTCAGAATGGCAGTCTTCAAGAATACTACTAATAATAAATACTGAGGAGGATGTGGAGAAAAAGGAACACTTCTACACTGTTGGTAAAACTGTAAATTAGTACAACCACTCTGGAAATCAGTATGAAGGCTCCTCAAAAGAGTAGGCACGGAACCTTCCTATGACTCTACCACTTCTCAGTACGAATCCTTAAGAATCAGTCATATTCCTACAGTGATATTTTCTTACCCATTCTGGTAGCACAATTCATAATAACCAAACTATGGAACCAGCACTTAGTGTCCATTGATGGATGAATGGGTAAACAAAATGTGGTATATAGGCACAATGGAGTTTTATTCGGTCATAAAGAAAAATGAAATTATGACATTTGCAGGAAAATGAATGGAAATAGAGACCAACATGTTAGGTGAAATAAGTCAAATTCAGAAGGTTAAGGGTCCTACGTTTTCTGTAATATGCAGAAGCTAGAGAAGAAAAAAGGAAAACAAGGTAGGGATGGATCGCCTCTAAATCAAAGGGAGATCAGAAAAGGAAAGTGACCAAGGGTGAGATGTGGGGAAAAGGGGGAGTGCCAAATTATATTATTGGCCAAATTATATTGATGAATTGGGCATATGTATGAAAATGTATCAAGAATTCTCATCAATATATACAACTAGAATGCACCAGAAAATGTGGAAAAAAAGGTTGATATGTTTTAAAAAGGAATTTCTGCTCTGAAAGAAACTTCACATTTTTGAAGTTCTTCTATTTTCATAAGTTAAGACAGATACAAAAATGCAAAAATTATACGATTTAATTCCTTTGAAATATAAGGATAGGCAAATATACACCGACAACAGTAGACTAGTGGCTGTCTATAACCCTTTTAGGGGTGATAAAAATTTAAATTGTGGTAATGGTTGAGCCATTCTGTAAATATACTAAAAGCCATTGAATTGTACACATTAAAAAAGTGTATTGTAGCTATATTAGTCATATTCCAATAATGTTATTTGACAATAGGATGATGGCATTTCTACATGCTGACCTGAATACATTAAATAAAATTTTCAGTGCCTAAGGAAATTAAGAAGCATCATTTTTGCCTGGGGTGGAGGATACTCTCTTACATTTCTTTGTAAAATATCTCTGTATACACTTAGTTTTGTTTGAATAGACAAATCCCTGAATCACAATGGTTTGTAGTATTTTTTTTTAATTTGTGTTACTGTTGGCAACTTTTGAGGTCTGTTTGTTTTTGATAGTTCTACTCAGCTCTGTGTAGCACTGTTCACACGTCTTCTTGTTCTTCAAGAAGTCACTACATGAGCATGCTGTTTCTCAGGCACAGGGAAAGAGAAGACAGAGTCAATCTATCATTTCTGACAGCTTCTTATAGACAATCTATTCCATAGCTGTTCACATATGACTGGTTAAAGCAATTCTATGGTTAACCTAGGGCTCTCCTTCTATATAACAGGGCATTATGAATATTTGTGACCTGTGACACAATCTAATGGTGATGGAAGAAACTGGGACTAACATTGTTACTTGAGCTTGACCCTCCATTAATGCCTCTGATCTCTACTCTCTTACTATCTAAGTGTATATCTCAGTCTTCTTTCCCCATTGCAATTTATGGTAAACCAGGTTCACCTCTACAGTGAAATATTCCTCCAAGGCACTCACTGATGTCCCTGTTTACCACCTTGTGCCTTCCATTCTTTGTCGTGTAGAATTCACAGAACCAGTTGCTCTAATGATTCTGTAATGATTCTCTAATGATTCTCATATTTAATGTTTGTATTATGATGTGAACTCTCTTGATCCATGGAAATTGCTCTTTTTAAAAGTATCCAGTGGCCTTAATGGCTAACTTCAATGCTATTTTCTTCTGCCATTATGTATTGATGGTGATGGCCTTTGTACTGTAAACTCCTAAAATGCCAACTTCATGACCCTCCTTTTCCTGCCAAGTTCTGCATTCTTCTTCCTCTTCCTCCCTTCCTCTGTGGTCTCACATAGTCACACATATTCAGTGTTTGCTACTGTTGATGGAGCTTCCGCATGTACATGTTTGTTTATGGCTTTCTTGGAAACTGAGGGTCAAAACAATTGCTATATTTGATTGATCACATACATTTTGCATGTTTGTATTGCCAATCTCTTCTTGAACAGAATGAAAATATAAAGCATATCTCAGAAATTATAATTTTTGGTTTAATATTTTGATCATGAATGTTACCCTATATATCAAGTATTTTGCAAATCATAAAGTGTAATTTTGTGGTAAAAGTGCAGCAATATTTCTAGAGGTGCAGCTTTGCTCAATGCCTGCATCTAGTGGTTTCCTCTCCGTTTTTTAAAAGTCAAATATATAATAAAGGGAAATATTTCAAGATTGTATGTAAGGAATAAGAAGTGTTACGTTAAAAAAGAATCTATATGTAGCATTGTACAAAAGGCTTGGGCAAATATGTAGCACCAGTACTTATTAAATCACCATTTTTAGTTATCCTGTGACTTTGACCACTGAGAATTCTTAGTAGGAAAGGAGTCACACTGTGCTCAGCCTTGCCATCTTAGACCAAAGTTGTTATTCCTGAATAGCTTTTATTGCTACTGACCCTATGAGTAACTGTGAATTTCCAGCAGAGCTTCAATTGTGTTCTGGATATAAAAAGAATATTCAGGTCTCCTTTTACTTTTTATTAACATTTAGGTAAGAGTTTGTGGTACAGCAGTAAGAGTTGGGAGATTTGGATTTCTAGCCTTGGCCCTGACCGTGGAGCAGAGGGACTTGGGGGAGATGAGGTACAGACAAATGGGCTCAGTCTGTGCTAAGCAATGTGTGGTCCTCAGATAGGAAACGTCAAAGGTGGGAAGGAACTTGGTAAAAATGCACATTCCTGGGCTCCATCCAGACCTACTGAATCAGAGCCACAAAGGGTGGGGTCCAAACAGCTGTGTTGTAATCAGCTTCTGGTGGCTCATGTGCTCCTTCAAGTTTGGGCAATATAGGACTAGTTGTCCTTGCTTAGGCAATGCCATTTTGTTTATCTTCCTGGGGATGCACTCAGCAAGGGAACAAGGGAGTGAATGTGGGAGAGCAGTTGATAATGAGACACCCACAGTATTACAGTGTGGGGCCAAGTATCAGGGAGTTGGCAATCTAGTCCAGGAATCCCAAAATAAACCCTGGAGGGAGGAGACCTTCCTCTAAACAAGCGTCACTTTCAACATCTTGCATAGGTCCTAACAGCTGCAGGTATGAAAGAACTTTTCTAAACAAATTAACAACTAAGTTCAATTCCAATAAATCCCCCAAAGTTTCTGTTTAGGAAAGGCAAGATGGAAGAGCCTTGACATAGAACGTACATTGGTGAACCTGGTTCAGAGGCCTGAATGGTGAGAGCTGGATTTTAAAGTCCAAAGGTTCTAACTTCCTTTGAAATACTCAGGATATGCTTAATGAGGTGTGTGCCTGGTATGTCATGGTGATGGATGCTCCCAAATGGTGGGCAGCCCTCTGCTCTGCCATCTGAAGGATCTACTGACTTCTCACTCCAAGTTTTCAAAGTAGCTTCCAGGTCACTTCGGACCCTACCGAACTTCATAAAGTAGAGCATAAATCTCTGCCTCTCAAAAGAGAACCCTTGTAAGTATTCATAAAGATGATGGAATATTACTCAGCCATAAAGAAGAATACAATTATGGCATTTGTAGGTAAATGGATGATGTTGGAGACTGTTATGCTAAGTGAGATCAGCCAATCCCAAAAATCCAAAGGCCGAATGGTCTCTCTGATAAATGAATGATGATGCATAATGTGGGGGG
>JAJEJO010005810.1:192070-276825 GCA_020662805.1 Glaucomys volans
GGGGGGGTAAAAATAATAACAGAAAGTGTGACAGATACCATTGCCCTGTGTACATGCATGAACACACAGATGGTGTGACTCTACTTTGTGTACAACCAGTGAAACAATAGCTGTACTCCATTTGAGTTCAATGAATCAATAAGTAAAAAAAAAAAAAAAAAGATGATGTGATGTGGACAGGCTGATGCGGAAGATGTAAAGAAGCGACTCCAGAGGGAGGCAATTTTTCTCTTTTTAATGCAGTTGACTTTCCAAAAAACTCCAAGGCAGCTTTACATAATATAAAGATAAATTTTTAAATTGACACATAATATTTGTACAAAGTTAGGGGATAAAGTACAATATTTTGATACATACAATTGATTGTGTAATGATCAAATCAGTGTAATTATCATTTCTGTCTCTTAAAACATTGTTTCTTTGTGTTAGAAACCTTCAGACTCTGTTTCCTAGGTATTTGAAAATATATCATAAATTATCATATACTATAGTTTCCCTCCAATGCTATAGCATGCCAGAACTAATTTCTCCTAACTAACTTTATTTTGAAACCTATTGTCTAAACTTTTCCTTCCCTACTCCATTCCAGTCTCTAGCAACCACTATTCCACTTTCTTCTTCCATGAGAATGATGGGTTGTTTTAGCTTTCAGAAATGAGTAAGAATATACAGCATTGACACTTCTGTGTCTGCCTTATTTCACTTAAAATGATGTACTCAAGTTCAGTCTATGCTGCTTAAAAGGACAGGATTTTATTCTATTTTATGGCCAAATAATATTCTATTGTGTATATATGCCACATTTTTTTCACCCATTTATTTATTAATAGACATTTCGGTTGATTCTATATCTCTGCTATTATGAATAATAACTGCAATAAACATGGGAATTCAGAGATCTATTTGATATAACAATTTCATTTTCTTTAGATAAATACCCAGTAGTGAAATTATTGGATCACATGGTAGTTTTATTTTTAGTTTTTCTGAGAAACTTCCATACTGTTTTCCACAGTGGCTGTACTAATTTACATCAGCAAGTCAGATCTAAAAGGAACATGCCCCAACGCAGTAAAGGCTAGAGGTGACAAATCCACAGACAAATCACATTGAGTGGGGAAAAACTGAAAGCATTTCTTTTCTAAGATCTAGAACAAGACAATAGTGTCAAGTTTCATTACTCTGATTCAAAAGGTACTACAAGTTTTAGAGCAATTAGGCAAGGAAAAATATAATAAAGAGGGCATTGAGATAGGAAAGAAGGAACTCACGTTTCCCCTGTTTATACATAATATGATTCTGTATGTGGAAAAATGAAATATGCCACCCCGAACTATTAAAATTAGTGCAACACTGATGAATGAAATTAAATAGGACACAGAAAAGATGAAAAGATATCCCTTGTAAATGGATTGTTAATATTGTTAAAATGTTCAAAAAATAGATCCACAGATTCAATGAAATCCTAATCCAAATACCAATGATAATTTTTTTCACAGAAATAGAAAAATATTTAAAATTTATATGCACTTATAAAGGACCCAAGACAGTCAAGCAATCCTGAACAAAAATAGATCAAAGCTGGAGGCATCATAATTCCTGACTATAAACATAATAAAAAGCTATCGTAGGGGACTGGGGTTGTGGCTCAGTGGTAGAGTGCTCAACTCTCATGTGTGAGGCAATGGGTACAAGCCTCAGCACCACATAAAAATAAACAAGGAAATAATAAAGGTATTGCATCCATCTACAACTAAAAATATTTTTTAAAAAAATGCTACAGTAACAAAGTAAGCATTGTACATCAAACTAACACAGATCAATAGATCAGAATAGAGGACCTAGAAATTAATACACATATTAATTAACAGTCAACTTATTTGCAATAAAGGTGCCAAGAAAGTACACTGGAAAAAGGATAGTCTCTTTGATAAATGGTCTGGGGAAAACTGGATACACACACGTAGAACAATAAAACTAGACCTCTATCTCTTATCATGCCACATACAAATAAGAACTCAAAATGCCTTAAAAACATGAATGTGGAGCCTTAAACTATGAAACCACTAAAAGAAAAATAGGAAAAACCCTTTAAGACATTGGTGTTAAACAGAGGTTTTTGGGATAAGACCCTGAAAAGAGAAGACACAAAAGGAAAAATAGACAAATGGGATTATAGCAATTAGGAAGCTTCTGCAACTAAGCAAACAATCAGAACAAAGAGACAACAGAATAAAGAGACAACCTGCAGGGTGAGGGAAAATGTTTGGAAACTGTTCATCCAAAAAGGGATTAATATACAGAATATAAAAGAACTCAACATCCAAGAAAAAGGAACAATGATCTGGATAAACATCTCTTAAAAGAAGACATACAAATGGCCAACAAATATATAAAAACACTCAATATCGCTAATGATCAGGGTATGCAAATCAAAAATCACAAGAAAATATCATTTGACCATAGTTGGAATGGCTGTTGTAAGTAAACAAAAAAATAACAAATGCTTGAAAAGATGAAGAAAAAGGGAAACAGGTATACATTCCCTTTTTAAAGAAGTCTTCTCTCTGGGTCACTAATGGAGATTTTCTAGAATCACATCTTGGTTGATCAAGGTGGATTTGATAACTATATGTATCACACTTGATTTGCCTGTTGGCATTTAGGCACAATGTTTCAGAGTTTAGAAATAGGAACAGACTCTGCTTTTTAACTCCAATGAATAACTCTAAGAAAATTAGAGAAAATATTACATGCATTAGATTTTAATTTGCCACTCAAATGCAGAGACCATATGGAAATTATAGTTTGAATTTTTATTTTCCAGTGCCTGGAAAAATTTTTTTTTAATTTAAATTGTATTTGAATCTAAGGACATGATTTTTTTTAATAATGTTTTACTTGGTTAGCAAGAACACAATGTAGTTATTAGAAACCAATCACAGACCCGCCCATTCCAACATGAATTGACACTTACAATCTTTGTACAGTTGGGATAATCAGTGAATGCCCATAGGTCTGTCTTCCTTTCTGACTTTTGAAAGAAATCCGTGTACATATAGGATTAGAAGTCCACTTTCAGAGTCAATCTAAGGTAGTTCTCGATCTAAGCATGACCATTTTTTTTAACAATCTTTTTTATTTGTTCTAATTATTTATATATGACAGTAGAATGCATTTTGACACAACACACATACTGGAGTATAACTTCTCATTCTTCTGGTTGTACATGATGTAGAATTACACAGGTCATGTAATCATATATGCACATAGGGTAATAATGTCAGATTCATTCTACTCATTCCTATCCACATTCCCCCTCCCCTCCCTTCACTCCCCTTTGTCTAATCCAAAAATACCTCTATTCTTCTCTAGACTTCCACTGCCCCATTCTGAATGGGAAAAAACATTTGGCCTTTGATTCTTTGGAATTGGCTTATTTCACTTATCATGATATTCTCCAGTTCCATCCACTTACCTGCAAATGCCAAAATTTCATTCTTTTTTAAGGCTGAGTAATATTCCATCATGTGTGGAACACACACACACACACACACACACACACACACATACAATTTCTTTTTCCATTTATCTGTTGAAAGTCACCTAGGTTGGTTCCAAAGCTATTCTGAATTGAGCTGGTATAAACATCATTGAGGCTGGATCACTGCAGTATTCTGATTTTAAGTCCTTTGGGTATTTAAACCTAGGAGTGGAGTGGGATAACTGGGTCAAATGGTGGTTCCATTCTTAGTTTTCTGAGGAATCTCCATTTTCCTTTCCATAGTGGTTGCACCAATTTGCAATACTTGGCAAGAAAAGTAAAGCAAAAGGCATCACAACACCAGACCTTAAACTATATTACAGAGTCAGAGTAACAAATATGGCATAGTATTGGCACCAAAACAGATACATAGACCAATGGTACAGAATAGAAGACACAAAGACCAACCCACATATATAGTTATATTAGACAAAGGCACCAAAAACATACATTGGAGAAAGGATAGCCTATTCAACAAATAGTGCTGGAAAAACTGGAAATCCATGTGTAGCAAAATGAAATTAAACCCCTATCACTTACCTTGCACAAAAATCAACACAAAATGGATCAAAGACTTAGGCACTAGAGCAGAGACACTGAGCCTAATAGGAGAAAAACTAGGCCCAAAACTGCACTAAGTCGGCTTAGGAACTGACTTCCTTAACAAGACTCCTAAAACGCAAGAAGTAAAATCAAGAATCAATAAATAGGATAGATTCAAACTAAAGCTTCTTCTCAGCAAAGGGAACAATCCATAATTTGGAGAGAGGGCTTACAGATTGGGAGAAAATCTTTACCACATGCTCCTCAGATAGAGCACTCATCTCCAAGATATTTAAAGAACTCAACACCAAATAAAACCAAATAACCCAGTCAATAAATGAGCTAAGGAACTGAAAAGGCACTTCACAGAAGAAGATATACAATCAATCAACAAATATATGAAAAAATAGGCAACATCTCTACAATTAGAGAAATGCTAATCAAAACTGCACTGTGATTTCATCTCACTCCAGTCAGAATGGCAATTATCGAGAATACAAGTGACAATGAACGTTGGTGAGGATGTGGGGGAAAGGTACACTCATACACTGTTGGTGGGCATGGCCACTTTTTAATGCTGTATCCTCATTCAAATGCTTTGAGCTCAGTAAACTTTAGTTGTGTTTCTGTGTAGAATGGTGATTATTATAGCTCTGTTCCATTGTTTGTCTTGAAGATTAAATGAGACATGTAAACAGTTTAGCAGAGTATCTGGTACATGTCAGCAGTTAATATCTTACTTTTTCTTATCTATATTATAGATATTATTTTTAAAATTATACCCATGATTCATTGCTATTGTTATCATTATTAAATTCATGCCTGCTTTTATATTAAATGACTCATTCATTGTGTTGCTACCATATGCCCATCCCCAGTCATCACTCAATCTAATTTGCTTTGCTTCCAACTGCTCTGCTCTCTGCTCTGTGTCATACAGGCTAAATTTTTCAGTGTTTTCCTTATGAAATGCTTTGATGGAAAGCCAGAATTTGTTATGAAGAATTCTCCATGTGAGTCACCCTCCTTGTAGAAAGAATCACAGTGCTGGGAAGGGATGTGGTTGGACTAGACAACTTTTCAGATGCTCCAGATCTGGAATTCCTAGATTCTAAGGTATTCAAAGAGAACAGCAATATCTGTCCCTGATTTTGCATTCAGGTTTAATATTTGTGACTCTGCCAACTTTCCTCAGAATATTCTCCATTTCTAACTTCAATATCTTTCTGTGTTAATTATCTAAAACTTGGAAATAATATCAGTTTAAATATTTATAAAATAGGAATGGTATAACAGGAGGGACATGTTGTAATAAATATGAACAAATACTGTGTTCATAGCACCTTTTATAGTATCTTTTGCACATAACAAGCATGTTAGATTGTCTCCTGAATGCTATTGTGGAACTTGTCCATTATGACCGTAGCGGAAAGTCTGGAAAAATCTTAACTACACAAATGTGTTCCACTCTATCCTTGCTCCATCCAAATAGTCTCATGAGCTTCTAATACACTAAGTGAATTCAAAGATTGGCCAATTTTTAGATAAACTGGAAAAAGAATGTATCCTTAAATGAATTGCTTTATAATTTATAAAACACCCCATCCAAATTGATAGTGATGTATATTTGAATAATTCAAGAAACAGGATGTCAATAGCTTTTAGCATCAGGTACCAGGAGAGCTTCTGCTTTTGAATATTAATTTGACTAATTTGGAATATTAGGCCATTTAGCATTGTAAGCACATATGCAGAGTAGTAGGATTCTTGAAGGGTAATTTAATCCTAAATAGGGACTTCTAGCATTTTTAAAAAATGCAATTATTATTCTAAGGTCTCCTAAGAAATATTCTGTAATTGATAAATAACAGGATACCCCAATTTAAATATAAATGGGCATAAAATGAAGTATTGAAAATGCTTCTGGAAGGAATCAGTACCAGCCTGTTTTATTTTGTATTGTTTTCCTCTTATTTATACAAATTAATTTATAGTTTGATTATCATGGTTTGATTTTTTTTTTCAATTTCAAGACATCAAAAGTATAGGGAAGAAAATTTTTAAAAAGAGAAATGAAGCTGTGTGCCATGATGCACGCCTGTAATTTCTGTGGCTCAGGAGGCTGTGGCAGGAGGATCATAAGTTTGAAGTCAGCCTCAGCAAAAGTGAGACACTAAGCGGCTCAGTGAAAGCCTGTCTCTAAATAAAATACAAAATAGGGCTAGGGATGTGCTCAGTGGTCAAGTGTCAAGTGCCCTTGAGTTCAATCCTCAGTACTCCTCCACAAGAAAAAAAAAAAGTGAGACTAAATCAAATTATGAAGCACAGAAATAGAAACAATTAACAGTGAAAAATCAACATTTGGAATGGGAAATTTTTTTGCAAACCACATATCTGATAAGAGGCTAATATTCAGAAAAATAAGGAGCTCCAAATAACCCAATCAAAAATGGTGAAGTACTTGATTAGACATTTCTCCAAGTAGTCAACACTTGTATAAAAGGATGCTCTATTTTGCAAGTCATCAGGGGAATGCAAATCACCTATAGGGAGATACCACCTCACATCTGTTAGGGTGCACAGTATAAAACAAACAACAAGAACAGATTGGAAAATAACACCTTAGGATGTGGAGACACTGCAAACTTTGTTCATTAACTGGGGAATACAAAAAACTATGCTGCCCCTATTGAAAATAGTGTGGAGATTTCTCAAAAGATTTAAAATCAAAAGAATTGAAATCAGTTTTTTGAAGAGATATTTTGCACTCCTGTTTTCATTACATTATTCACAATAGCCAAGAACAAGGAACTGTGATGCACCATTCAGCCATAAGAATGCAGGAAATTTGGTCAAGTGTTATATCATGGAGGGGCCTTCAGGATATCGTACTAAGTGAAATATGCCCATCATGGGGGACTATTCTGCATGAGTACATTACATCAGACCTCTAAAGTAGCCAAATTCAGAGAAATAGAAAGTAGAATGATGGTTACTTCATTACAGGGAACTTGGGGGAGGGAAAAATCAATATATACTGTTTCACTCATGCAAGACAAAAATAGTTCTAGACATCTGTACAACATTGTGCTTATAATTGACAATATTGCATATTCATGTGAAAGTTTAAAAGAATAGATCTCATGTTAAGTATTATTTACCAAAATTTTTTTATAAAGTCTTTTGAGGAAATACTTTCTTCATTACTGTGCTAGACTGTGAAGATACAAAGAATAAAACTCTTTTGTTCTGTTTTCACAGAATAAAGCCATGTCTATATCAACAAGCAAATAATTTAAGTCAGTATAAAAGTCAGTGATTTATCATCCTGCAAATATGTAAATACTTTTAGGGAGAACACTTTTACAGAGGATTAGCAGAGTCAGCATTTCCAATGACAAATTTATGTTTATATTGAGTATAATACATAAATCTAGTACATGTTTTCCATCTTTTCTTTTAATACCCTGCTGGGTGTGGTGATGCATACTTGTAATACCAGCAGCTTGGGAGGTTGAGGTAGGAAGATTGCAAGTTCAAAGCCAGCCTCAGAAACTTAGCAAGGCCCTAAGCAATTTAGTAAGATCCTGTCTCAAATTAAAAAAAAAAAAAAAAAAAAAAAACCACGACAACAAAATACAAATAAATGAAAAAGGTTTGGATGTGGCCCAGTGGTTAAGAGTTCCTGGGTTCAATCCTTGGTACCCCCAAAATAGAAATTAAAAATAAATTTTTTTCATTAATGATACCAAAGCCCTATTATATTATATGTGCACCAAATCTATTTCAAGTCTATTGAACATATATAGTTTCTAGTAAGAAACATAGAATAATTGTCTTTCTCTCCATCTTTCTACAGTTCAGTGCTATCTGTAGATAATGTCAGGCAGAGGCATTTGCAATCTCATATCTGGCAAGGTCAGAAAAACTGAAGCACAGATATGTTGAGTAACTTGTCTGAGACCATAAAGCTATTAAGGGACAAACCAGGTTTCATAATCAGTCTATCTGACTTGAAAACTCTATTGGATCATTTCCTATAATAATGTTGTCAGTTCTCATGTGTGACAGTTTAAATCAATTTGATTAGGTTAAGAGATGCCTAGGAAGCACCTAGGATTAAGAGACTTCTGAGTGTATGTATGAGGGTGTTTCCAGAAAGATTGGCAGGTAGAACAGCAAACTGAGGGGGCAAATCCACATTGAATGTGGCTAGTGGATAATATAAAAGGCGGAATTAATGAAAATCACAGTAGATGCAAGCTTGGTTCTTGAGTGGGTACATGTATTGTTGTTGCCATTGCCTGTGGACTTTGGACTTCAGCTCCTTCCCTCTTCCAACCTGGACTCTCACCAGTGATTCTTCAGGGAGTGTTCAGGTTTACGATCTTGGACTAGGGCTGTATTATTGCTCCTTCTTCTTCTGAGGTTCCAATTTCTTAGACTGAGCAATTACTGGTGTCTCTAGTTGTCCAGCCTGCCTATGACCATTGTGGGACTACATAGCTTCTAATCATATAAACCAACATAATAAATCCCCTTTTATATCCAAACATGTACATATTGTGCAGATTCTGTAACTCTGGAGAATTCTTAACTAATTCATCATAAAAAGAAACTTCTCTTTTTTTTTTTTTGAACCGGGAATTGAACTCAGGGGCACTTGGCCACTGAGCCACATCCCCAGCCCTATTTTGTATTTTATTTAGAGACAGGATCTCACTGTGTTGCTTAGGGCCTCGCTAAGTTTCTGAGGCTGGCTTTGAACTTGAGATCCTCCTTCCTCAGCCTCCCAAGTCACTGGGATTACAGACGTGTGCCACCGCGCCTGGCAAAAACAAACTTGTCTCTTGAGCCATGAGTCAAAAGTCCCATCACTGCCACCCTAATGCTTTGCATCTCTTGTTCCAAAAGTTTTCAAAAGATGCATCTATGCTTGTGAAAACCAGTTGCTCTACTTTCATTCTCATAACTTTTTCCAGTTTACCTTATACTCTCACTTTGACACAGAGATCCCCCTCCCTCATCCCAGGCTGCTGAATCCTATAGTCAATCCCCAGTTCTGTGAGTTCCATCAGCAAAGCATTCCTGTACTCCTTTTGAATAAACTTTCTTCACCTGACTCTCAATATCATGTACAGCGTCTTGATTTTCCTTCTACCTCACTTGTCTATCTTTCTTACTTTGCCCCAAGATCTTAACTTGGGAGCAGCTCCATCTTTGATGCTCATCCAAGATCCACCAAATGACTTTGGTGGATCTATTCTAGGTTCTGAATGTCACTTAAATTTCAATAACTTTCAAAATTAGAGATTTGTTCAGATTTCCTTTTCAACTCAAGATTTTTTATTTTCAAATGTCTACCTTGGCTCTCTACATAGATGTCTAGTAAATATTTTAAATGAACCATTTCCAAGACTCAAGTACAAGTTTTCCTTCCAAACCTGTTTAACACAACTAGATACATTTCCCATTTCAACAATCTGTCTGTTTCTCATTATAGCTACTACTGTCACATTGACCCGAACCACAAGCATTATTTGCCTGGATTATTTAAAATAAATAATAAAACATTAAATAGTTTACAAGTTTTCTGGTTTCAAACAGTTTTTGTCTATAGTCTATTTTCAGTATGGCTGTCAGAGATACCAAAACATAAGTCAGATGATGTCATTCCTCTGCACAGAACCCACCCAATCATTTCATGCAGAGAAAAAATACAAGGGTTCACATTCGTCTGTCTCTGAATCTCTGATCTCCTCTATTCTTTTCTCTTCTTTCATTTTTTCTTTTCCAGTTCACCATTGCACTCATTCTGTAGGAGATTGGTTCTAGATGCCTCCTTGAGCTGAGTTTTCCTTTTTCTCAGACAATAGCTTTATCCACACTCTCATCTCTTTTAAGTCCTAGTTCATATTTTAAACTTTCAGTGATCTTGATTCTGAGCTATTAACACTGTAAATAATGGGCCACCTCACTTGTCCTGTTCCCAATCCAAAAAAAAAAGGTTTGTCATACAATATTTATCTGATAACAGACAAGATAATTTACTTATTTATTATGATTATTGTTATGGTTTAATATCAGGTATCCTCCAAAAACTCATATGTGAAACAATGCAAGACTGTTTAGAGGTAAAATTATTGGGTTATGAGCGCCTTAACCTCAGCAGTCCATTAATCCCCAGATAGGGATTACCATCCTACCAGCTGAGAGGATGTGGCTGGAAAAAATGGGTGTGTCATTGGGGTGTGACTTTGGGTTTATATTTTGTCCTGGGTTAGAGGAGAAGTCTTTTGACTGTTCCAAAGCAGTCCTCTACCAAACTGTTCAACCATGATGCTCTGCCTTGCCTCAGGTCTAGAGCAATGGAAGTATCCATCTATGGACTGAGACCTCTAAAACCATGAGCAGCCAAATTAACTTTTCCTTCCCTGATGGTTCTTGTCAGATCTTTTGGTCACTGCAGTGAAAAAACTGCATAAACAATGACTATTTACTATCTGACTTTCTCAGCTAAGATATTAGGACTATAAGAACAGATACATGGTCCTTCTCCCACTTCTGTAATAGGTCCTGCAACAGGACCTGAGGCATAATAGCATCCCAGAAAACACTTGTTAAGTGTGCAAATGCAAAACAAGTATGTAGCAGATCTCTTTTAGCTATCTTAACTTTGTAGAAAATTAAGGTTCAAGTTGTTCTCTGAAATATCAAAGGATGAAATAATTTTTTCTCTCATATTTCTGTCTATCTAACTAAAGTCTCATTTTCTACCTGTTAGTCATGGGTCTATGTAAATTTATTTCAGGTTGCATATAAATCACAAGCAGTTCAATGATATTGATCATTGCTGCCATTTAATGGGTTCGTCAGTGATTATCTCCAGGCATGACCCTGAATCAGCATTTGCTTGTGTGCCCTCTGGCTTGTAAATAACTGGAATAATGTCTTTTGACTTTGCTTCCACAAATTCAGGAGCATTTCTGTTGCGCTTTAAGGTCATCAAATGCTTATCAGTGGGCTCTTTGGTTTACACAAAAAACAATTGAGATATAAGGAATAATAAAAATCATTCATAAATATTTTGTTCCTCTTTAATTGCTCTGAGGTTAATCTCTTGTTATGACAGCAAAGCCTAGCCCTTCTAGGATTCTTTGAACATTGTAATTCAATAATGTGATCTTCATGGGCAGTGAATTTATCTGTCACAGTCAGTTTTCCCTTCACTCTTTGAATCAACCGGCATTTACCCGTATCAAACGCCATTTGTCCATCACTTCTAAAACCCTTGAAAATTTGTAGCTGCTCATTGGAGCTGGGTGTGAAGGTTGACATGGATCATCTATTCTCTCCAGAATGACAAATAGCTTTACATGGTGATCCTCACATTTTATCTTAATTTCTTGGCAAACGTTAATTTAATTTTCTGCTAAATGGTTTCAATCTCATGCAGAACCAAAGTGAACTAAGTAACTATCTCGGAAATATTCCCTGACTTGTCAGGATATATTTAATTTCCATTTAAATGAAAATTAAGTAATACTTAGTGGTGATTTTTTAAAAATCATCAACATAATTACTAATGTCACTGTGAACCTCTGAGAAATGTTAAACTTGAATTTCCCAGTAGGCTCTGCTATAGTGGAAAATAAATTATATAGTGGTTATCTAAATTTATTTCTTAAAGAGAGGTTGGAGAGAAACAATACAGACTGAGAACATCTTGGAGCTAGAAATAGTCTTAGATATTATCAAGTCCAATCATGACACAGTTTGCAGATAGAGAAATTGAAGCTCAGACAGAGAAGATGAATGCATAAATTCACATGTATCAAACTAGGCAGAGGTCAACTGTAAACGCTGGTCTTTTGACTTAGCCTTATGAAGTTCTGAAATTATATGCACACTTTGTTGAGTGTGTTCAGGAGAATCATTGTTTAAAGATGGTATACATGGCAATTGAGCACAAGATTATTAATCTTTATAATTAAGTACCAGGTTCTACCTTGCAATTTCATAGACATAGTTGGTCCCCTTTGTAAATTTAATCCCAGGGTCCATGTAAAACTAATTTGAGCTCTGTATTCAGTTTCAGTCATTGGTAACTTCTTCTCCACTGAAGACATTGATGAATTATTTAGATGTCACCCCCAGGGCTTTGGATTTCTGTGACTTCAGCATTTTCTAAGCTCAAGTGCAGTCGTTGGAACAAAATGCTAAATGTGTTGCCAGGTGCCCATGTGGGGATGTAACAAAACACCTGAAATTTAATATTTCTAAATGAAGAAGAGAGTTACATTTTTATCTTCTGCTGACTTCTACCTCCCCTTGGCACAATAACAAGTAAAGACACACAATAGTAAGAAAATCCAAATACAGTCTTCCTTTCCAAAAAATCTATTATAGGATTTTAAAATAATTGAACATAGGATAAAATGCAATCATAATTTTTTTTCCACTATAGGTGTGAGGCTGTGTGTGTGTACATTGATGTGAGAATCAGATATCAACATCAAAGAATTTTATTGTTTTCCTCGATATGTCAGAAAATTTTAACTTTTAAAATGTGTCATTTAATATGCAAATAAGTGTTATATGGAAAAAATCATTGATGTCTCTGCTTTGCACACTAAATCCATCACCCCAGGCAGCTCTCTTAAAGACACCATTTTCCATCTGTGAACGAAATGATTGAGTTAGATTGTTGAAGTCCTTGTTATCATCAATATCTATTTGATGATTTGCTGCTGAACTCAAACTGCAAGTTTCTGTCACCATTTTCTGAGACAGAAATTATAAGAATTATTTCCTGTGTGATCTAAAATAATATTCATCTGAGACCCTGGCAAATAAAATATGACTACTATATATGTATCAGCCCCAGATGGGTTGATCCCTGCTATTTCTTAATCAGAGTTTTGAACAATTGTATTCCTAAGGTCATTCTTTTTCTGCTCCTTAAACTGACCTTTTTGGATCATCATACATCATACACACTAGGATTTTCTAATAGAGAAAATATCAAGACTAGATTTTAATTTCAGATTTTAAGGCTCAGCAAAGAGAACTTGGTCAAACTTGATTGTTTTTGTCTCATATACGTCCCCTCCGTTTCTCTTCTGTTCTTCTCTCCCTTCTATTTGCCCAACTAGGTCTCTCATATCAAAAGCCAATGTCAGAAGAAACAGATCCGTGTTCCCCTCCTACTGCCAGTTTCCCAGAGTAACCTAGGAATGTTGTCTATTTTTACTTGATGATCAGAATGTTGTGGGACATCCTTCTTACACAATGTGAAGAGTCTTCTTTACACAATTAGATATTGGAAGACTGAAAGAGTCATAGAAGAAGCCCCAGGCAGATGGGGAGCCCGGTAGTTCACCTTCACCAACCTCCTGGTAAATTCCCCGCTGGCCACCTCTGTTTGAGTGTTTACCCCTGTGTGCTCGAGTTTCAGCACAAAGAAGGTGAAAAATACTGGTGTCCTATCCCTTTGCCTTCAAAGGTATGTGACAATAAAAATACTTTCTGTGACTTCTTGCCTGAAAATGCAAAAATACTCTCTTGAAAGCTGCAAAGGACAATTGATAAGATTTTACTGTTTTCTTCATTGGACTTTACGTTTCTTGAAGTTCATAAAGAAGTCGAAAGCTGCCTAGAGTACATATACTGGTGTGGTGTCTCTGACAAGATGTCCTCATGGACAAAATGTTGACATTAGCATAATGCATATGATTTATGTAAAATATTCAAATTTATTCTTAGAGTAAAGGATAAAATGTTGCTTTAAGCCTACTGATACATTAAAACAATTGTAGGCTTACAGAATGATCCTTAGTGATAAAATTTAGAGAGAAATTAAGCGTGAGAGAAAAGGTAATTGACCTCCAGTAAATACCATTCCGTGTCAGTACGAGGCAACAAGACAAGGTCAGCTTTCATATTTCATAAGACTAGTGATAACAACACTGTAATCTGCACAGTTACTTTGGATGTGAGATGATATTCTATTTCTGGGACAGTCAACTCTCCTTCATGTAAGATACCCTTCTCTTCCCACGTGCAAGTTATTTGTATTCATTTTTTAAAAAGAAATAAAAAGAATTACAAAAACGATTGCCCATATTCCCAGAACTCTGTGGACATGATGGTTTATTTTCCTCCAGTCATTATTTTTATAGATATTTACTTAACATATTTGAGAATGGACGATCCATATCCTTTGTTCCTGGTTTATTCTTTGCACATATTGCAATCCTAACATATCTCACTGTAAATCACCTTTTGGCAAATGTTCACGCTAACTACCAAGTACCAACTAATAAAGTTTACATAACTTCCCTCCCATTATAGGATATTTAGGTTAATTCCAAACTTTCCCTGTTAACATACACTGCCTTAAAATTTTGTGCATAAGCTCTTTTTCTATTTCAGATTCCATTCTTAGGAAAGATTCCCAGAAGCAGAATTAGACTCCAAGGGTTTGAATCTTTTCCTTTCTGTGAAGGTTTTTTAAAAGACAAGGTTCCCAATCACAAACCAAATAGGATGCTTTGATTTTCACGTTTAAAATCTAAATTTATGAAAGATTCTATTAAGCTGACTTTGACATTTTTTTTTTTCTCAGCCTCTGGTTAAAGGTTTCTTTCTCTGTCAGTTGTAGGACTGGCAATCATAGTTGGACTGACAACAGTCAAACTGGGTGAAACCACCAGATTTTAATTCTGTTGACTGATACCACATTCAAAGATCTGAGTGTTCTGTGGGACAAACTGGCTTCAAACGCAAACTGGCTATTCCATCCTTCCATGTGATCTCGCTTATCATAATGAATAAATAAACAAAGATCAAAATAACAGGTTTTATGAGTACATAGCATTTCATTACAATTAACTCTTTGAAGTGATATATACCCTTGAGCAGAATGAGTTTTAAAATTCTATTATTCCCCCTGATACCCATCCTTTGACAACCACCATTCTATATTCTGCTTCTGCTAGTGCCACTATTTCAGATTGTACATACATGAGAGATCATGATGTTTTTGTGTTTATGCTTCTGACTTATTTCACCTAGGGCAACATTTTCTAGGGTTATCCATGTTGTCACAAATGATAGAGATTTCTTAATTTTTTTAAAGACTTGAATAGTACTTAGATGTACCACAATTCTTGTATCCACTCTATGGGCTCTTAGTTTTCCATATTGTGGTTATTGTGAATAATGTTACATTGAACATATGTGTGCAGCAAGATCTTTGAGGTAGACTTTATTTACTTTTTAAAAAAATTTGGTTCATTGTACACAAAGTAGGATCATACAATTTGCATATTCATACATATACATAGGGTAATGATGTTTGTCTCATTCTATTATCTTTCCTTTTCCAGAAGTGGGATTACTGGCTCATATGGTAGTTCTGTTTTAAACTTTTTGAGGAAGTTCCATAGTGTTTTCTATAATGGATGTGCTAATTGACATTTTTACCAAGAGTGTACAACAGCTCCCTTTTTCCACTGAGGTAATACCTGTTTGTGGTTTTGATTTTAATTGCTTTGATGATTAATGTTGTGGAGCATCTTTTCATATACTTGTTGACCATTTATGTCTTCTTTGAAAACATTTCTGTCCAGGTTCTTTGCCCATTGTTTCATTGGGTTATTTGTTTTACTGCTACTGAGTTATGTGAGTTTCTTAAATATCTTAGTTATTAATCCTTTATCAAACAGTTTGCAAATGTCCACATCCCAATCTGTAGGTTATCTTTTCATTTTGTTGATCATTTTCGTTACTGTTAAAAAAAATTCATTAGTAAAAGACGTAAATAAGGTGATTCTTCTCACTTTTGATTTTCTAAAATTTTTGGTGACATAAGCATAGTTGTACAGGTACTGATATGATTTGAGGGGAAACAAAGAAATAATCTTTCAATATACCTTTGGAATGTGAAATTAGAGCTAACATATTTTTAACTCAAAACAAGGAAACAATTTCTTGTAAACATCACTTGTCTCTTCATCTGAGACCAAGTGAAGTCTTGATAGCAAGTTGCTAATGGGTGTTTACCTTTGGTAGAAGGATAGGTTTCACGACTTTAAAATTGCCCTTCATCTTTGAAATTTACTGAATCTTTCATAGTTGGGAGGCAGACCTGTCTGGATTGATGAATGGCTGAGGCAAAAAGGGAGCAGAGATTTCTAGGAGAAAATGTATCCTAAAAAAAGAGTTACTCACGAGGGTTTGGCCTGGGATCAAGCTTTCATTCTTGGTGAAGAGCCGTGGTTTAGAAAATGGCTTATTGATCGTCACTCAACATTGTCTAAGTCCAGGTTTTCATAACACACTATGTGAGTTCTTAAGAAAAAGGAAAGTGTGAACAAAAACTAAAAGAAAACTTTTCAGTAAAACCATGTAAGACATTATCATGCAATAAGATGGAGGGAACTCATTCCGTGGTCCACAGCTCAGATTGGGTGCCTTGAGGACTCCAGATGAGACTGGAGGGCATCAAAAAGAATTGGATGATGAAAACAGCTCATTGCCTTGTAGAGGAGGAAACATGATGAGTAGCAGGATACAAAAGCCCATTTGAAAAGGAAATGCCAGTCGGCACTAGTGGTTCTCAGAGGAAGGCAAGGATGCCTTGAGAAAGAGAAGAGACTAGCCTAGTGACAATTAAATGAAATGACGTGTGAATATTTCCCCTGCATTGTAGTCAGACAGCAAGAGTGTTGAGTTCAATTTCAAAAATAATTCTCTTCTTGGGAAAACTCTATACTACTAGAGGCAAACAGCTAACGTTATGAACTCCATACAGTGCTGAGTCGTAACTCAGTTTGACTTTGTTTTTCCAAACAGTTAAAAAGAGACTTGGCTGATACTTTCAGAGGGGAAATTGAAAGAGAGAACAATTCTGGAGAAGGAATATTGCATTTCTCAGGTTCATTTGCTATGACTGCCTACCAAAGCAATTATAGGCAAACCTTCCTTTCTTTCCTAGAAGATAATAAAAATGATAATTAGCAATCTGCTTCTCCATTTCTTCGCATGTTCTTGACCTTGCCTTGCTATTTAGGGATTATCATTTTGAAGACAATTTTTAGAAAGAATATGATTTGATGTGTTTGTAAAACTTTATCTTCTTAAATATAAATGTTTTCCCAATGTTCTCTAAGCAAGAAGTAGGATAACAGAAAAGTCTCTGTTAATTTTATTTTCTTGGATTCCAGAAAGTTATAAATAAGCATGTACATTAAATGATATATCTTCAAGATTTTTATTGGAGACTTATGAATTATAAATAATCTATAAGAGTTTAATTAAATGTATTTCATCTTTAAGATCAAGTACAGGGCACAAACACAGGTTTTGATGTCTGACTAACCTGCCGGTACATTCTCACACCATGGTGCCCAGGCTAAGCCTCAGCCTTCCCGCCTGGGAAGTGGTGATAATCTACCAAAGGCTTCTTGTGAAGATTAATGAGAACGAAGGCTAGGAAACAACTTGAATTGAACTCTCTGATCTCAAGGACTCTGCACTACGAGTATAAAGTGGAGGAAAAAAATGACCTTGAAAACTATATGAATAAGGCTCAAGTGTCAAACTGGGCTATAAGTGCTAGGGAAGCAAAAAGAAGGCCACTCTCAGAGAGTTGAGTTCTCACTGGAGAAGGAGAGGCAGGAACTGGAACTGGAAGAGGACAGGATGAATAGGTCATCTCTGAGCCCCCAAACCAAGTCCTGAAGAATTTAGCTGATACTTGGAATGACCAGTACCTGAAGTCTTGCAAGTACATCCCACCCCTGTTACTTCCTGGGTACATTTCATGGTCATTGGTTCCAGTAAGTGGTTGAATAAAGATTGCAGTAAGCTAGGAATTTAGCCCAACCATATTAAACATATACACCTACATCAGCCTTCAAACCTCTTTCTTTGTCAGTATCCCCATGCACACACTTGGCAAGCCCACCAGAACCTAACTTGTAATACTTATGGAATCTGTTCTTTCTCTCTAGATTAATTTCCTGTGCCTGTGTTTAACACTGGCTGTTTTAGATTTTAATTATTTCAGTAGTTTTGTTGTTCTTGCTCCACAATGGTGCATGATTCATACAAATGGCAGATCGCATTTTCTAATTTGCATCGTATCTCTGAAATCATTTCAGAAGGTCATTACAATGTTTGTCCTGTGGCAATAAGGAAGAAACAGAAGAACAAGAAATTGTTTCAAATGATGACTATGCCTCCCTGGGTAGGAATAATGGGGCCTAACTTCAACTTTTTGCACATGTGTTTTTACAGGGAATCATCCTCTCTTCATGTTCAAATTAAACTCATTAATTTCTTACCTTAACAAGTTCAAAAAGCTGTCTAGTCATCCCTTGTCATACATAGTGGATTGGTTTCAGAATCTTCATGGATACCAAAACCTGTGGATACTCAAGTTCCTTATATAAAATGGTATAGCATTTTGCCTATAAATATGACACAATTTATACCTCTGGAAAAGTATGAGAATGTTGTAAATTTGGGAAGCAGTAATAGTTAGTAGTAAAATGGTAATAGATTGGGTCTAAACTGACAGATGGTTATTTGAAAAGGTAAGGATAGAGCATGATTTACATTTGTATGTAGCCCATTGGGTGAATGATATGACTGACTTAAGAAATTAAATAAAAATCAATTCCCTGTATTCATGGGTTCATCATCGATGGTCTCAACCAACTATAGATCATGAATGTGGGGGGAAAATATGCATTTGCATTGAATTTGTACAGAGTTTTTTTTATGTTGCCATTATTTCCTAAACATTATAATACAACTATTTACATGAAAATTGCATTGTATTAGATATTATAAACAATCCACAGATTATTTAGAGTGTATATAGGATGTACATAGTTTATATGCAAATACTGTACCATTTTATTCAAAGGACTTGAGCATCTACAGATTTTGGCATCCATGTAGAGCCTAGATCCAATCCACCATGTATAACAAGGAATGACTGGACAGCTTTTTGAACTTGTGAACATGAGAAGTTAATGGGTTTAATTTGAACACAGACTTGAAAGGGACAAGAAAATTGATGCGGTGCGAAGGAAATCGTGGGAATGGATGGAACTGACACTGAGCAAGGACTCCCTGTACAAACTGCATTGAAGGCAATGCTGTGGAACCAGCTTTTGCAAAAGCTAAGAGCTTTAACTGTGAAGTCAATCAGTAAGGAGGGTAGAACAAAGAGCTCAGTTTAGCTTCCTGGATTAGTTGGTAGTGAGGGAATTTATATGAAGGGAGTATAGAGAAGCTGCTTGCTGATTGGATGGTGGGTAGGAGAAATTTTAGGGTTCCTCTTTGCAGGTATAGACAGTCATCATTACTCTTCACATTTTTTTTCTTTTGAGAGAGTTATCATGTTCTTCTGTGATGTCAAAAGATCATACCATACAGAGCTGGTTTCTGCATATGTCCATTCTTCAAAACTGGCTTTGAACCATCATTGAGTGGATTCTGAAGGTACTTCCTAAAAAACTACTGAATCACTTGTTGTTTAAGGAATTTATGAACAAGTATTTCTAGGTTTTAACTGATTTCAGACTCATCTGAGCACAGTCAGTGGGGGAGAAGGAAGTGGTTCAGGGAGAGAAGTGTCATTTCTTGGATAGACCTGCATTCACCAGCTCCTGTGGCACTGCGGCTTCTTGCCTTTGTCCTCCTTTAGTGTGCATGCAGTACAGCAACACGATTAAGACTTTTCAAATGCAGTTAGATCACGTCTTTCTCTTGATCAAAATCTTCCAGAACCCTGTCTTACCTGCATTTTTCAATATACCACAGGCCCTTTGCAACCAGCTAACCCCTTCCCTACATGATCCCTAAAGTCTTCTTGTACAGTTTACCCCTCACTCCATTCCTAAGCACTCTGTCTTATTCTTCCTCCAGCATGCTGGCAATATTCTTACCTTGGTTTGTTCAGTGGTTATTCCTTTGTTAAGAATATTATTTTCCCAGAAGCAGCATGGCTATCTTTCAGATCCATACTAAATGGTGTTTGTTAACTGCATTTCATTAACTATCAATTTCCCTACCACCAAGATGGGCCTCTACCTTCCCGCAGTTCTGATTCCTGCTTTATTTTACTCCATAGCTGATAGTCTTGTCTTTTGTCCTACCTATTCCATTATCTGAGTATTGCCTCACTCTCCTCTTCAAATAATTAGGACAACCTGGTGTCCCTTTTGTTCACTGATGTCCACATATTACCCCACATGGTGCCCAGTACATAAGAGCCACTCAATGCCTCTTCATGAAGGAATGGATGAAGAAGAGAATGAATAAAATCTGGAATGATCCAGGATCTTAAGTAATAGGAAGAAGAAAGGGAGTCCATTTGAATGAAATAGGGATAGGGTACATGTCAAAAAATATCTGGGTGGAGATGAAATAGCTTTGATGGCTTTCCTCAGTTTTATTTATTTATTTATTTATTTATTTTCAATTTCATCAGTAATCTAGAAGTCTCAGCAGTGAGCTTACTGGCTTGTGGCATCCCATTCCTCATATACACATGTGTATATGTGTATGTGGTTCAGGGCAGCAGCATCTTCTATCATTCCGATACTTTCAGACTCCTAAAAAGACCATTTTAGCAGCATGAATTTCTATATACTTTTGGTGTTCTTGCTGTCCCTCATCTCAAGTGTAGGAGATGTTATTGGAAGGGTAAAATAATTCCCTTCTTTCTATACCCTTAATGGCTAGGTCGCATAAATTAAGACCAGTTTGCTGGAAATCCATTTATTTTTTATGATAAATCTTGTTCTTTCTGATGTCTAAATGAAAACTTTACAAGAAAAAGAAATTGTAGTCCTGTGTTTTGGCAAAAACATGAGCATTGAAGCCAGAAAATCTGACATTGAGTCCTCAGTTTGCTGCTTTTCAAGTATGTGACATCGGAAGATTCACAATTTCTTTATGCCTCAGTTTCCCCACTCTGCTTTTTGAACCCAGGAACATTCTACAATGGAGATACATTATCAGTTCTTTTTAGTTTTTATATTGTGACATTGTCTTTTTAAGTTGCCCAGGCTGACCCGAAACTTCTGATCTTCCTGCCTCAGCCTTCCAAGTAGTTGGGATCATAGGTGTGACCCACCACACTCAGCTTTGAGTAATAATATCAGTCCTACCTTGCTTCACTCAACTAGTGTGGAATTTAATAAGGTTATTTGGGAATTAATTCCTAAAATGTACAATTTATGAATCTTACATATTATACAATAATCTCTAAAGAAATTATTTTCCTCTGAGATTTCTTTGTAGGTACTATAAATCAGACAATTCTAAGTCTTAGTCTATGAAACACACTTATTTTAAAGTCGACTGATTTAAAATGTAATTCTATTCCAGGATTAGCATTCTTTTGTCTTCCAATTTGATTTGCCTGATATGTTGTGAAGTGTATGTGACGAAATGATTATAAGGTAGATTTGGAGTTGTTAAAGGGTGCTTCCTCTCTCAATGGAAATAACCATTTCATTTTGTAACTTATCCATTTCTACTAGAATAAAGCTGGGAAATGAATCAGGGTGTGTCAATATTCTGTGTCCCCTGATTGATTTTAAAAATGGTATTCTTAATCATAGTGAAATAGAAGATTGAAATTTGTAAGCTGTAAAACGATTCCCTCATAGAAAGAAATAGACTTGTAAACTTTAGCAGATGATGGAGAGATGCCTGTCAGAGGCATGACCACAGTGAATGACAAAGGAAAAGGACCCTATAGACCCACAGAGGCTTCTTGTTAACTTGGCATTTTCAGGAAAGAAGGGTCAGTAGAATCTTCTGGAAGAAGGGATTTGGGAACTAGAAGGGAGTGTGCTTTTCAGGGAGGCTTTGAATACAACTCATTTTAAGAACACCTGTGACAAGAGCTTGGGAGGCTGAGGCAGGAGGATCACAAGTTCAAAGTCAGCCTCAGCAACTTAGCCAGATCTGAAGCAACTTAGCAAGACACTGTCTCAAAAAAAAAAAAAAAAAAAAAAAAATTTAAAAAGTGCTGGGGATGTGACTCAGTGGATATGTGCCCCTGAGGTGTTTAATCCTTAGTATAAAAACAAACAAACGAACAAACAAAAAACACACCTGTGAGCTTTTCATTAAGAAGGCTACAACTGGAACCCAGAACTCCAGTCATTAATTTGTACATATTTTTTCACAAAGTCATTGACTGCCTTCTTTTTGCTGAAAGTCCTAATATGTGCTTTGCTCTCAGATTTCTAGATATATTCCATTCCTTTAGAAAAGAAACCAATTTATGCTTACCCCTTTTGTGATGGAGAGATAATTACAGGAAGACTGCTGTTCTGTCAGTGTATGGTGCCCTAGCAGGTCACCACATTTCTGGGCCTGGGTCTTTGTTGTAGAAGTTCATTGAGGCCATTATGTTACTGCACCTAAATACCAGGGCACTAGCCCCACCATCTCCAAACTCTCATGGGTCCAGGAGATGATTAAGATTCCAAGGCAGTTTTGGTTGAAAAATGAAACTGCAGAAAGAGAATGGTACTCATAGCAGCTGGGTTACACATTCTGCTTTTCCAGAAAATCTAGGTGAGACACCAAAAGTGAATCTGGTGTCTCTTTGGGGAATCTAGATACAAAATCAAGAGAGAAGCAAGTTCTATGGAGCTGACACCTTGTATATCCACTTGTACTTTTGAAAGGTACCTCTACATTGTTATGGCATTCATATCCAGATGTTAGCTTCCCTCTGCTATGGACTGAGCTGGGGATTAACTACTTATTTCACATTTATTAAGAGCTAAGCAATGGGCTAAATGTGGGCACTTTGATGAATAAAACATTGTGATGGTAGATCCCTCATGGGGACATCAGCCTACTCAGAAAAGTAGTTTCTAGGCAAATGATTTTTATGGTATTGAGGGTATGGCAGTACAATATGAAATGCTATAGGACAAGCCAGTAATGGTACTTGGGGGCTCAGGGATAGATTGTGCCAAACTCGGTTCTTAAAACAAGATCCCCCAAATCCAGGGTTTGTGTGACCTGAGTCTGAGTGCCTTTTCTTCAAACATCGTAGTACTGTGGATGACAGCACTGCTATTATTTCTATGCAGTTAAGCTATGGTATGTTGTCAGACACCTCCATTCCTCTTTGTCCACTAATGTAGCAGTATAAACGCTTGAGGAACAAGATAGCATGGCCAATAGCCATGTATAATATGGTCTCTCAACACCATCTTTTAAATGGGGAAAATGTCATCCCTTACTCCCAATTTGCTATAAATATGGACTGAAATACTGCCTGTACAACACAGAAACAAAAAGGACACTTCTGATTTTCTGAGCCTTTTACAGTGACACTATCATTAGCTCTTGTGTGTTGACTTTACTGTGGTTTTGGTTCACTTTATAGAGAAGGCTAACTTCCATTCATCTGGGCCCTCCATGAATGACCAGATGTCTTCTAAAGAGGTTCTCATCTTGTACACAAGATGTAGGCAAGATGAATAAAATCTTTTGCTCCCCACCTAGATTTTCTTATATTGGAAAGAGTCACTTTAGAATCTTCCAGAGGGACCTATGGGATGTGTTGTGATCCATCACACTGATATCAATATATTTGTAAAATGGTACTTTCCCAAGCATGGCACATTTTCCTGGGTATGTGGATGAGTTTTCCATGATATAGTGTAGTTGCACTTGTCCTATTAATGAGAGTCACAGCACTGTGGATGGCAAGACCTGAAAATGCAATTCTAAATGGAATTCTAATGTATGGAAGATAAGAAAAGGTGACCCTGAGGGCAAATTGATAATTGTGGCAAGTTCAATGCTTCCCACCAATGTACAGGGATAGGTTAATTTATATTTCCCCACAGGTGTTTGTCTGATAGACTGATGATGTTAAGCAGAATAACAAAATCTGCATTTAAATGAATGTATTATAAAATGGAAAAGTAGATACAGAATACAAAGTAAGCACCAACATGTTTGGGATGATAACAAAGTACAGTATCTTTAGAGTCCTCTGGGAAAACACTTGCCTATGATTTATGAAATTCTTAGGGAGTGGCTTTTAAATTTAGTCCCTCCTGAAATCTGGCTAATGAGTAAAGTAAAATTCTATACCTCTAAACATCAGACTTTGTTCTTTTCTTTATTATGGTGTAGAAACACTAGACTAATGTTTCTAATAAATTAGGAAGAATGCTAAGTAAGAAAGGGCACCAAAATGGAAAACTCACTGAAGCATAGACTCTGTGGACCAAAATGCAAATTGCTTTTATTAGTTTTTTTCTTTAAGACCATGGCAAAAGTAATGACCTGGCTATTTAATTTTTTAAAATTTTTTCTAATTAGTTATACATGACAGTAGAATGCATTGAAGCATTTTGATAGATCATACATAAATGGAGTATAATTTCTCATTTTTCTGATTATATATATTGTAGGATTACATTGCTCATGCAGTCGTATATGTACATGAGGTAATAATGTCTGTTTCACTCTACCGTCCTTTTTACCCCCACACCCTTTCCCCTCCCTTCACTCCTCTCTACCTTATATAAATTCTTCCCTAACAACCCCCACCCCTACTGTGAATTAGCATCTGCATATCAGAGAAAATGTTTGACCTTTGTTTCTTTGGGTTTGGCTTATTTTGCTCAGCATGATATTCTCCAACTCTATCCCTTTATCAGCAAATGCCATAATATCATTCTTCTTTAAAGCTGGGTAATATCCTATTACCCAGTGTGTGTGTGTGTGTGTGTGTGTAGTGTGTGTGTGTGTGTGCGCGTGTGTGTATAAAGAACACATATTCTTTATCCATTCATGTGCTGAAGGGCACCCAGGTTGGTTCCATAGTTTAGCTATTGTGAGTTGGAAAATTCGGAATGGAACCACCATTTGACCCATTTGACTCAGTTAATCCTCAAAGGACTTAAAATCAGCATACTACAGTGATGCAGTCACATCAATGTTTACAGCTGCTCAACCTGGCTATTTTTGTTTTAAATGTTGTGCAGATAATTTTGAAATCTAAAGGGAATCCAATTATTTTTGAGTCCTAGTCTTTCCAGAAACTTAAATAGAGTCAACAGTAAAATTCAAAATACTTAACTTTTATAACCAAAAGCAACTAATCAGAAAGAATGCCAACCATAATATAGGAACAGAATCCTAGTAGTTCCCTGATATGGCAGATGTTCACTTTTTAATTTTGCAATAGGAAAGGGATCTAGGAATCCAGGAAATAAGCCTGAGTGACCAAGATGGTGCTCCATGACATCCAACGAGCTTATGGCTATTTACCTACCGGTAAGAAAGTATTAGAGAATTTTAACAACTGGTATCACTGTACTGAGCATAGCAGCTTAATATCAGTCCTGAATAGAAAAATCATTGACTTCTGTTTTCTTGTCAAATTGGGCAACAGGAATTTCAGGCTGGTGGCCATCCGCCTTTCACCAGCTGTTGACTTTGCAAGTCAATCTCCCTGGTTGCATTTTTCTTCAAAGTGGTATAGAGATACCATTAGTGGCTTGGTAGGTGTGGTGGATGGGTACAGTCAGATAATTACCTGGGATACTACAATGCAAAAGTGGAAGTGTGACAGCAGTCTAATTATAGAGGGCACCTCCTGACATTGCTTGGTGTACATTCCATTTCCTACCCTGGCTTTGAAGAATTGCTGGGGCATCCTATAGCCATGAGTGAGCAGGAAACTCAAGTTAGGAGAAATTCATACTCTCTCCAGTGCAATTTTATTTTGAGAGCAGCATTACGAGGTTTTTAATGGTGGAGGCTAGTTTATCTTGGGGACTGTCACTGAGTGACTGTACAGGGATGTTACAATCTGCCTCCAGCACTTCTGCATGTCTCTTTTCAGAGACAAAGGGAATCTTCCTATCCCTGTGATTCTTTCCAAAAATTTCCTTCCAACAAGTTCCTCTTTTGCCTAAATCTGACAGTGCAGGTTTTGTTACCTGAAATCACAGTTGCTTACTTGACAACAGTTGGTTGCTATTTTTGCAGAGAAGTGACCCCTCAGTTTTTGGAGAAACATAGATGCTGTTCTCTGGATCTTTTCCCTATTCAAAGGAAATTTCTTCCTTTTCTTCCTCCCTTCTTTCCTTCCCTCTATCTCCTGTCTGTTTCCATCCATGATGTATAGAATTAATTCCGTATCTTTTCAACAAATCAAACCTAGTGCAGCCTCCCAGTTCCATGGGGACAGAGTTGAGCAAGCAAGGCAATTATGTATACACATAACCAGGAAATATACAGAATAAATAAGCTACTTACATAAATGAATGCTTACATAAAGTTCAATGCTATGTGATGGTTTACCTGTATGCATAGTGTCTGCTTTCAATGGAGTAATTTTCAGATTCAAACTGTGATCATGTCTCAGGGCTTTCACCCAGCCTCTCAGGTGGTACAGTCTCTTGACCAATTTTATTACCTTTGTGTGATTATCAGCAAAGTTACACACAGCAGTTCAGGTAAGATATGTCTTAAGGACTGCTGTTCATGTCAAAAATGTAATCATGAGGTAGAAATTGTCTTCAGAACAATGCTGTCCCAGACCTATTAAGGAATAAAAAAGAACAAAAGGGAACAAAGCAGTGTCATAGAACCTTGGATAATGATCTCAAGCCATGCTGGGCACTGACAGCAGAGTGGGAACAGGGATTAAGTTGTCCCCCACCCCTTTTAGACTTGTACAGCTAATTTTGTGGTAGAGGCCTCTCCTGCCATGGAACTGACAGTACAAAGTGCCAGGTCTGAGGGATTCAGTAAGATCTGGGCATGGGTTGAGTTAAAGCAGTAAAATAAAGGAAGAGAAGGGAAATGGGAAGAGGAGGCATAGTACATACCTGGACTTGTGGAAGTCAAAACATTGTCCTGAGAAAAAAGAAAATGAGATCAGATCTCCAGTACAACAGATCAGGTACAAGCTCAATCTTTAAGCCTGCAGGGGATACGTGGTGCCACCCACACCTAATCAGCTAGCACAGCCCTGCAGCAAAGGCCTTCGCTGCAGGGCTGTAGCTGGGAGGCACCCATGGGTGCTACTTCCTCACTCTCCTTAGCACAGCAGACACGAGGATGAGGACTATTGGCTTTTTTAGTTAAGTTCTTCACCTGGGAAGTTTTAAGCCACTGGGTCAGACTGGAGCTGACAGCAACCTCAGGGGTAATATTTGGGACTAGGGTTCTTGTACATCCCTTGTGTGTCCTAGAAACACACAGAAAATAATCCCCTGATGAATGGAAGATATGTGTAAAGATATGCTGAGTTTTTTTCTTGTTTCTCTGCTGACCAAAGACAGAAAAATTATAAAATACAAGATCTGATAAGGGCAACTGAGATTATGATAAAAGGTGTTCCTAGACAAAACGTTGTCAAATTATAGTGCCTAGCCTATCCAATAGCATTTCCCTAATGGAATATTTCCCCCAAGAGGTTGTTTGCGAACTAATCAAACAAAAGGCTTTGTAATTAAATGGTCTGGGGTTTAAACTGGGTCCTATGGGGTTTTGTGCACATTTAGTAGTTTGGTTAGTTTTCCACAATAAATCAATATATTCCTAAAACTGTGGGAATGTACTATTCATTCAAATGGAGTTGGTTATAATGTTAACATAGTGCAGAACGCAAACACAACATGGGATGCATTGTTTTCATAAATGGCTTGATGATCAGAATGCTACATTGGCCCTTGATTATGGAGAGTTTAAATGAAATATTGTGACAGATTCATGATTCTCCCCAGATCACATTACTTTTAGCCTGTTGACATCAAAACTCTCAAGTACCTCAATTTATGAGGAAAGGTGTAAAAGAAATACAATGATGTTTGTAGAAATACAAACACTATCATCCTAAACAGTTGTAGTAAATACGAAGCTCTGGAAACAGGTATCTGCAGCCAAAAAAACCCCCAAAATACAAAGAGTCAAGATGACTCTCAATCATATCCAAAATGTTAATGAAAATTCACAGAAAATAGATCCTAAGGAACTATTGAAATTTGTAGTATTCTACAAAAAGGACATATTTTACAGACACCAAAAGCACAGACTCATCAAGGTTCATGGACTTGATGAACAGAGATCGGCATTTGGACTTACTGGTCAATTCCTCCTTAAATCTTCTACTCTCTTAAATTGCAACCATAGACCTTATTGTTTAAATTGGACCCTTTTTCCTAGGTCATATGCTGAATCAGGTGGGATGCTGAGATTGCATGCTCATAACGGGCACTATTCGAGCCAAACCAGAACAATGGTTATCCTAATGTATTCTGGGTCCTTCCATCATGATTGCTGTTTGCCATTCTCCTACCTACAAGTCTTAGCTTGAGTCCCTTTTCACATGTGGAGACTTCCAGGTGTCCCATTGCTATCCTTCTTGACTGACAAGCTTTTACTGGTGATACTATACACTTTCAAGTTAACGTTCAAAGGCATCAGTGTCTTCTTTTTCTTTCTTAAGCTCCAGGCCCACAGGTTACTCATTATCATCACTGAACTCTTTTCCATAAGAAGTTCCAGCTCAACATTCCTAAACCTAAGCTAATCACCCTTATTCCAAAATCCTTCTCTGGCCTTTGTCTTCTGCCTTGGTTGTACCATCAAACTATTTGCTCCTTCTTACTGCATTGTACGATGCAATCAATGTCAATAAAATAATTGTGAAATAATTGTGATAGCTAATTATATACTTTGAGAAAATTTTTGGCAAATGTGTCTAGGTCTGTCTTCTGTTGCTAGTTACCATAGAAGAGACCCCCTTCTGTAATCCCAGTTTGTTATAATTTCATCTTAGAACATATTAAAACATTTAACAAATATAAGACATGGGCACAAGCCAATTAGAATGGACACTACAACAAATTGCAATCAAAGTTGGCTACATTCAGACAGTCCTTATAATGCATAACAACAGATATCATCCTTAAGTTGGGGAAGGCCCAGGACCCAGAAGGGAACTAGGGGAGATGCAAGACTCCACTCTGTTGCCTGGCCTACTGACTCTTCCATATCTGCCACTGATTTATATGTATTTTTTAAACAGACATTGGATTACTGGATACCCTTTTGAGTAATTATTACATTTATTTTCAAGGTCAATAAAATATAAACCTTCAACTTTACCCATAAGACCCACCAACCAGTCATGGTCTAGCCCCTGACTACTTCATGCCCTCATATCCTGACACTCCATATAACATCTGGCCTGTCTGTTTTCCACTGTGGGTTTGTTTTTCCTCTAGCAGGCCCCCATCTTTCTAGACCTTGCTGCCCCTGCTCCTTTGCAGATATGGTTTAATGGTTTACTTCCTATACAGATCTCCCTTCCTTGCCCTACAAATAGCTGCTCATTCAGCAGCCCCTTTTATTGACTAGTGGATTCCAATTCATCCTTCAAGTATCAGCTCATATACACCCCTTTCAGTGAAATCTTTCCTTACACTCACCCTACCCCACCTGCAGCAGGTTAACCACTTGTTTCCATTGTTCTTTACACATCCTTCTCTTCTTGCGATGTGCATACCATTCCAATGGTATCTATTTCTCACTCCATCACCAGGCAATGAGCTTCCAGAAAGTAGCATACTAGCCTCATCATTGCCATAAGCATATGTCTATCCAATTGTATTTCTTAGATAAATTTTAGATTCCCCTAAGTTGTGATGCTGTGAATTACCAGGCACTGGGCTCTTTCAGGGATGTAGTGACCTGCTGATGGAATGAAGATCATCTCTTCTGAGACATTCAACTGGAAGAGCTCACTGTTCCTTCCTCTAGTAGGTTCAGTCCAGGTTTTAGCAGATAGCAGATGATATTTTCAAGGAAGTTTGCCCAAAGGACTATTTATCTGTGTTGGTAGTCTTAAGGGAACCAATAAGAGGTACTATTACCTTAGGATAGAAGGAGCAAGAAGAAACTGTGGCACCCAGGTTGAGTAAGAGTGGGAGTCATAGGAGAGGTATCACTTCTGACCTGTCTTTGCTGCCTCCCCATTTACCAGATGCAGCCAGAAGTCAAAGGGCAAGGAAACCCAAGTAGCGTGTTTTAGTCAGTTCTTTTGCTGCTGTGACTAAAAGATCTGACCAGAACAATTCTAGGGGAGGAAAAGTTTATTTAGGGGCTCAAGGTTTCAGAGGTCTCAATCCATAGACAGCACACTGCACTCCACGAGGCTCAAAGTGAGGCTGAACATTATGGAGGAAGAGTGTGGCAGAGAGAAGTAGTTCACATGATGATCAGAAGGAGAGAGAGAGAGAGAGAGAGAGAGAGAGAGAGAGAGACAGAGATCTCTATTTGCCCAATACAAATATACACCCCAAGGCTGCACTCCCAGTGCCGACCTCCCCCAGCCACACCCCATCTGCCTTCAGTTTCCACTCAATTAATCCCATCAGGGTATTAATTTACTGACTGAATTAAGGCTCTCACAACCCAATCACTTACCCTCTGGATCCTCACATTGTCTCACAAGTGAACTTTTGGGGGATACCTCACATCCAAACCATAACAGAGCGTATTCCATTAAAGCCAGATTGCTGAGTACAGAACAGGACTGTACTCAGAACAGAAAATAATTATGGTGAAAAAAAATGGAGAAAATCCAACAAAGACTCTCCCATTTGTTCAGCATGTTTCAATAGAGATTAGCTGTGTCTTTTCATTGCATGAGACAGGAACCCTCCTCATCCCACCACTGCTTCTATTTAGAAAGTAGAACCAGACTCAAGGCTCCATAAGGGAAGGAACCTTGACTGGCTTGAATGCCTACAACTCAGAAGATGGCTGGAGCACAAAGAAAAGAAATGATTATTTGTTAGATGAGCAAATGAATATTAGTCTACATTGGTCTTTGGACTCCCACTTACTCCACTTCAACAGTATAACCTTTTGCAAAACTACAACTCTGTAGCCAAAATGCAATACTGAAATTGCGGTTCTGTTATGTACAGAAGAAAACTGACCTAGAAAAACTGAGCACAGAGATGGCATTTTCTGAAATCCAGATGATCAGGAAGCCTCTAATAGTACAACCTGTGTTACATTTAATTGGAAAGAAATAAAACAGAACAAACAACAAATCCCAGAATAAAAGTGAATGACCTGTCTTCCTAACTTGTGTTCACTTCTCTGTGTTGGCTCATTTTTGTCTCATCTTATCAGGTAAATCAATGACCTATTTTCTTACATACTCTTATGCCTACATATTTTCTGTACGGTACCCGTTGGAAGGTGTTAACTCCTTAGGTGAACAATTGCAAGAGCAACCTGTGTGAGTTTTCTCTTGTCAGTTCACATCTTACTGGAAATTGCTGGGAAATGAAAGTCCATCCATTTGAAGAGAACACAAAGTTGTTTGAACAACTCCAAAAGATGTGGTAAGGAGGGATGGAGTCCAGGTAGCATAAAAGCTGGCTATTTTATTTCTCTTCAAAAGTGCAGGAAATAATACAGTCAATAAGACGGAGAGGACGCCAGAGGATTCTGTTAATAAGCACCAAAGAGCTGGGAGGAAGGACAGAACAAAGCTTTCCATGGCCTCAGACATTCTTGCTCTGCCAGGTAGTAAACAAAGGAAGAAATGAGAGAAGCGTGAGGAGCCTGCCCGTGTTCTCTCAGACACTGAGTTCTCTTTAACTCAACTCCTCTTTAGAGGAAAAAAAAATTGATATCCCTAAACTTTTAATAGTAAGCTACTCCTTGGGTCTCCACCAGCCACCATCACATTGAGATGGAACTGACTTCAGAAACCATATTGTTGTTACTATTATTTATTGTTTTAAGATTGAAGAATCACACCTCATACATAGATTAATGTGCCTGAAGGTTCTGATGAATGTCAGGATAGTTTGCTGAGAACATTTCTCATAAATAAAAATTGCAAAAATAAAGTAGGTGCTGTGGTGTGTGTGTGTGTGTGTGTGTGAGAGAGAGAGAGAGAGAGAGAGAGGGAGAGACTGAAGTTTATTGTACTTTCTTTTTTATATTTGAGCTTATTATGAAGTTTATGAAACCTTCAAATGTATGTATATGATATACATGTATTTAGAGGAAAGTAACAAAATTGCCACATAACCAACTCTGCTTTAAAAGAACAAACCCAGTAACTTGCAGGTTTATATGTCCCCTACTCCCATTACATGCCCTTCTGAACATCTCCAGCCTGAATTTTTAGTAGATTTTTTTTTCCTTGCCTGTCCCTTTAGTTTTAAAGTGTGTGTGTGTGTTAAAACTCATTAATTGTAAGTTTTGCCAGGCTTTGACTCTCAAATACATGGAACTGTAATGTATTTTTTTGAACTTGTCATTGTCATTCAATATTACTTATTTTGAAATTCATTCATATTGATAGCAATAGTTATACTTCTTGACACTATTTCATAGAGATCCACTACATGAACACCCCAAAGTGTTGATGTATTCTAGCAGATAGTTTTGTTGTTTCTACTTTTATTATTTCTTCTCTTTTTGGTATGGCAAATGAGACTGGTAGTGTATAATTGCTGGATCTTAAGGAATATGTGTGCATGTCTTTCTTAGATGAGTCAAAACTTTTTTACATAGTTATACAAATCTACTCTCTACCTAACTAAGGTAAATGCATCCACCTATGCAAAATATGATGCCCATGAAACATTGTATAAAGTATCACTCTTAAATGAGTAATTCACTGTTTTCATTTTGGTATTCCCTCCATCTGTGGGAGATATGTTCCAAAATGTTCCAAAATGTTCCATGGGTACTTGAAACTGTGGATCATACCATTCTCTCTATATATACTATGTTTTCTTCTTATACATACATGATATGTATGATAAAGTTTAACTTATAAATTAGCCACAGTAAGTGACTAACAATAGCTAATAATGAAATGGAATGATTATAACAATATACTATAATCAAACTTATTTCAAAACTATGAATTATTTCTGAAATTTTCTATACAATATTTCAAGTAATGGCTGACTGCAGGTAACATACCATCCATAAGAGGACTAGATTATGCCCTATCATAGTGTATAAGGAGATTTCCACAGTACAAAGGCAGACTCTTCGTAAATATCAGCCTAACAGCTGAAATGTATGCTGTGGGAGGGAGCAGTGAGGAGTAGAGTAACCATGGATGCTGGCTAACTCTCCTGATCTGCCATTATTTTCCTTTAGTTGTTGCGAACATGGGAGGTAAAATGGGAATTAATTAATTCCACTCCTATCAAGTTCTTGAATTGTACACAACTATGTCAACAATGAATAACATTAAACAATCCTTAAACTAAACTAGTAGCCTTCACTTCTATGACATATTGAAAGTGGCTTGGTGCAGGGCTTCTTGTGTAGATTTATAGCTTTGTCATTCAAGGAAGCTAAGTATGCCCCTTATACAGAATGTAAATTGATTTCCCTTCTCTGGTGTGAATATTCTTATCTTTTCTCATTCTTGGAGCTTTGGGTCCTGAAAGCACACAGGTTCAGAGCTAATGCTTTCCTAACACTTGTTAAAATATTGAAGCATTCCCATCTGAATTGGTCAGCAACCACTCATCTGAGAACCTGTGATCAACCACAGAAAGAGGCCTTCAAGTCTCTTTTGTAGCACTGTGTGCTGGTGTCCATTTTGAATTGTTGGTAACAGTTGTTAAATGTTAATGGAGGAACTTTAGATTATGTAGAGGGAAATGAGAGGGGGTGGGCATGAAAAATGGTGGAATGAGACAGACATCATTACCCTATGTACATGTATGATTACATGAATAGTATGAATCTATATCATGCACAACCATAGAAATGAAAAAAATACCCTATTTGTAGAAAATGAATCAAAATGCAGTCTGTAAAAATAAAAAAATAATTAAAAAAATAAAAAGATAAAAAAATATCCTGTATGTGTGAGAAAGAATTTGTGGAAATAAATATAGAAGACTGGGGAAGATAGGCAACGTAAAGTTTTGTCCTCTTCTTCACAAAATGCAGAGAATAACATCCTTAATTTTCTTTTACTTCACTTCCTTTCTATTCAGGACTGACCACAGTAGTAAACTCAGTTCTTTCCCATCCTTATTTCTTCCAAATACCAATTGTACCACCATGCTTTAATTATTGGTGGGTGTTTCAGTCAGCTGTTTTGCTGCTGGGACTAAAAGACCTGACAAGAACAACTTTAGAGGAGGAAAAGTTTATTTGAGGGCTCACAGTTTCAGAGGTCTCAGTCCATAGACAGCTGGCTCCATTTCTTGGGTCTCGAGATGAGGTTAACATCATGGTGGAAGAGTGTGGTGGAGGAAAGTGGCAAACATGATGACTAGAAAGCAGAGAGGCAGACTCACCAAATATATATCCCAAAGGCAGGCCTCCAGTAACCCAACTCTTACAGCCACACCCTATCCATAGTCAGTTACCATTCAGTTAATCCCTATCAGCGATTAATTCATTGATTGGGTTAAGGCCCTCATAGCCCAATTATTTCACCTCTGAATGTTCTTTCAATGTCTCACACATGACCTTTTGAGGGACACTTCATGTCCAAACCATAACAGTGGGGTAAAGGATATAGGATAGGAACCAAACTTACCAACATACTAAATATAATAAACTCTTTTGGGAGTCATTTCAAAAATACATCTGGTATCCACTCATGTAAAGAATGAATTGTGATCTCATTGGTGGATTAAAATGAATAAAAATTGGAAACCTCAATATAAGTTATAGAAAAGATGTCAACTCATAACATTGCTCATGATAATTGGCAGAATATATCTTGATCAAAAATTTTACTTTTTCTTTATCAACCTAATACAATTACACTCCACAATATGATTCTTTATTATTTTGGCTCAGAAATGACAAAGCTCTGTCCAAGTTTCATTTTCTATTTTTAACATACCTCAAGTAATCAATGAGTAAAAGCTATTTATGATTATTTTGCAAGAATGACCAAGAGGCCTGTGTTATTTCAAAGGAAACACAGATATGGTAAGCACAATCTACTTAATGCTAAAAATCAGTTCTCTGTTATTGAAGCCCAGTTATGGGGACAGACAAAAATATAACTGACAATACAAAATTTCTATAAAGCATATATGAAGCAGCAGTCTTTCTTATTTTTTATTTTTAATGAATTTTTAAATTCTTTAAATATTTTATAGTATCTGCACTGCTCCCTGTGTAAATGATCTCACCCTAATTAATTTGGATGAAAGCCTCTCCTTTCATCCCAGAATCTCCATACTCTTTCTATGTGAACACTGGAGTGATTTTCGTCCAGTTATTCTTCTTAGGTCTCAGTGGAAATTCCTTCCATTTATAGATACCATATGGCCTAATGAGATTCTAACAGCTTCTACACACAGTCTGTCTTTCTTTGCATTTGAACATTTTTGCTGGAGACATTGTTGGGAATGAAATGTAAAATAAGGGGGGAAAAGTGTGCGTGTTAAATAAGCTTGGCAGTTTCCTCTGTCATTTAAAGAAACTAATTATGATTATTCATTTGATTTACTGAATGTAAGTGTTCAGTTTGAATACTGTCCAAAGGATGTTGCCTTACTTAAATATCCAGTGATCCTAACTAAAATAGTTCTGGTAGTCAATGCTAGATATAGTTTAGGAATATATAATCTGGTGGTTGCACAAGTGTGTCTCCATAAGGCTGGAAAGAAATCAACTCAGGCAGGACTAGAATATGTGTCCTCAAACATCAGTAATCTTCATTCCATCTCAGTGTGTTTGGGGGTGGCTGATTGGGAAGAATGAATATAGATTTTTCCTCATCTTATGATGGGGTTATATCCCAATAAACCATTGTATGTTGAATATGTTGTGTGCTGTAAATGCATTTAATGCCCCTAACCTACTGAACCTCAGAGTTTGACAACACAGTACACTGTAGTGTATGTCATTTCACCTCATGATTGGGTACCTGATTGAAAGCAGTGGTTTGCTACAACCTCTCAGTATCAAAAGAAGCATTGAATATTACTCACCTGAGAAAAGATCAAAATTCAAACTTTTAAGTACAGTTTTTGTGGAAAGCATATTGCTTTCACAACATTATAAAGTTGAATGATTGTAAGCCAAACGAACCACTGTAAGTCAGGGACCATCTGTACAGTCCTGAGTAGACACAAGGACCTAGAAAACTGCATTTGAGGCAGTCATTCTAGAACTCACATGGTTAGCTTCATCAATTCACCAAATATACAATATGAACTCATAATCAACAAATGTAATTTATAAAATTTTATATGAGCTTCATACCTCTGGCAAGGAAAAGGAAAAAAAATAACTGTAAGCAGAGGCAAATCCTGACAACTTTTTGTATATATATATATATATACACGCACACACATAATATATATATGTATATATGTATATGGAGACACCTGGGAGAGTGCTTCAGAGTGTGACTCTAGAAGGAAAAAAAAATCAGGTTCCAATTCTTTAATTTGTCATTGACTTAGGACATTCCTTAAATTCCACCAGCCTATAAAATGAGTGAAGTCCTGAAATGAGAAAAGGTACTTAACAATGTACCTGGCAGAAAGAAAACAAAAACATTAGCCAACATGTTTTTGAAGAGTATCTTCTGATTATTTGATATGCATTTTTTAAGTCTAAATTGTTCACCTGAGAGCAAGGAAGTAACCAGCAGCAATATAAATGGAAGCATCCTTTGTTTAATCAGCCATCTGACCAATATCTGTCTACCTTGGTTCCAGGGCTGGTGCTGGGGCTATGCCAGTGACCCACTGAGGCGAAACCCCTGCCATCATGGAGATTCCCACCTGCTGACCTATGATAAGCAAATCACAAACTGACAAAATGTTATTTTCATTAGAAAGAATTGTTACCCCCAGAACATACATGATTCGTTTATGAATGTTCACAATGAGAAACACTAAAAATTGTCTTTTTCCTTTAAAAAAGTGTTTGGGCTTATGCTCAGAAGTTGAGTTTTCCTAATTAGGCTTGTATATTTATCATGAAATATCAAGAAGTTTACACAACTCAAATTAACACTGGTAGAGGATTTATCTTGAAGGGCATCAGGTGACAGGGCCATTAAGGTCTACTGAGAGAGGTAGAAGGAAGGTTAGTCTGAATGGGTAATTTCCCATTTACTGAATTGATCCTTGATTTTATCAGTAAGCTCACGTTCAAAAATCCCATTGTGAGGTATAATAGATGACACCTGATACTAAAAATCCACATACCAGGCTGAACACTTCAGAAATTAATGCCTCCCATAACACCAAGAGATTTGATAATGAAGCCAGCTCAATAGAGGTCAAGGAGAAATGATATTATGTGTGTCCCCTATGAATCAATGTAATCCTATTGCTTTTCCCCAGATGTTCACTCCTGGCATGTACAGCTACAATGTGATCTCAATGACTTTCATAGCAAGCTTGCTAAACAACTCTGTACTAACTTCAGCCACTGTAAAATATTGTTTTGGGTATAACAGATATAGTTCATACATCAGGTTCCTCTTTCCCTTGAGATCTGATAAAACAGTCTCATATTCCTCATCCCCATGCTCCTTGTTGTTCAGTGCACTCCCAAGTGTTCTGAGTTTTAGGGTGATTTATAGTTTCCTGGTTACTTCTGGTTCCAGACTCCTAATTCTTCTCAATTTGTCTTGCCTTGCCAACCTGTGAGTGCTTTCTGTATTCATTCTTGTCTTGATCCAGATGTGAAACTTTGTTGCCTCCTCAATTTCCACATCATCTTTCCAATCTGGAAAACCGTTTGAATGCACTAGGTGGTTACTAAGGGTTAGCAACATGAGGTACAAGGTGCAAATGCAAGCAAGATCATATATGGTGACAACACAAACACCATCACATTTATTTAAAACGTTCCTGTTCTATCGCCTCTCCACATGGGAGAAGGTCACTGGTAGTTCAATTCAAAAGATTGAATTCCCTCAATCTTTTCTTTACTGGGAATGTCCACAGAGAGCTGCTTCGGTTTATATCCTCATCTCTTCTGGGCCCTCTTTTATATACTCCAACCCATCAGCATGTTCCAAGAAACGAAAGACAGTTGTCTAATACAATACCCCGGATCAGAAGAAATATGTGCTTTTAAATAATTTTGCTGTTGGTTTGACATTGCAAAATCACTCGTTCATGCTGAACTTCAAGGTCCATGAGGGAAAAAGACAGGAGTTGAGGCAAGAATTAGTGGCTGTGGTGAAGTACTTTAACTTTGTTCAATTGAAAATGTGCAGCCAATGAAAAATTTCAAAGGAGGTGGAGTCATGAGGTGCTTATGAAAGTCAACTACCAGTGACCTTCTCCCATGTAGAGAGGCAATAGAACTTTTGGAAGAAAAAGAGGATATGAATTAAAATAGCAATAGTTTAAATAAATGTGATATGACATGTGCTTTGGTATATTCCTTGCGCTGTTACTATGGGAGTATTTGCTAAGCTCTGTCTCCTGAACTATTCTGTGACATCTTTGGGAAGATGAATTACCTAATTTCCTACAAATTATCCAAGGCCTGTCCTGGATATCACATCTAGAAAGAACTATTGTGAATTTTATTCAAGTGCATAGATTGATATGATTTTCTGCCCTCATCCCTTATGGGAGACTTTAGCCAAAGTTAATCCATGGTAACACCATGAAGAAAGCCTTTTCAATATTACAATCCAAATCCATCCCAATCCTCTCATTTTCTCAGCTTCCCTTTGTAACCAGGAAGATGATAGGTGTCACTATTTCAAGAGATTAGATGGTTCCATCACTCTAACTCTCTATCTCCTCAACAAAACCCTTCAGGAATTATTTTTTACCTAGCATTTCTCTGGGAAAGTAAAGGAATGAATTTTGGGGTTTTGTCCTGTTTTGATTTTAAGCTCCTTTCTCTCATATCAGCCAGCCTCTCACATCTCAGCTGTCTCTGTAACTGCACTCCATATTCTGATTCTGAGAGCTGCCTTGGACCTTTTGAACTGACTCCTGCCCAAAACCAAATTTTGACACGCCAGTTCATTCATTGCTCCAGATACCATATCCTAAGGCAGTCATAGGTAAAACAGTGTCACGGGAATTTGCTGGATAAGGGAAGACATTTACAATCCAGGTAGAGCAATAAATGTTAGACATTACTATTCTCAAAATATGTGTGCCATTCCCAGGCTCGGGAACATTTTAAAGTATTTGGATTATCATGAAATAACAGAAGCCTATTCTTTTCCTAATCAATTCCTCCCACCTGCTTTTCTAGATTCTGATCTTTTCTTGGTAAAATCTAAATTCCAAAACTCTTTGACTTGCTTATGAGGGCTTTCTAATTTTCTGTCTAAACCTGTCATTCCTATTCTCTATGGAGTTGACAGTTAAAATATAAGTCTCTGTTAAATTTTAATTTCAGATAAAAATAATTATCTTTTAAGGATGTTAGTTTTATTTATATTTGCTTTGTTAATACAGGCATATGATTTTATTTTTCTTTTTAATTTTTTATTGATTCTTTTTAGTTGTACATGATAGTAAGTCTCCATTTTGGTGTAATTAAATAAGCATATAATATATCTTATTCTAATTTGGATCCAAGTCTTATAAATGTACACAATAGTGAGATTCACTGTGGTGTATTCACATATGTACATAGGAAAGTCATATCAGATTCATTCCACTGTCTTTCTTTTTCTTATCCCCTTTTCCTTCCTTTCATTCCCCTTTGTCTGATCCACTGAACTTCTATTCTCCCCCTGCCCTTATTGTGAGTTACCTTCTGTTTATCAGAGAAAACATTCATTGGCCTTCATTTTTTGGGGATTGTCTTTTGACTTACCATGGTAGTTTTCAGATCAGTCCATACACCAACAAATGCCATAAGGTCATTCTTCTTTATGGCTGAATGATACTCCATTGTGTGTGTGTGTGTGTGTGTGTATGTGTGTATATATATGTAACATTTTCTTTATTCATTTATCTGTTGAAGGGCACCTAGGTTGGCTTTATAGCTTAGCTATTATGAATTGTGCTGCTATAAACATTGATGTGGCTGCATATACCCTTTGGATATATATAACAAGTAGTGGGATAAATGGGTCAAATGGTGGTACCATTCCTAGTTTTTCACGGCATTTTCATACTGCTTTCCAGAGTGGTTGCACAAAAAAAAAAAAAAAAAAAAAACTAAAACAATTTTTAATATAAGACTAAAGCATGGAATATTCTTATACTAAATATACTAAATATGATATAGTTTATTTGTAAACCAAAATTAGCAGAGTTCCCTGCATTTTAATAGCCGTATTCAGATATAATTCATGTACCATAGAATATAAATATGCATAATTTTTAATATACCCAAAGAGTTGACCATCCACAAACACAATAAATTTTAGGACATTTCATTATTCCAAAAAGAAATACTTTACCCCTCAGTATTTTCCCTCTAGTCCCTCTTTCTATCAACCTCCAGAGCCAGGAAAACACAAATTTACTTTCTTTACCATTAAATTTGCCTATTTTGGACATGAAACCATTAAAAAAAAATGTGCACCTTTGTTGACTGATTTGTTTTTCTTAGTGTGCTGTTTTCAATGTTTATTTATGTATTAGCAGGAATCAGTACTATACTTTTGGAATAACATTGTGTTGTATGGATATACTATATCAATTCATCACTAGAAAAACATTTAGTTTGTTTTCCTGTTTTGGCTACTATGAATAATGCTGCTATGAACTTTCTTGTGCAAGTTGTTGTGTGAACATGTTCTTTTAATTCCTCTAAAGCATATAACTAGGAGTGGAATTGATGGATTATATAACAACTTCACCAGTTTGGGGAAGCACCCAGCTCTTTCTCAAATGGCTGCACCATCTACATTGCCACCAGCAGTTTGTCAGGGCTCTGATTTCTCCACTATTTCTCCAATACTATTTATCATTCTTCTTTTTTATTATGGGTTTGACTTGTATTTCTCAGATAGCTGTAAATAGTATCTTTTTGTGTGCTTGTTAACCATTTGTGTATCTTTTTTGGGAAAATGTCAATGCAGATCCCTTGACCTCTTTTGATTGGTCATTTGCCTTTTTATTATGAGCTATAATAAGTATTTATATATATAATATATATTATATATAAAAATATATAATATATATAAAATATATAATAAATATATATTTAATATATAATAAATATATATATATAATATATATACATATATATATTAAGGATAAATCTGTGACTTGCCAGAAGTTTTTCCTATTTAGAGTGGTGTGTTTTCGTCGCTAGATTGCATTTGCTTAATTTTGTAGCCACGGGCACCAACTTTACATAACCCAAAAGTCCCATATATCCGAAACAAAGAAGCAGTTTTCTCCATAAGAGGAATATTGCCTTCCTCCAGACTGATTGGCTTCAACTGCAGTCAACATTGCAAAGAAGTTTATTGCTGTGATTAGACATCTATTTGTCCTCATTAGTCATGCACCTTTAGTCCCTTGTCTGTTGAATCCTTTCCATCAAGAAATGTATTGAGAATGGAGATCTTGTTTTCCCTCAGAGTTTTTGCTGAATTACAACATAGAGAAATACATAGAGAAATAGATGATAAGTGATCTTCAGAATAACCCTTGACTATCTCCCCTGAACATCCTCTTCTGTCAAAGAAGCTAAAATAAGAGGCATCTTTATAATTGTCAGTTCAAGACATTGTATAAAATACCTGTCACGTGATTTCCTTCCAATAGCAATCAACCAGCCACCTAAAGGCAATTTCAGAATTATTAAAACAAAAAATATCAATATGGTTTTTGCTTGCTTTAAAGGCATTTTTTGTACACATGATAAAACGTAAGTAATGAAATGAACTATTTATAAGGTAATTTACATGAAAATATCTACCATTATAGGAGACATACATTAGAAGCTGACTAATGTTCATTTCTTAATTATTTTTCTTCCTCAAAACTTACTTTTAAGTCCTCCCCCCAAATAATTTGCTATGATCTAGAATGATACTCATTCATATGCACACTGGAATAATTCAATAGCTAAAATATATTCAACATCTAGTAAGAGTCTAGGCACTGCTTTAGAAATATTAACATAGTATTTTAGTTTCTATCTTAACTTCTATAACAAATAGATACCATCATTCCTAGATTACAGAGATATTCATAAATTTCCAATAATGTATTTAAATTCGTATCTGTAGTAATACATGAACAAGTCTTAAAATATAAGTCCTTCTTCAAAACTCATGTTGTTTTTAATATAAAAAAATTCAGTTGGAATTCTATATATTTTACAATTTTTTTCCAAGAAATCCTCTCAGATAATCCTGACTATGAGTGATTTCTTCCTTAACACACCTCCAGAGTAATTTATCGGAGCCCCTGTCATGGTACTTAACATTTTCTACTGGTTTCTCTAGGTATTGTTTTCTTAATATCTTTGTTGGGAATTCTTTTCGTCCTTCTATTTCTTTTCCTTCTACATTCACAGTGACATGTCTTTAACTTAAAAAAAAAAAAGATGTTCACTAATAATTTTAGAATAAGCCAATATACAGCAATGCCTCTCAACCTTTTCTTATTATGACAAAGAGAATTTAGCTTAGAAATTCTACTTAGAGCCAAAGTGAATTAGGTTATTTGAATCAGCTACAAAAAAAAGAAAAGATGGCTTGAAAATTTCTAAAAAGTTTAACAAACTTAAAAAGATTAGTAAGGAACTATTATTACAAATCTGATTAAAAGGAGGGGGAACTTAGGGCTGGGGATATAGCTCAGTTGGTAGAGTGCTTGCCTTTTAAGCACAAGGCCCTGGGTTCAATCCCCAGCACCGAAAACAAAACAAAAACCTAGAAATGTACCTGAAGATGATGTTTTTGCCATGAAATAATCTGCTCATTGAGTCAAATTTGATTTTTTTTTCTTTTTAGACTATACTCAGGGTATAACTTAGGGTTAAACATAGGGTCCCTTTACCTCTGAGCTATGCTGGCAGCCCTTTTTATTTTATATTTTGAGTCAGGGTCTAAGTTGCCTTGCTAGCCTCAAAATTGCAATCCTCCCGCCTCAGCCTACCTAGTAGCACACATTTTTACACAAGCCTCTGCACCTAGCTCCTTATTTGATCTTTTGTTCTAACGACCTAAAAAGTATGAGAATATGAGAAGTCTAACAATAAGACACTTTCCAAATTGAAGAGTTTAACAGGAAATCCTCCAGATGCTAAGGTGGAATCCTCAGTGGTAATCCTTTAGAATAAACTAGAAGAAATCAGCTTTCACACTCATTTCAAACTTATGTTGACATCAATTAGGAACTCAAAAGCTTTTTTAAAGGTTTTATGAGACTGTCAAGATCTTGTATATATCAAAACGAACAGAAATACTTTGTAAAGTTCTGTCCTTATCCTAAGCCCTGGATTATTACTGCAGATTTTTTTACCAGCATAAGGAGCATCATAGGAAGTTATGCAAACCTTTCAAATATAATAAAACTCACAGAAAACGAGGTACTGTGAGTGAAAAACAAGAAAATCAGATAGTAAGAAATATAACTACTAAGAACTTTGTTTGTGGGGATTATCAGATACAAACCATAATCAGACATGATTACTATTTTTACAGAAATAAAAGGTAAAGTAAAAAATCTAGAAGCAGAACACTATTAAAAGTGGTAGAATACATTTAAAATCTTAAAAAATAAAGTTTGCCACTTGCAGAAATGAAGAACACAATAACTGATTAAGAACTAAATGGATGAATTAAACATCAGATTAGAAATAGCTGAAGAGAAGGTCAGGAAGAAAGGGCAGGGAAATTACTTAGAAATAAAATTGCAGAAAAAAAGATAAAACTATGAAATAGATTTAGTTGATTAGGAGGATACAATCCAATAGGTAAGTCAGAGAGGCATGAATAGCGTTAAGTGCTCTGATTTCCTTCTATTTTCTAGTACAAGGATTACTTTATTTTGTACTTTGTTATAATTTGTTATAATCACTAAAAGAGTAAAAATAGGAAAAGTAGCTTCAGATTCACAGTCACAAAAATGAATAATAACATGTTACATAACTTAAAATACACAATAAAATTTATTTTTAAAAATTGAATGACAAAAATACAATTAATTAAAAATATAGAATATTTAAGTTTAAATATAAGTTATTGAGTGCTCTATAAATGATAAAGACTTTCAATAGGACATATAGATTTTATATGTAAGATGTATGTTCTGTTTTAAAATGACAGACACCGAAAGCATCAAGATAAAGAAAGCACATAAAAAGTAAACATCCTATACTAATAGTAGTGAGAACAAAGGTGTATAGCTATAAATATAAAAACTAACTGTTAGACAAAGAGCATTTCTGGTGATAAAGGATAAAGAGAGTACACTATAATCATGAAATTTATTTCTATCCATTCAAAATTTTTATGTTCCTGGCAATACCTTAAAATTTATAAAGCAAAACTGATAAGAAAAAAAAAAAACATTTCCAGCAGAAGATTTCAACACAACTCTATCAAAATTTTGAGAGAACAGATTTTAAAAAAGGAAAAAGTGAAAAAGAGATATAGAAGATGTGAACAATAAAATACTGCACCTAACTGAGGAAAAATACAAGTCACATTTAAGTGTACATCTAGCATTCACAAAAATTCATCATTTACCAGGCATTGTTCTGTAAATTGACTGCAAGTATTTTGGAAATCTTTGACATCATCTATTGTGTGGAAAGTTATATACACCCCTTGAATCAGCAACCTCACATCTAGATAAATACTCCAGAAAAAAGTCATTAGTAAATAATCAGTGATATCCCATAGCAAGGTTATTCATAATAGAAATTGGAAATACCCCAAACGTCTACTAACAACAGCCTGGATAAATAAGCTGAAAGGAATTATATGCACCAGTGGGAATGACAGGCAGTATCTGCAGGTGTAAAATGAATGAATCATCCCACCAAATCATGAGTGAATGAAGAGGTATACAAAACAATACTCACAGCGTAATTTCCATTTATGTAAAGTCCAAAAACAGGAATTAGTAGACTCGATTGTTTAGAGAGTCATACATAAATCATAAACTAGAATGAAAAGAAACAACATGTGCATCCCAAGTGTAAGTGCAGTGGCCATGTTTGGGAAGAGAGCGTGATATCTCTAGATTATGTAGAGGGAAATGAGGGGGAGAAGAGGGGGTATGAAAAATGGTGGAATGAGACAGACATCATTACCCTATGTACATGTGTGATTAACAAGAATGATATGAATGTACATCATGCACAACCATAGAATGAAAATTTGTACCCCATATATGTGCAATAAATCAAACTGAAATATGTAAAAAAAAACTAAAAAACAACAACAACAAAAATTCAAACTTAGAATTTCTCTGGAAGGAACCAGACAAGGGATTAAACCGAATCAAGATGAGAATAAAAATGATGAGCATTAAAAAAAATAAAATAAAAAGAGAGTGTGATAACAAGGGTTTTCTGAGACAATGACGTGTTCTGTTCCTTAAACTGGATGATTGATTCTCCTGGACTCACATTAAAATTTCCTAACTTTTTTTTTTTTAATTTTGTAACTTCACTTTGTAAGTTATGTTTGACACATAAGAAAGGTAAAGAAGAAGCCAATTTGAAAATAATTCAGTGCCCATAGGTATAAAAGGGAAAACTTATTTTTGGCAAAGAGAAAATTCCAAATTCTGTCAACTGCTTTACGGACTCAGGAGGAGCCGGTGCTCCTCTCTCTTCCAGGTAAACCATTGTTCTGTGTGCTACTCTGTAGTGTCCAGGTTAAGGAATTATAAAATGTCATAGTACTTGGCTTTATCGACTGTATATATTATTTCTTTCTTCCTTCTCCTTCCTCTCACTTTTGTTTGCACAAATGATAGGTTTTATTTTCCCTTTGAAAGCAGTTTTATATATTCTTATAACAGGGCTTCTCAACCTAGATGCTACTGATATTTTGGACTAGATAATTCTTTTCTGTGTTTGTGGCAGAGCCACATGGTTGGATGTTTTGCAGTATCTCTGTTCTCTCTCTAGCACTTCCTATCCCCTCCCTTAGTATGGCAACAAAAATGTCTCCAGATATTGCTAAATGTCACCTGGGGAGCAAAACCGACCTAGGTCAGGAACAACTGACCCACTGCTATGGGAAAATGAATCCTTAATAATTAGTTATTGAATAAATGAGTGTATATTCATGTGTCATATGCAGAGACAAGCTTAAGATTAAAATGAAGGACCTTAGGGAGAGTAACTAAATTTATGGAGGTCTGCCAAACTAGGGAGAAGTTATCATATTCTGTCAGGTCTAGGTGGTGAATATGGAGTGAAGGTTTTGACCATGTAGATTATAACAGGAAATTTCCAAATAGAAACAGGACTCTCACATCACAGTTAGTATCCCATCAGAAGATGCATTAAAGAATAGTGATGATGCTGTCTCTGATCTGTGGAGATTTCTAGGTTCTATCTTACAAGGTCTGTTTCCCTGTCAGGAGGATGACCTTCAAAGAGGATTCTTGGACTTCTCAGGGGCAGTTGATAGTTAAAAGCCACCGTTTCTCTTGTTGTCTTGACGATGAGCATGCTATTAAGAATTTTTCAGCAATTTCCTGATTGCTAGTGGCCCTCAAACCCAGTGCTAAGTAAAAATGCATTTTCATTTTTCCAGTACTTCTGAACCATGCAATTGCTATTTAGTTTAGAAAAGGAGATTGGTTTTTCTAGGAGGCATAAAAGAAAATATCGCCCAATCTAGAAAATGCCCAGAGAATCTGTCACCTTTGTTGATGCATATTGTATTTGACTATATTTCCTTCTTATTTTAGGGGACCACACATGCCCACTTACTTAAGAAAGTTCTGGTTTACCGTCTTCCTGTTGTTCCATCTGTTTTCTTTATTTTTGTTCATTTACTTTTAATGGAGTATCATTAATAATCATGACATTGAAGTAATCTGGAAAGAGGTTGATAGACTGCCACTTTGATTTTCAGCTGTAAACAATTTATCTAGGTATTAGATGAATGTGCAGTGAACCAAATTCACATATCAATGCACGCCTAGACATTGTGCATGTCTGCATTCATGTTTCTTCAAAGATGCCATGTAACTCACTCCATCTTTGTAGAGTAGCAAGCAGGGAGCTTCCTGACATAAAAGTCTTTCATACATGAGGACTGGGGACAGCTAATTCCTTCTGGTTTCAGGTATATGGGGGAGAAAAATTGCATAGGACAGAATTGCTCCTGGGGACCACTTGGTATATCAGCCAGTTCTATGAACTGCGCTAAATCTGACTGGTGTGCTGGAAGATACTGGACTTGAAGTGGAAGTGGGGCTGGAGTAAAATGTGGGGAATTATTAGTTAGGATTTGTGAAATATAAGGGTAATAGAAGCTGAGTGCCCCAGTTGAAGAATATATAGAAAGTAGTATGACTATTTTGCTGTGACTATGCCACTTATTGTTGGGTCTTAATATTTCTTTTTTTTTTTTTAAATAAACAACTTTGGTACCAATAACACAAATCAACAGAAGTGCATGCTTTAAAATTTTCCAATTGGTAAGATACTTGATGAAAATGGGAACTTGCACAAATGTTGATCCATATTTACTCTCCTTCATGGGAAATGTGGTATATCCCTTACTATATAAAAGTCAGAAGATTCATATTTGCTAAGGAAATATTAACCTCTATTTCAAAAAAATCACTAGTTATTTTAAGAGTCTGTGCCCAAAGATGACAAATTAGCACAACACTGAAGCTTAACTCTTCTCAAATGATTGTTCTTCTAAATTAATTTTGTTTCTTTTCTATTGCAAGTATTATTAGTAACAAATAATTAGTTGACATTTTATGCCATTTCCCCTCACCCACTTTTATAGAGATGATACCATTTTCCATTCCCACCAATAATGGAAAAAGATTTCAAAATTAAAAATCACCATTCCACTTTTGGATTCTATTAATTTGATTACTTATGTACCTTGTATAAGTGGAATCATGCAGTATTTGTCTTTCTGTGATTAATTCATTTCATTTAGCATGATCTTCTCAAGTTTCATCTGTGTTGTGGCATATTGCAATATTTTTTCACAAGGCTGAATAGCATCCTGTTATATGATTATAACACATTTTCTTTATGCACAGAAATTTATGGTGTTTCCACCTTTTGACTATTGTGACTAGTCCTGCAGTAAACATGGGATGATAATAATACCTCTTTGAGATCCCTCCTCTCAGTTGTTTTGGATACTCAGTAGTGGCATTGCTAGATCATAGCAATTCTATTTTTATTTTTTATTTTTTTTGAGGACTCTGTGTAGTGATTTTCATAGGGATTGGACCATTTTTCATTCTCATCAATAAGGCACAAGGATTCCAAATCCTCCAAGTCCTTGCAAGAGTAGTTGATTTGGTTTTAATATATTATTTATTTAATTATTATTTTAGTCCTGGAGATTGAATCCAGGGCCTCATGAATGTTAGGCAAATACTCTACTACTGAGTTACTTCCCCAACCTTTTAAAAATCTGTACTCTGGGACACAATCCTGCTAAATTGCTGAGACTGGTCTCAAACTTGCAATCTCCCTACCTCAGCCTCCCAAGTAGCTGAGGCACCCAACTTTTTTTTTTTTTGTAATGATCACCTAACAGGGTTGGTTTTAATTTGCATCTCCCTGATGATTAGATGCCAATCATTTTTTCTTATGTTTGGTCATTTGTATGTCTTCTTTAAAAAAAAAAAGGCATATTAATAGGACTCCTCAGTCTATTATTTAAATGGGTTTTGAAGATTAATATGTTGCTTTATACAAGGTACCTGCATGTTTTACTTTAAATAATGAGCTCTACCACTCTTCACTCAAATGTAATTTTTAAAAAATTCAAAATGCAATTGTTTTAAATAGTAATCTAGGTTTCTGTACTGACATTCATAAAGGGGATAGCACTTGTGTGTTAAAATGTACAGTGTTTGGGACTTAGATTGTCCTAGCAAATACCTGTTTTGAATGCCTCCTTTGTAAATGCTGATACCTTGCTCAACTTCTCTACACCACTCAATATTGTTTGTCCCAGGGTATCTCATGAGCTATTTTGCTTAGCAATCAATCACAATCTAATAATTGATCTGCCTTTCTGTGTTCTCCTGAGACAGACATATTACACAGAGAGATTTTGTAACACTATTTTCACAAAGTCTTGATCTACCCAGGATTTGATGGATTCAAGAAGACAAACGAAATGACTTGTTGACTACCTCAGGATAGAAAATACCCTCTGATATAAGCAGTAGGAGTATGAGAAATTGAAGTTGGGACATGGCTCACTGGAACTAGCTGGGGGACGGGGGAAAAAAACAAAAAAGAAAAACAGGAATGAAATTGTTTTCCATTAGACAAGGCTGACTCAGTCTGGAGCCCTCTTTCTTATGAGAAATAAATGTTTCAGTGACATTGAGTTAGAAGTCAGAATTTTTCTACTCACCCAACAACATGTTTCCTTTTTTCGTACTTTAAGAACATACATTTTTTGGAGGATGGGCAATAGAAGATCTCTGTGACTTATTACTAGAAGTGTGTGGTGATTTTCTTTTCTTTGCACTTAGCTATTTTTCAGGTAGTTAAAATTTTGCTGGTCTACTTGATGACCCAGTTTCTCCTCTTGCTTGATCTCAGAGATTTCAGACTTGTGCTTAATCCCCTGCCCAGATATATGTCCTTGTTTTAGAGGGTCTGTAATTTGGAGACCCTGAGATCATGTAATTTGTAGAGGGGTTCATCAGGGTCCAGCTCTGTTGTCTAATTGGTCAGGGGATGGCATCAAGATCACCAGGACAGCATGTGAACTATAATTTACTAAATTATTGGATATATTAAAGAATTATGAATTATAAGGAATTAATAAAGAAGACACTGAACAAAAAAGACCGTTGTCATGAAGAAGCAAACCCTCTGAACTTAGAGTAAACTTTGGAATCATTTTAAGATTTGACACGACTGGCAGTGTGACCCTATGAAATTCTTTGCACATTTTTCACCAGAAGAAGATGAACTGGTTTCTCCAGAAGTTTCTGAGAACAGAAATATGTGGAGATAACCAAGTCAGTGAAATGTTCTTTTGAGGGCCAACTACATTCTTAAGAATTTATGTTGCTGTCATTCAGATCCCTCAAGCTGGTAGAGGAACTAACTTCCAGCAGTTGGGAAGAAGGGTCTCTAAACAGTGAGGTTTGGAGGATACTAGCCCAGAGGATTCCCCATCATCCTCAGAGGTGGAATTTATCTTGATGGGAAAACCAGTCCCTCATCTTTATTGCTCCGTTCCTAAACTTTAATGTAGTACCCCAAGAAGGTATCATTTCTTAAAATAGGATGTGCTCTATTGCAACAGTAAAGAGATTGGTGCATAATTAATTCACAGCAAAAATATTTACAATTGAAACTACAGCGGTGGTGCAGCCAACTGGCTAATCCATTCCTCCATTTAGAGCATTAGCTCACCGAGTTCATTGGCAGTGCAATGTTTGACAAGAGCTGACACACTGGCCACAAGCAGGCAACCCTTACAGTGATGACAAGTTGTGGTCTGAAATTCTCAAAGAACCAGCTCTAACTTTGCATCTTCTTGTTTATAGATCCTTCAAAATAACACTATGTCTTTACTGTTGCTACAGAGAATTCTATAGGAAAACCCCTTATAATTAGAACATCGCTTTATGAATATCAGAATGCCAATAGATAATTCTTTCACAGATTTATTGTTTATGGCATCAACTAATGGTATCTAAACTAATCTTTTCCCCTATCTTCTGGGTTAGGAACTTCAATATATTTCATCAGAATGACTGTGTGTTTGAGGATAGTCCTTGGATGGTGTCTGCAAACAGATGCCTCTGTAATTATGATTTTCAAGCTAAGGTCCATTGTTAACCAGTCCCCATTTTGACTGCCATTCTTCTTCTTTTTTTTTTTTGATGTGAATACAATTAACTACTTTTGACTAGGTCAGTCAGCCAATCCGCCTCTGTACAATGACTTTAGAAACATCTGTTCTTACATATTTTGCTGTTATTTCACAGTTTAAATTTAAGAAGACAAATCCATTTTCCTTATTTTGAAGTTAACAGAGATACTGGCTACAGTTTTGTACCCTGTTCCTTTAAGCTTGATATTTTCCATAGCCATTCTGCAACTGATAACCTTTAACTAATAATCTTTTCTAGTTAGGAATTTCCATTAGATTATCCATGTTGACATGGGAAATGCAGAAGATTAAATAAAATGGTCCTAATCTGCTTTGAGAACTACATTGTTCTTCCTGCCTAGCTTCTTCCTCACTTGCCTTTCTCCCTTCCCTACCTCCCTCTTCCTCCCCCCTTTTTTTTCTTTCTTTCACTCTTGAAAATAATTCAGTCCAAATATATTGGCTGGAGTCCAACAAATTAGCTTGAATATGTGTTTGTGTGTTTGTGTGTGTCTGTGTGTGTATCTTGCATGGTGGGTGGACAGTACACAGCTTGGACTGTGGGAACCTAAGTAAGGAGGCATTTACCCAGTGGGGCAGGGAGGTGGAGGTGATAAATTGCCAGCAACATGAGATGAGAGATAGATGTTATACTAAGGGGGATTCATCTAATATGTAAATATGTTGAGAACGAGAGTCATATTTCTCACTATTAGAGAATAGATTTATAAAATGTGGGAAGAAATATGGAATAAGCATTGTGATTTGGGCTTGGAATTGGATATCTTTTTAAACTCAAATTTGATAGATTGTTATGAGTTTTATTGAAATTAACCCCCCAATGCCTGAGAACATAAGCATAGTTGCAGACAGAGCCTTTAAAGAGGTAAGTGTGGCTGAACAAGGTCATTAGGGGGGACCATAAGCGATGATGGTGTCCTTAGGAGAGAAGGCCAAGGTGCACCCTTGCAGAGGACAATCTAAAAGACAAGGAGAGCATCTCAGGAGAAATTAACCTTGATCACACTTTAATCTTATGCTTCCAGCCTTCAGGACTGTTAGCAAATAAATTTCTGTTGTTTAACACATCTTGTCTCATTTTGCTATGGTAGCCCTGGAAAACTAATATCTATTTATCTATCTACCTATAACTATCTATCTCTATCTATGTAGATATACATAATAAAATTAAAATAGATATGAATATGAGTGGAAATAAATTGATATAAATGTGTATGTGTATGTATATATGTGTGAGCACATGCACACACACACATATATATATACACACATATGTTTCCTCACTCTGTTTATGTGAGAGGTAATACACCAATAGCAAAGAGAACAACTCAACTTATAAATAGCCAAACTTTGGTTGCTAAATGCCATTCCCACTAAATGGAATCAGGCTTTGGGGGAAAATAGTTGATCATTAGACTAGGCAGGGAAAACTTGATATGGAATTAGAACATTTTCTTTGGCCAAAAGGAAAAGAAATGCTCAAAGAATGATAGAGGCATACTCAAAAACATTCAATTCATCGAGCCTCCACTGGCAAAATCTGAGATTTTTTACCCAGTGAATAAAAAAGAAAAATCTTGAGTTCAACTTGATATAAACTGAAAAGTGAACACATCAGCATGGGTGAGGAATTAGATATTTACATCATTGTAAAGTAGTTCCCCATAAAATATTTTTAATCAAAAGAGTAAGAAGTGACTAACTTTCCTGAAAGTAAGCTTGGCAGATATGACCTTAATCAAGTGCTCAAAGTGAATATCATCAGCAATGGTACAAATAAAAATCATGCAGTTCTTGAGAGACTAACAGAAGAAAAACATCAATTCTGTGACAATCTTGCCGAAGTTGCCAAAATGGAATAAACTCCTGAGGACACATTAGAAACCCAAATTCAGAGACAAACTGCAATGTAAAGGATGTACAGTTTTAGAAAGTATCAGGGCTATAGAAATAAAAGAAATCTCAAGAAACTTCTCCAGTTTGAGGAACACTAACAGTGCATGACAACTAAATGTCTCACGTGATCTAGACTTAGATCTTTTACTATGAAGTTTATTATGGGGAAAACAACAAAACTTAAATGAGCTCTAAGGATTAAATGACAGTAATATATCAATATTTATGTCCTATTTGTGTGTGTGTGTGTGTGTGTGTGTGTGTGTGTGTTTTGCTGGGATTGAAACCACACATTGCAGGCAAGCAAGTTCTCTACCACTGAGTTTCATCCCCAATCCCTGTGTCCTAATTTTGTAGGAATACTGTATTAAAACAATACAGGGTGATAAGGCATCATGTCAATATATTCTCAAATGTTTCAGGGAAAATACAGGATTTTTTTGGTACTATTTTTCAAATTTGGTGAAGTTATGGAATTATTTCAAAATGAAAAAGAAAAGAAAAAAAGAGACACTGGTATAGCTATACCCTATCTATCCATCCATGTATCCATCAATACATTTAACCATTTGCCTCTAAAGAAAATTTAAAATCAGTAACTTTTTTTTTCTTTCACTAATATTGATTATCATACAGAACTAATTGGCTTATGAAGGGTGTTGTCTGGGAGTCAGAAAAGATAAAAGTCAGTTCCATCCTAACCAGTGTTGTGCTGAACATTTTTATCTGTATTATCATATTTAAATGTAGAATAATTCCAAGAGACAAGTTTCTCCATGAACACTTTCTAGATTGAGAAGATAAGGCCCAAGAGTTTGAATAGCTTGCTCAAAGACTCACTCAGCTCCTGGGTTTCAGGTCTCAGACTTCAGTGCCTCCTGAGTCTCTTATTTTTTCTGATAAATCATGATAACTTCACCTGGCTTATGGGGGATAAGCTGCAGTCAGGGAGTAAGATTCTTTAATCTCTTTGCAGTATTAAGGCTGTGGGAACTACGAAAAGAGATGTTGTCCAAAGAGTTCATAAATTTCAGTTCAGAGAGAGACCTGAGTTGGTTATTAAAAAATGGTAGTTCTTGCTTTGGTTTTATCAGTAACTATTTCTTGTGGCTATTCAAGTAATTTAGAGACCCAGTTCCCTTATCATAATGACTTTGAGCACCTGACTTCTAATTTCATTAGGCATTTTAAAGAATACATGAGATCATGAGTAGAAAAAGTATTTTGTATCTTTAGACAAAGGTGTGATATTGGCATAAAATAATGGTACTTTTTATCCAGGTATGAACTGTCCATATATTTTGGGTATTTATTAGAACAAATAAATAAATCTTTCCTCATGAATAGGTTAATCCATAATCCTCTAGTACTCAATTTCTTCACTGAAAATTTGAGGCTATGGCAGTGTAGTAGAAAAACTGTTCTAATTCTTAATGTAATCTATGTCTCTGAAGCTACAATTCTGTAGCAACTCACAGTATGATGCTGAGCCCACCCACCTGACTTGTTTTGGCCAATGGAGTGTGAGCAAATGTGAGACAGGCAGAGGCTGGAAGAGTCTTAGCAGTTGGGCTTGCTCTCATGTGTCTTTTCTTTTCCATGAAAGGGAGTTCCCCAGTCAGTCAGCAGTTAGTTCCAGGGGGAGCAGAAGTCAGTTTACTCTAAAACACCTACCCATAGGTGTCCCAGATTTGTTGACAACTCACGCCACAGGTGTGTAAGTACATCCAACAGCAAACATGACCTAATGCCCCCCCGAGATATACTACTGACAGAGAGCTGTGCTCAACACTTGTTCAAGGGCCTAAACAATACAATATTTTTTTGTAGTAAGGTGTACACATGTACCATGAAGCAAAAGGCAAAGCTTCCACAACTTTAGCACAAAACAGAGGCTTCAGAATTACATTTGTAGCTGTCACCTTCTATGGGAGCATTTTGTTTGGATTGCATAGCATCTGGAGCAATGTGGGATTGTTTTTCAGAAATAATAGACTTAGGAAGCAGAGTAGTAACTACTTAAGACTTTCTGATATTAAACTTCCCCTTGAAGTCTATTCCATCACACACATCTCTAAGGCTCAGTATTGAAAAGGAGAATAAAGCATGAGACCTAGACAACTACTTGTATTTGAAAACAAGTTATCTAAGAGCTTTTCCTCTCTGATTATGGGCTGAGTTCTCTTTTATTTTGTTGGGGGTGGAGGGAGATCTTTGACACAAAATGTAAATCCCTCAGTGTTATTATTTCATAATGTCTTTGTGTTATTTCATAATGTCTTTCTTGTCAATGTGACCAAAACACCTGACAAGAACAGCTTAGAGGAGGAACAGTTTATTTTGGCTCACAGTTTCAAAGATTCAGTTCATGGTTGGCTGACTCCATTGCTCTGAGCCAAGATAAAACAGAATATCATGGCAGAAAAGTGTGGTGGAGGAGAGTTGCTCACCTCATGGTGGTCAAGAAGCAAAGAGGGAGAGGGGAAAGGGCCTCAGGAAAGATGATCCCTTCCAGGAGACACCCCTAGTGACCCACCTCCTTCAGCCATGTCCCACCTGCCTATAATTCAGTCACTGAGTTAATTCATTCAAACTAGGATGGACTGATTATGTTAAAGCTCTCAATCTAATTCTATCACCTCTAAATGGTACTGAATTAACATAGGGCCTTTTGGGAGATACCTCATATTCAAACCATTATAGTCTTTTTTGTCTGTAATAATATTTGCATTTTAGCATTTGTTAAATTATTGTTGTAGTTCCAATAATTAGAATAGACAACAAATGACTGAATCATCAACAATAGTAATTAAAAGAAATAATGATATTTAAATCCTCCAAATTCTCAATGTAATTTTGCCAACAAAAAATTGTTACATTTCTGTGAATGTTCAGTGTAGAAGTCTTTTCCTATCAGCAAAACAGATATGTTTTTCTTGAGTATAAAATGTAACATTAACTTTTAAGCCCCATTCCTCAGTAATGGATTTTGAATGGCCACATTGCAAGCAGAATAAGAAATATTTCAGTCCTTCTGAATGAATAAAAATCTCATTTTAAGAGAATAGGGGCTGGAGCTGGTACTCTGACTAAACTCCAATTCCTAGCAACTGGATCCGAACAGCAGAATTATGCACAACTTTAAGAGCACCAATTTCATTGTACACCTATTCTTGATTAATAATCACAATGTCAAGGATAAAGAAACTTCCATAATAAATCCCAAGATAATTTATTTTTAAAATTGAGTCCCATAGTAAATATGGTTTAATTTAAAAATGACAACACACACAAAAGTTGGACAAGGAACTGGGATTTCGCTTCTTGGCATTGCTACAAGCCCTGGAAGCTTATGCATGCCATTTTACCTTGCTGGCCCCTACCTGCTCTGTGTGTATTCATATGGAAAAACTCCTTGACATATGTTCAGTGGAAAGGTGAGACAGAAAGTGTTTATACTTGAATCCTGTGATGATATATACCAACTTCTAATTACCCAAATTTCTGAAGTTGGGAAGATGTGCATGGAACTGAGTCTTTATAACAGGAAAACATTCACTGATATACTGCATACTTATGTAATTAGCCTCTACTTAATCATCCATCTCTGCTTAGCTTTTCCAGTCATACATCATGTCTGCATGAATTGTCTAATTGATTTCCAAATATTGCATCTGGAAATACAATATAAATATGAAACAAATCAGTCAAAAAAGAGAATTGCAGATCTTGCACTCTGCAATATGTCATGGATCCTTGATAGTAATATTGAAAAATTACTCAAATCACACCCCAAATTATTGCCAATGAAGTATTTGAAAAAGAAGAAAGGAAGAAAAAAAAAGGAAGAGAAAGAAAGAAAAGGTAGGATATGTGCTACAAAAAAAAGTAAAAAAAAAAAATTTGCAAAATCTTTGGTATTTTAGGGTACTACTAATTATTCCTGTTTGTTTTTTAAAGTATGGGCACATTACAACCAGTCTGAAAAAGACAAATATGAAGTAAAGCAGACATACCATGCAATCATAAAATTTGTAAAGAAAAACGTCAGACAAGATAAACACACCCATACTGCAGCTACAAAAAATAGTACATGAAGTACTAAAAAATAACAGTACTTGAGTCATACTTTGTTCATTCATAAAATTGGTATATGAAACAATTGTGTTCAATTGTGTCCAACATAAGAAAATATACATACTTGTATTATTGAGTTTCATTGGTCTAATTTTGTTTAAAATTAGAAACGAAATTTAAAACGAAATTTTGTTACTTATTTTAAGTGTATTACTTTAAGTTTCTCAGTGCCATTTATATTCAAATAGAGATCTCTTCTAGATCTCCTATACAGAAATTTACACACACAAGGCAAATGCATATACCTGTGTGTATGGATGTATGTACATACATACTTTTTCCAGTTTTTCAGTGGAACCCAAATACTAGATTTCATGACTTTATGGCATCCAATCTTGTGTACCCCATTCTGATCAGATCCAAAATGGAAATTCAAATTTGATATACTCAGGACAGATATATATAATGTCATGGTCAGTACCTCACTGTGATTTCTTGCTTTGCTTAAATATGTGAAAGTAGAGAAAGAGCCGCTAAATCTGGTGAAATTGATGGAGCTGCATTTAAATTCACTCATTTAAAGTGAATTTTAGCAAATCAGATCCAAAAATTGAATTGTTTTACTAAGAGAAAATGATTCTAACAAATTTGCCTGTGATGTGAACAGCATGGGACAGGGAAGTAGAACAAAAGACAATTTAGGGCAAAAATGTGAGTAACACACAGTTTCTATCACTGAGGGGATTCAGATAAATAATAAATCCATATTTTCTCTCTCTCTCTCTCTCCCCCTATATATATATATGTGTATATAAATCACACATATATATGTGTATATAAATCACATATATAATACCTCCACTGTACATATTTTAGATATATTTTATATCTACATCTATATTTGGGTATATATATATATATATATATATATATATATATATATATATATTCTCCCAAATTGTTTATTTGTGCTTAAATATTCTGTCCATGAAATCTTCCATGTAGCAAGTTATCACTTTTCTCTTGTGGGACCAAATGATTACATCAACTTTTGGGCATGTTAGAAATGTAAGTGAAAGAGACTCTGGCAACTATTCTAGGCCCACCAGGAAACCTCCCTTGACCATTATTGCAGGCAATGTTCTGGTGTCACAAGGGCCTGGACAAGGATTCTTTCTTTTGGGTTGGCTTCTGGTTCAAAGGCATAACAGATTACAGCAATTGATTGATCTCTCACATGATGCTTATTGTTGGAACGATCATGATCTATGGTTTTAACAACAAAAGCAACAAAACAAACAAAAATATAGGTGGAGAATTGTAAGGAAGTATCTATGAGGCCATGGTCTGGAATCCAGGCATAGGACTGAGGGTCAGCCTCAGGGAGGGCAGTCAGCAGCCTGGAAGTCAAGCTCTGGAATGTGTTGCATGAAGCCAAGAAAGCTGACAACCACAGGACACAGTAGAACAAATCCCAGCCCTGGAGTTGAACAGTGCTGGGCTCAAACCTTCATTCTGGCATTTACTAGTTACATGACTTGTGTAAGTTGTTTAACTTCCTCCTCTCTAAATGAATTAAATACCAGCCTATTATTTATTTGAAAATTAGATGAAGAGATACATGTTAAAACACAGTGTAGAAATTTATAACTGAAATGCAGTGTGGGTCTTAATCTACTTTGAATTCCTCTTGCCCATATTTCCAGAGTAGAATGTAGGGTTGATTCTGGCAGACAGTGAGTAAAATACCAAATGGTTCCGAGTGGCCCTAGGTGCAAACCAGGGAGATGAGAAATGCAGAGGGCAGGGAGCCAGTCAGAACAGTTAGTCTTGTACAGGCAACATAGGCAGATTGATTTTCTAAAGAGAGAGATTTTTAATTTAATTCCCTTTGCACCTGTTCCTCCGCCTGGGCGCCTGCTATATTAAATTCTAAAATAGCTATTATCACCATTTGTTTCAAAGCCGATGCAGAATAATTGAGCATGTCCCTGGAGAAATTATACAAACAAATTCCCTAATTCTGCAGAATTATTCAGGGTCCAGAGGGGATTCCAAATGCTCCCCTACTTTCTCACCAATGTTGGACAGTTTGTTTTCTGGCTCAGGTATATATGTGACATTGGTAGAGTAGGGCATGGTCAATGAGGTGAAGCTTGGGAGCAAATAGTGGGGAAACTTAAAATTTCCCAGTGCAATGAATTTTTCAATATTGGCTGAGCAATTCAATCATTTGACAAATGAGCAATGACAAATGATCATTTTCTGTCATTGTTTTTTCTGGATAACTGAGTCAAGGGTATGGATAGGAGAGACAAGAGTCAGGGAAGGAGATGGCTCTGGCACACACAAGAGTAAAGGAGGATCCTGTTGCTTGGACGTTCCCAAACACGAGTTCCCATGAGGAAAGAAACCTTAAAGAGATGAACCAGAACACATGTGATCTATGCTGAAATCCACAGGTGGCCTATGCGTTTTCTCTAATTCTACTTCTAATACAGGCATCTAGCATCATGCTTCATATCCAAGTCTCAAAATGTTCTGTTTGCCTTTGTAAGATTTGATATTTGTTTTACTTTTCTTTGTAAATTGCCCTGTTGTCCATCCCTAGTGCACCTGTGGAAACACCACCTCCATTTGGTAGAAATTATATGAGTACATCTTGAAGATCCTTTGAGGGGACAGCATTCTAGGATTCTAACATTGTTTCAGAAAATCTGAAACCTAACCACAACCACTTCACTCATGCTACAGAAGTACAGAAGAAAGATATCTCCATCCTAGGGTCTTCTTGGCTTCCACTTTGTTTCAACCTAAATCTGGGACATAATATCTCCCTGCCTTCCCCCCCAAAAAATTAAAGCTTGAATTTTCAAAACATTCTTTTTGTTGCTTTTGACAATACCAAAGTCAGTTCTCTTTAAAGATTCATTAACTATTCCATGATATAATATGTGCCTTAGACAACACAGTGTACCATTACATATTCACTTACATCACAAATTGAGCTGACTATAAGCAATGACTCTCATGAGATTAAAATACAGAATTTGCAGTAGTTAGTATATAGAGATAAATGTAGATGTCTTGGAATTCTACTAAAGAGAGGATAGAAAAGATGAAAAATACCATTTTAGGTATGGAAACAAGAATCTGGCAAAATTAAATGTGCTTTCTCAAGTACTATTTTTAACATTTGTTACATGCATTTTGTATTTTAAAAAAAGTTCTCTGACATTTATGGATAAGAAGTATCTTACGAAATCTTTCTCCATTTCTAAGAGCTGAAGAAAAGGGTCTATAAATGTTTCTAGGAAACACCTATGACTGTGTTGATATTAAATGGGATTAAGTTACCCTGCTAGCAATAGGATCCTTTTGTTGGTGTAAATTCCTTTTTGTGATTTTTCCTGAGTTGGTTATAGATCAGATTAGATGCTCACAGTTAGGGTACCAAGGTTTTTGGTCTTGTTTTCATTTAAGAATGACACAAATTATTCTTTAAAAAAATACAAAAAGCCACACACAAAAAATTCATAGCTCAATAAACTATTTCAAGTCAAATAGTTTTGTAACCACTGGGTTCTTTCAGCTAGAAAAAAATAAAGCTGCAGTGAACATCAGGGCTCCACCTCTTTAAACACTTCACTACATTCAGCAGAGACAACTTTTGACCACAGGTAAGTGAAACTACAGAAAATGAAACCATAGATAAGTAGGGACTGCTGTATGTGGCTCATAAGGAACAATGCACAAATTCTAGTCTTGGGTCTGATACCTTTGAAGCAGCGCTCTTCTCAAGGCGTGATCACCATAGTGAATGGGAATAATAGACAATGTACCTCCACCTGAGTGTCACAGACCCAAATGCAGGAGGTGAATTTCTCTGCTTCCTTATCATATTTTCTACAAAGTTTCCTCATTCCTTCCCTTTTTCTAAAAAGAAAAAAAAATAGGAATATAATTAATGAAACACTCCTTCTACCAACACTTCCTATTTTCTAATAAGAGGGCAAATTTTACAAAAACACACGTCTAACTTTTTTCTTTCCTCTTCCCATGAACGTCTGTCTCCCCAGCATCTATCTGTACAGTGCACCTCTGAGTTCATAACCGCTTTATGAAAGGAAGGGTTTGCTGAAGAGAATGTTTCAATGCTGAATTCTGCAGTTGCCTGTTATTTAGGTATTTTGATGAGATCAGGAGGAAAAAAAAATGCAGTCTGTAAGATGTTTGGAATAGAACTGCCTAGACCGCTGGATATGAACAAGTCCACGGAAGCTTATTTATTATATATGTAGGAGCTGGTGCTAGGAATACCTCAGAGAATGACTCATAGAAGTCCAAATGGGAGGGGGTAGAGGGTAGTTACCTAAAATAAAGTTTCTCCTTGCATCTCTGAAGTAATAAAAGTTTCTTTCATAGTTGCTAAGTCCTGAAATTCAGATAAGACACATCTCCATCCCCCTAACCTCATGATATGAAAGTGCATGTACACCTGCCATAGATATTTTGTTTTGTTTATCTACAAGATTTAATTAGGTCTCTAAAAAAAGCAGGAACTCATAAGACAGTTATGATGTTTCAATTTAATGCAAATCTACAGACTTAATTGCCTCAAATAGCAGCACAAACTGAATTTCAAGATCCTCGGGATTTGGTATCAGCTGTTCAGTGTTAACACATTGTTACACAGGATACTGGAAGACTGGGTTTAGGCCTTGCATTTGCATCAAAATGCTATACTTCCTCAAGTGTGGAATTCAGTCTTCAAATGCAGGTGAATTAAAATTAAAAAGTAGATGAGCTTCTTGATGCCATAATATGTTTTAAGTGGAATTATCTTGGGAATAAACATTAGACTCTTAAAAAATAAATAAACTAGCTACTCTGTAACACCTATAATGATGTCACACTATGTAAACTAGGGTAAAATCTCAAACAACAAAAGGCAAGGAATCTGTGCTCATTAACCACATAAATCTTGGGGTCAGTGGTCTCTCCTGAAGGCTTTGACAATTGATGTACACTCCCTTGTTTCAGGGGCTCTTATGGTGATATATGGTAATACTCTGGGAATTCCTGAAGATCAGACATAGACAGGAACACTGGACAAGAAGGGTCTCACAATTCTAGTCATCACTTATCAATAGGAAATCACAGCAAATATTCAACAATAGAGGACTCATTTAATATATAAATGGGTTATTATGTGATCATTAAAAAGCACTGTAAAAAATTGGGCATATACCAGTTAATCCCTGTGATTTAGAGACTGAGACACGAGGATGCAGTTTGAGGTCAGTCTCAGCAACTTAGCAAGACTTTGTCTCAAATTATAAAATAGAAAGGACTTAGGGGCATAGCTCAGTGGTAAAGTGTCATGGGGTTCAATCTCCAAAAAAAAAAAGAGAAAGAAAAAGAAAGAAAGAAAGAAGAAAGAAAGAAAGAAAGAAAGCAAGCAAGCAAGCAGGCAGGCTAGAAAGCTGTAGTTACTAAGATGTTTAGACATGAAGGACACATGAATTTTATGTGGAAAAGTCTTTAGGAGACTGGTGTATTTAATAGTTGGACTTTTTCTTTATACAAACCAGCCTCCTGCCACATGCTCTTGCACTTCATGTTTGTCTCCCAGAAGGGGTCTGGCCTTTGAAGGAGTCTACCATCCTCCACTCCCTGACTAAATTCTACTTTCCTCCACTTTCTCCACTTCCCTTCCCTTGAAAACACAAATGCTGTGACTCTGAATATTTGGAATCTGACAAACCACCTGTCATGAGCCAGGACATTCTTAGAGGAGATTTGGTCAGATATCCAATCTGTTGCTACCACTATTTCTAACAAAAACAAAGATCTCTTCCAACATTTCTTAGCTTTTTGAACGGCTTAGCTGTACCCTGTGATCCACAATCATAATCTTATGCTTGCAAATGAAGATTGATCATCGCTTTTTAGACCTAAGGTAACAAACTCCCTATGTTCTTTGTAACCAACTGTCCATCTTCTCTGTGTCCACATTTAAATGGGCAAGAATGCTATTGGAGAAAACCTCTTAAGCCAGAAGATGAGTTTGATTCATTTTGGTTCATTCATGAATCTACCAGGTCTAATAGACTTACTATAATTGTCCAATAAGCTCATTTTTATACTCTCAAAACAACTAATTCGTCTATCCTTTTTTTCTCCTAAAAATTTACTGATCATACTAGGTTCTTCCACTTCATTAAGGAAATGAGGATACCAGCTAGAAACTCCCTCATCCTCAAGCAACCAGCTGAAAAATCCATCTCCTTGACAGTTTGCTGATTTTGTCCTGTTAAAATTAATGCTGCATCCTACCTGCTACCAAAGGCCATGACCTTCATACTTTGGACTTTTTCACATATACTCTCTCAAGGATTTAACCATTTGGTTCCCTTTCCTTTTGTTGAAACACAAGTTTGGCTTCCTCAAATGGTCATAGATGGGTATTTTATAAACATAGCTTGGAATTTCTCATTCTTAAATAAGAACATAAACCTCATCTGCTTCTCATTCATCTCTAGCTACCACTTCATCATTTTCTCTTTTCCAATATTTCTTTAAAAAATTCATTTAACTATTTTTTTCACTCATCTCCCCTCCTCGTTCTCTAACCATTATAGTTGGGATTTCTTCCAAACCACTGCATGACCCTCCTCTCCTCAAGGTTACAAAATTCAATTGCCCTATCTCGGTCTTCATCTTCTAACCTCTCAGCTTCATTTGATGCATTGGATGACATTCTCCTCTTTTAAACCCTTTCTGGCCTTGGTTACATCTCATTTTTCCATGTTTTTGCTATTTCTGAGATTGCTATTTCAAAATCTAATTGAGAGGCTATTCTTTTCTTTTTCCCATCCTGATTTTTCCTTTTAATTCTGCAAGGATCTTCCACTTCCCTATCTTATGCCCTCTCTCTCCCCTGCTATTTCATTCCTTCCCAGGGATTCAAGTTAGAATTTTCCAGATGGTGATAATTCTATTGGCAGAGCACTCCCAGGGCAATTTACACCATTCTGTGTATACATGTTTGTCTCAAACAATAAAAAATGAAGTACAAATCTAGTTGCTGATTGGAAAACCCAATAAAAACTCATGAAAACTGCTGCAATACCTGGTCATAACCATGACAAAAGGGCAGATTAACCACATTGATGACAGCCTGGGTGGCAAGTGCTTAGCTAATGACCATGGCCCTTATAGGGCCTTAGCCATTGTTATTATAAATATAAGTTCATTTTCTATATACTATTTTAAATGTTTTTTGTCGCTTAACAATATCAATGGAAATCCATTCTTGTAAAAAAATAGAAAACTAATTTTATATCAGTAGGAATTTTCTAAAGGCCTACAAATAACATATCATTTGTAACAAAGAAATGTCATATGTGATTACAAACACACACACACACACACACACACACACACATACGACTTTGTTTAAATTTAAGGTTTTAGTACTTCATAATTGGCATAAAGCATGAGAAGAGATTTGCTAAATTAGTTCTCACTCTTCCACCTTCCTTGCACTTCCAAAATGTGTTGATGTTAATTTGCCTACTGCCATCCTCCATTTCTGGTTTGTTATCTTCACACATTGATGTTTTAAAACCATCTTTAATATGTCTATTCACATTTTTCAACAATAGATAGAAACAGAAATGTGTGGCTATACCATGATTGGTAAGTTTTATTTTTACATATGCACTATTAACTCATTTTATTCAGCTATAAAGAGTAGACATTCTATTCGGAATTGGATAGAAATGAATTGATTTTCTGGTGTTTGGTATTCTTATTGTCATTGTATCCTACGATAAGATATGCCATTAAGTTTAGATCATGTTTTATGACTCCCAATACAACTTAGTTTTTTCTTTTGATGTTATAATTTTCTTATTAAAGTAATTCCTATGCATGTTATGATTTTCTCATTTTTAAGAACAGAATGTTTCCCATACTTACTCAGAGCTGGCTATTGTTAGCATAAATATAAACTTTATTTTGAATGTTCATCATATATTCAACTGTCTTTCCTATTTATTAATTATAAAAGTTTTTCTACTTGACTATCTTTTAACCTAGATTTGTTATCATATATTCAATAAAAAATACAATTTTATATTTTCCCAATTTTTATCTGAATTTATTAACATTTTTTACATTACTTCATATAATTATAATATCAAGAAACATTTCCTTCTTATCCAAATTTTACTGACAATAGTTTTAGTGCTTTGCTTTTAAAAGATTTTTGGTTATTTTTCTGTGAGATGCTTCACATTTTAAGACAAATTTCTTCTATTCCTAGAATAGTTTCATCTTAAAATAAGAAGTGATGCTTAAATTAATTTTCCTCATGTACTGAAAAAAATGTATAACACTTTCCTTTGCTTTTTTAAATGGCATGAGTCCTATTCATCCCTAATGCACTTACTAAATCATTATTTGATTTCACATTGTAGTATTTTATTGAGGATTACTATATTGTGTAGGCATATACTGATTTCTAAAATGCCAGTAAAGCCTGATCTTTCATCTTCTTTCTTTTGCTATCTTTATTTGAACTGACTGTTCATTTCACGCCTGCTTTATAAAATGAATTGATGCTGCCCATCTATTCATAGAAACTATAATGTTTTAATTATTTTTTGCCATTACCTTTATTTAAAAGGAAGCTATGTTGTGGTGGGAAGGGAGACTAAAATCTAATCATTTGGCTAACATCTTCTGCAGTAACTGACCCATTCAAATTTTCTCCTTTTCCTTTGTTATTTTAAATTTTTAGAGTGATATCATTTCATTCTGAACTTTCAAATGTATGGATATATTTCTATTTTCTTTTAATTCCATCTTTTACCAGGTAGCTGAAACAGGACAGCTATTATTTGAAATCCACAGATAGTTTTGGTTTGATTTGTGATTAGAAATTTCACTAAGTAAAGCTAAGAATGAAGCAAATAGGTAGAAAACTCCAGAAGCTAACAATAGAACACTTAAAATTTATTCCCTCACAACACAAACCTTAGTAGAAGGTTAAGATATGTCCTCACACTTGAACTTAAAGATATATACCAGATCCCAACCACATTTTCCAGTTATTATTTTGTGTGTGTGTGTGTGTGTGTGTGTGTGTGTGTGTGTATGTGTTTATGGTAGGGAGGATAAAACCGATTAAACCCAGGGGTACTTTACCAGTGAGGTACACTTTCTTTTTTTTTTTTTATTTTGAGACTGAGTCTCACTAAGTTGCTGCGGAGCTCCCAGGTTGGTGGGATTACAGGGGTACACCATCATGCCTGACTGTTTTTTCAGTTTTCCTTAAGCAAGGTGAGCCAATACCAAATCCTCCCCATATGCTCTATCTCCTGCACATTTGAATGTGTAAAATAGTCTTAACTGTAATTTTTAGATGAATTAAAAGAAAGTTTGTGGACTTTAGGAAAAATAGCCTTGTAATTAGAATCAAATTTGAATTAGCTAATAATCTAACATTATATATCAATATTCATTACCTGGGTGATTTTATTATGTTTAATCACCCACGTGATTGATTATAGCTATTTCTGCCTCTGATAGGTTGTTATCTAATCTCTTTTTTTAATTTTTCAGATTATACTAAAATCCTGTTTTCTAACTTGTCTCATTGTTTTGACAATTTCAATATTTTAAAAATACTTAATAACTGAAGTACTGTCAATTGAAAAATCTAAATTATGCTGATATATTCAAATAGAGATCATACAACATGGTAATGTTATTTCACAAATGTCCAGTGGCATTAAATAAGTTCAAATCCACCTCTGCTGTTTTGAACTCTTAAATAAGGGGTTATTTTTTGAGAAAAAGATGGTATTTTAATTTCTTTTCTCAGGTATGTTGCTAACAGATAAGAAGTTCAGATAATGAATAAAAGTTCAATGATGCTTTCCTTTGTGCACACACTCTTTGGATAAACAAATGATTGATGGTGTCTCTCCTTTCAATCAGAAATTCATTTTTAGGAAAGAAAAAGTGTTTGTGAATGCTTGAGCAGAGACCGTCAGTGATATTATTTTGCATAATTATATTGTCTGTTGATTCATTTTCCATATTTCTTTGGATGGAGCATCACCTGAATTGATTAAAACTTCCATTTTATAGTCTATTTGAATTCAAGTTTTGCTTCAGAAATTCTGCTTTGATTGGACATTCTCATGCATCATTCCCAAGGGCATTTAAAAAAATAGAAAAAGAAAGTATAGACTGTAAATAACATGGGGTTTTCCACATTAGCTTGATCCCTGTACCATCTGTTAGCTGGTTTCCACTTCATCCACTTTGATGTACAATTGGGAGAAAGTTAAGGTCCTGTAATGCATAACCTCTTGGCTCAGATTTTCTCATCATAACACTGCTCTGACTTTTACCCAAGGAAAAAGTCAGCTAAGGTTTTCTCATACCTGATGTCCTGCCTGTGTTTCTGTCTTGAGTGTATAGAAATGGAAATTCTTTGTAACTCCCCTAGCTTGTTGCTCTTAAGATTCTGGATGGATCTAGACAGAGAGTGCCTATTTTCCACAAAAGGATCCTGTGGTGCTAAGTGTGTCAGAGCATATCCCGGCACCTTATAGCTATTACTGCTAAAAGGAAAAAAAAAATATGGGGATGGATTCTTTGTTGTGGGATGACATTCTTTGAGTATTCAATATCTTCATAACTCAGCAGGAAGACTCTGAAATACAGAAAGAATGCAAGACAAAAAGTCACTTTCCCAATTTGTTCATTCTTTCTTTTATTCCTGACTCAATATCGAGCACCTCCTTGGTGCCAGTTTCTACATGAAACCCTGAAATGCAGAGATTGGAAACTTCATTCTGCATGCATAGATGAGTACGGGCTCAGAGGGTGCTTCAGTGAACACTGATGGAAGGAGGTTCACAAAGAATTTGCCACATGGATTAGAAATGTGAGGGCATTCTTGGAAAAGAAAGCCTCAGCAAGAGTGGAGGCAAAATGGAACAATATGAGCATCTGGGAAAGCACAGTGTTCAGGAGTGGGGAGAATAAAGGCCATGACCCCCTATAGGTAACAAAATCTGAAGAGACTTAAATCCTTATTTAAATTGTTGTAGTGTCTTCATATAATCTGTATACATCCTCCTGTATATTTTAAATCATATGTGGATGACTGATAGCTAGTCATACTTAGTACAATATGAATTCTCAGTAGATAGTTATAATACTGTATCATTTACAGAACAAAGACAAGGGAAAGAGTCTGCATATGTTTAATACAGAAGTGTTTCCCCAAATATTTACCATCCATGGCTAGTTGAATCTATGGATGCAGAACTTGTGGATATAGAGGAATGCCAGTATCAATTGTACAGAAGCCTGGAATGTGAAGAGTTGGCGCAATGGGAGGTGGGCAGGATATGTAGCCAGACCTTACTCTTTGGTCTTGTGGGAGGCTGCTCTGTGTAATGGGTTTCTCACTTGACTCCACACTGCCAGTGAATGACTTCCTTGAGCCCAGCTGCACAAGATTCCATTTCTGAGCTTGGTAAAAGTCAATGGGAGCCATGCTGTAAGCAGTCTTTGTAAATAATCTTTGTTTATTTATTCTGGGAATCTAGGTTATAGTTGCTATGCTTTGTGGATAAGATCCTTGATCTCCATCACCCAACTCCAACCCAAATCAAACACAAATGCAAAATACACCTAATCTTTACAGAGTCAACACTGTTCCTGCACCCAACCCCCCACTATCCAGGTTGTGTTATCTGAGAGCACACCCTACAGACCCTATGCAACATACAGTTACCATATTACTTCCATATGCAGAAAGACAAATTTTGGCAAATAGATGATTTTTCAGTTGACTATTTTATGTGATAGACAAGATACCCATCAGTCTCCATTTTTCCATCTGAATATGATTTTTGCTTTTGGATGGAAAGTGACACTCATAGACTCAGTAGATTGGAGACCTTGGAGTGCATGTCCATCCTTTGTCCTGGGGCTGGGGAAGCCCTCAGTCTGACTCCTTTGAGATGATTTAGTTTTGACTTTGTTAAACAGTGAGTATACCATTACCTCCTACCCTGAAGTTAGGACTCCAGCATGAGAAATGATGAAAGTCTGCTGTGATATTAAGAAAATTCCAGATCCAGGGAAAAGAGCCAAATAAATCAACACAAAAACTTTGACTTCTACTGAGAGGTTGTGTGATGCTTTTGGCAGCAAAAGCTGAGTTAAAAATCTCTACTCTGCTGCTTATTATCTCAGACAGCATTGAGATATTTGCAAAACTAGTGACTTGGGTTCCTCTTCCATGAAATGGTTTTTTTACACTATTAGGTTTATTGAAAAATAAATAAGATAATGTAAGTAAAACAATTTTATTGTCCCTGGTATTTAATAACTATGCAATAACTGTTAACCGATATTCTTTTTTATAGACTTGGTTTGTAATGTCAGAGAAAGGTGATAACTATATTTCCTTTTGAACTTGTATGCTTCTTTTGGCTTTTATTTGTTAAGAATTAAATAAGTGTTTTTGTTTTTTATTAAAAATTATTTTTATTTTGTTTTAGGTAATTGTATATGTTATATATTCAATATGGTAAATTTCCAGAAAGGAAAGAAAAGTCCACTCATACTGGATCATGGAATAGCATACACCTGACATCCTTGGTGTTAGAACTGTTGAGAAATAAAAGGTTATCGCTCATATGTCAAAAATAATTTGAAAAAATAGAGTATGAAACTGATGTTTTAAGAAAAATTTTAAATGAAATATGGTTTGTAATTGTTTTAGTCATCTTTTTTGCTGCTGTAACTAAAACTATAAAGGAGGAAGAGTTTATTTGAGGGCTCATGGTTTCAGAGGTCTTAGTCCATAGAAGGCTGGCTCCATTCTGTGGGGCTCCAGGTGAGGCAGAACATCATGGCAGAAGAGCATGGTAGAGTGAAGCAGCTCACATCATCAGGAAGCAGAGAGAGAGACTCCACTCTCCAGATACAAAATATATACCCAAGAGCCACACCCAAATTCCAATCTCCTCCAGCCACACCTTACCACTTCAATTAATCCTATCAGGGATTAATTCACTGTTTGGGTTAAGACTCTTACAATCAAATTATTTCTCCTCTGAATCTTCCTGCATTGTCTCACATGTGAGCTTTTGGGGGACACCTGATATCCAAACCATAACAGTAAAATTTTACATTATCTATTGAGACAGAAAATGAAAATTACATGAAAGACATATTTCTACCCAAATTACTCTGATGAATCTAGATTTTGGAAGCAAAGACAATGTAGGAAATAATCACAGGAGTGTTGTATTTTTTGTCTTTATTATGATGTGGTATGTTGATTGCACCGGAGAACTTCAGCCAATATATTAACTTGCACAGTGGTAGATATTAAATCAATAAAATGAAGAATTTTCTAAAGAACAAACCATCTGAAACATAATAGGCTTTGTTAGTGGGAGGTTGCTTAGGTCGATATAAGATAATCACTCATGATACAGCTCTGCTCTGCTGTGATAGCAAACAAATTCCAATGTTTCCATGGCCTCATAGCCAGAGGGTTTATTTCTTGTTCACAGAGAGTTGCTTTGAGCCTGACAACTCTTCACACCAAACATCCTCTAAGCAGTTCCTGAAGGATACATGCTGCTTTCATCTCCCTTCCCTCTCAACCCACACCCTTCATGGTCTTTGAAGAGTAGAGGGAGACACAGGAAACCCACAAGTTCTTAATTCCTCACTCTGGAACACAGGCATTATTTCCTGACACATTTCTGATTCTCATTATTTACATCTTAAATAGAAGGCATGTCTTAGAAATACTGTCTTCCCATGATGTAGGAAAGGCATTGCAATCTCAGGATCTCTAAGGGTATATGTCATGGACAGACTCTAGGACAAGCCTAATTCTGATGTCTGAAATTCCAATGATTAATAATTGTTGTTTATGGAATTTACCCAATGCCTGCAAAAGAAGGTTTAAAATAGAGAAATATGCACTAGTTGTAGTTAAACTGTAGTGTCTCATGGGCATAAACAATGTGTTTATCTTTTAGACATCCATTCCCAGATATGTTTGAACAACAAAAGGTTTTCCTGATAAATCTCTGTGTGGACAGGTAGTATATTTGGCATTTGTTGTGCTTGCTCAAAGTCAGCTCTAAGCAAGTAGGGCAATAATATGTTGAAACAAATATATGCAAATCAATCTTCTACACATGAGATTTTTACCACTGTAGGTGATTCTGTACTCCTCTCTGCCCTGTCTGGGAACTTAATTCTCCTTATTCCTTCACAGAACCATTTTAAATACTATTGGTGCTATTTCCAGATGTCTCTTCAGAGACAGTTTCAAATGTTTTTTTTTTTCTATAATGAAAGTACTCAATTTTACCTTCAACTAATTAATAAACTCATATATTACCCCTTCCTGTGGCAACTTATCTTGTGTTCCTACCAAGACCATTACCTGAAGCTAGAGACAGTAGACCATGGTAGTTAACCACACATTATTCTGGGGTGAGACAATTGTAACATTGAATTTTTCTTAAACTTCATCTCTAATCTTATCAATGTTGTGGAGACATAAGAATTTATAGGCTTAAAAACAGGGTGATAATGCAAGTATTGCACTTTGGTACATCGCACATTTGGATTAGAATAGACACAGGTTATAGCTGGACCCTTGCATCTTAAATTGCCGTGTCATGGGATATTCTGGGGGCATTATGCAAAGAAAGGATCTATATGAGACAAGGTCATGAAAATGTGTACAGTTGATTAGCATTTGGCAATAAATATTTATTGTCAGTGCAAAAGCAGGTTGACATTTTAATATTAATATGAACTACTTACCAGTTGAATATCATGTTTAGTTTAGTTAATTCATTAAAAACTACTGAACACAATGTAAAATCAACCTAGGTTAGTAAATGGTGCTGTAACAAATGAACCCAAATCTCCAGGTGTTAACAAAATACAAGTTTATATCTCAACCTGGCAAAATCTGCTGCAAGTTCAGTTGACTGTCTATCCTCAGAATGGTGGACCTGGCTGGAAAAGAAAACCCTGAGATTTGTCCATCATGGACTCTAAAATGCTTATCCTCCAAGGTAGCCCTTGTTACTTCTGCACATAATTCCATTAACCAAAGCAGGTTGAATGACTATATCTATCTTTAAGAGAACACAGAAGTACATTCTTTCTCTGTGCTCAGAAGAGATGAGTTAGGCCTTTTAAAGAGACATGTTAATGTCTATATGTATAGTATCTTGTGCATTATCAAGTGTTACAGTCATGACTCAATCATATTCTGATAATTCCATCTTCTCTATTTAAATTGTTTAATTGAACCTGCTTTACCTCCTTTTAACACCCAAACTCCCCATTATGTAAGTCCTAACCACATATCTATTTATAGGCTCAACTATTTCTCTTGACATTTCCTCTGGTCTATCAAAGCTGAATTATTTGATTTTCCCATCAATCCATTGCTTATCTCTGTATTTGTCTCTACTTCAGCTTAAATGCCTTTGTTTCATCTTCGAATGCCCCTAAATCTTCTTACATGACTATTACATTCAAATGCCTTAAATTTCATTCCCAGTGTGAACTTCCATACCAATATTCTATTAACTCTCATGACACTATTAGGTCCAGTGTTCTATTGCAGTGATTTCAGTACATGACTATGTATGATTCATGCCTGAAAACTCTGATTCTAATTCATCCCTTAGACTCTCTTATGAGGATCTTACTTAGAGTCATTCAATAATATAAAAGTAATAATAACCGTGTGGAATAAACAGCCTGCTACAGCAAAATAAGCATTAGACTATGGAAAAGAAATTCTGATTTTAGTTGTAGTCCAGAGACTGACTAGCAATGTTACCATAAGCAAGTTGCTTAACCAAATGAAGTCAGTTTTTTCGTCTCTAAAATGGAGTTAATTTTAACTGCTTTTTCCTTTGTCTTACAACACTGTCTTAAGAAGCAAGTCAGATGTGATCACTGTGTGTAAAACCATTTTGTATGAATTATACTAATATTCAAGCGAAACTGATTTGTGTTCAATTGATTGATTCTTGAGCAGTATTTAATTCTGTTTACAATTCTTATTTTTTTCTTTCAAAAAATCATTTTTTTAACCCTTTTGGTTTCATGACATTTTATGTTCATGGTTTTCTGCCTATCTCTCCTTTAGTGAGTTATTATATTTCAGAATTTCTCAAGGCCTGCCTTTAACTACCTTACCTTTTCTCTTTTTCTCTGGATTTTCTTGCTAGATGAGTTCACTTCTATTTTTAAATGTTCATCTATGTACAGATATATCACAAATACCACATCTTGCCCAGATCTCTCCCATGAACAATTAGTCTTTAATCCAAGTTCTTAACTGATTTCTCCACCTGACTACATAGCACATATCAAGCAGAACATTGCCCACACTAGATTCATACTTGATTCACACTTGCCCTTATAAGCCTTGAAATTCTTGTGTTTATTTTTTCAACAAATGGTGCTTCCACCTACTTGGTTTTCAGGGTGAACATCTGGGTCTCCTCTTCTTCCTCATCCACAACATGAACAAGTACTGACATGCTACAAACTTCCCATGTTTCCTAGTCCCATTAAGCAAAATTCCACTCTAAACAAAATTCCCACTTTGTGTGATAGTTTCATAAAACACTACCCCAACTGTTATTACTTTTCCTCAGCCATCTATTTCCTACCCTGTATCTTTTCAAAAGGTAAATTTCAGGTAATTGAACTGCTTTCAGATGAACTTTAAGCTCTGTCACTTGTCATTTTTTTAAGATCTTGCATGGTATGCCCATGCCTATTTCCCAGTCCTATCTCCCATCACTCACCACTTTCTTCTTACAACTACATCATTTTAGCACTGTTCATAAGTTGACCATTTTACTCTTATTCGTTTGTTTAGTCAAATCATATATACTTTGCTCATAACAGACTTTGAATTCTAAAATTGTAGGAAGAAATGATCTCTTTTTAAATGAAATTTTATGTCAAATAACTAACACTGTGATTTGCAGAGTACTCAATATGTATTTGTTAAATGAATAAAAGATTAAGTAAATAGGCCTATTTGTCAACCACATATTGGGCATTGACTCTAGGGTGTGCTAATAAAGGCAAAAAGAACATAAATGTGAATAGGACCCAGTTTTTCCTAAGGAAATTATACCTCTATTGATAAATTTTATAATGACCAGTTGCATCGAGGAGACAGTGAACCCCTCCAGGAGTGTGGGTTGATATAGAGGGAAAAGCAGCTCAGATGTGATCACTGAATGTGGAAGAAATTGTATGGATTGTCCTCCTGACCTGGGACTTGCTGGAGGAGGCACATATAAATTGTTTTTTAACCTCCTAGTGCATTTTGTTCAAAGATGGTAATGGTCTTTCATTGTTGTCTGTCTTTCCCTGCGACGGCGCTCAGTGACCATACATTATTCACAGATGTTTCAAATCTTAGGAATATAAAAATACTCAACACATTTTCAATGATTTAAATTCCTCTTTTCTGTTCATAGAGCTATTAATACAAAAGATTTTTTAAGTTATGGCTTCGTATGCACCAAACAGCAAACTCCCCATTTTCAGTATTTTTAAATATTATTAAAGTCTTATAATGATACTATGAGGTAAGAATATTGAGATTGAACTTGGTTAAGTCACTTCCTCAATGTTATGAGACTAATAAAATAGGTAGCAGTCACTCAGGATGCTCTCTGCAGCCCTCCTCTGGCCATATGAACTTACATTCATTTCTACAAATGGTTCATGTGGTCACTTTGAAAGTGGTTAGAATCCCACTTTCCTACCTTCTAAGTCTACCACTGGCTATTCTAATCTTTATATAAAGATCCAGTTGGCCCATTAGCTCCCAGGTAGATGATTTCGAACTGTGGTTCCAAGAACTCTATGGGTTATAGCTCATTCATGGGCCATAGCTGAAATCAATACTAAAGGGAAAATCTTCCATCTCTATTCCTACCAGAGTGATAATTCATTGATTCATTTTATAGATTGCTTTAAATTTAGATTTGTCTCCTCTTTATGTGTTAGATTTTTTTCCTTGTGATCTTAGACCTATTTTATTATGTTTGTCTCTCTCTATATGTGTTTATGCATACCTATTACTTTTCTTTATGATTTTGTTTATTTACATATTTATTTATCTGTCTGAGCTACTATTATTGTCCAGTATGATCTCAAACTGGTGAGCTCAAGTGATCCCTGGACCTGAGCTTCCCAAATAACTAGGACTATAGATGTGTGTCACTGCCCCAGCTGGCTGCCAGATTTTGTTTTGGGTTTTAGTTTTTGGTGTGGCTCTTTTGAGTTTATTGCCTGAGGAAGATACATTAGTCCAAATTAAAAACCTACCCCAAATGGTTACATTACACAAGCTGTGAGGTTTTTAAACTTCTGACAAGGAACAGAAGGGAAATTCTACTCCTCTCAAGGAAATCCTCAATTAAGCTTCAGTAAGCCACCAGCACTTAGAACCCATGAACCTTCAGCTGCTGGTTCTTAGCCAGTCCAATCTACACGAGGAACTGGCATATTGCTGGTCACTCTGAATCATTTCCCCCTATTTTGGATGCTCAGTTACAGTACCTTCCAGGCAGATTCCTTCTTCAATGCCTTTACTAGTTTCTTCTTATCGTAATCAGCAGCAATCCCTTGAACAGTAATAAGAGTCTTCCTGCTGTTTCCCTGTTAAATTCTTATATGGCTATAAATAATCCTCAGTGCCTGCAGGAGGAAGGTCATCATGCTCACTTGCATCAGCAAGGGGTGGAAAGAGTGGAAGTTGTGGATAGTGGGCACACAATACAATTCCTTTTCCTCAGTGGCACTGAACATGCAGAAGGCTGCAGGAGAAGGTGGGAGAGGAGATTGCAGGGGAAGGTAACTGCTGCAGCTCTGTGATGGAGGCCTTCCAGGTTTTAAATTCTATCAAGGAAAGCATGCCTGAATTCCATGGTTTAATTGTCAATCATTTTATGTAAAGATACAATTCCATTAACATAATTTAAAAACTTATGCTAATCAGTAGAAAATGTTCAAATAGACCAGTGGAAACTAGGCTAAAGTTTGAAGAGAAAAAGCAATGCATATTATAAATAGTCATAGAGATTAAATGTTTTAGATCACTCACAATTAGATAAACACCAATCAAAACAACATAAGATTTGTCATCTGTTCAGGTTGACAACAAAAGTTTTGGCAAGGTTGTGGAGCAGTAATGATTACACCTCATTATTTGGAAAGAAAATCAGTACAAAAGTTTGAAGCATACATTAACAATGTCTGTCAAAAATGAAACCGTGCACCTGCCTTTTTTTTTAATCAGCCATTCTACTGTTGTGAATTTACCCAACAGATGAATTTTCTGAAGAGTATCCAAATACATTTCTACAAATTTCCATTGCGCCTCTGTCCAAAATATCAAATAAAAAATGTTGCAACATGCTAAAGACACATTAGTAGAGGCATGATTAGAAACATAATATGGATTCAGTCAGTCAACAGTATGCAAAGGTTCAAACAGTTGTGTCTGTTGGGGTAGGAGAATCTGCAATCATGAAGCAACAAATATACTAAAAGCTCCTGGTAATAACTGTTGGTTACTTTGCATATATAAATATATACATATTTTTTAAAACTACATATAAATTTTTCTTGGAGAAAAATTATAGAAATGCATTGACAGTGACTACTTTCTGGAGAAAGTGGAAATGGAAAATAAGGGAGCATATAACTACTGCTTTTCATCTTATAGCTATCTTTGCACTGTTTAAGTATTTTTTATTAAAAATATCTATTACTCTCATCTTTCTTACAAAAAACCTAGTATTAGACTTTTAATTCCTATCTTTTAAGAAAAAAATCCTAATGCTAAGCACTTTAAAAAATTCCTCCTCCTTTAATAGAATTGAATCTTATTCTTACACATATTTAATATTGTACAATTTCTTCTTTTTTATTTAACTGTTGCCTTCAGCATTTTTTCACTTCCTCACGTGTTCTCACATACTGAATCTATCCTTTTTAAGCTGCTAATTCTGCTGGGAGAAAATTCTTGATATTTTAGAATTGTGCACCTAGAATTGAATTCAGAAGTTGACTTTTTTTAATTTAATTTTTTAAAATTTTTACAGACATCATTTTGATTGGGGAGAAGTTTGGTTTTGAAATAATTATCCTTCAAAATTGATGGTCAGTTCTTCAGTTACTTACTAAAGCAAACTCAATGGTAGACACAAAATGGAATAAGAGCCCCCACATGTATCCCACTCTGAGTTTTGCATGCTATCTTCAGCCAAAGGATAGAATCATTCTTCCTTTGAATTCAGTATTATGTATTTCTTCCACCACCCTTAACCTGCCAATAAAGTCTAGTATATATCATGATCACTGCTTTAAGAATTAGTGATCAAGTGAAAAACAGCCAGAAATAAACAATTTTTAAGCCCTACATGATATTTCATGTGCTTTGAAGTTAAAGTACTCATTTAAAAGAGAAGAAAAGGTTTGTATATTTCCACATTTCATTGAGATTTGTACTATTTTATTATTATTATTGGTCCTCATTTATTTTTCTTTTCTATTTTTTATAGAAATTATAGTGAAAGCCAAATTTTAAAAAAGATGGTAAATACATGATCAGAAGAGTTGTTTAAGAAAGCCTCAACTGAAACCAGCACTTTGGTTTGTGACGTTTGCTCCTTAACAAGTCAGGGATGTGAGGAGCTATGAATAAAGAGAGAACATTTTGCCATGAATTATTCAGCTAACCATGGGATGCTGTTATCTCCACTTCAGTGGCTTTTAATTGCACATGTAAGAATTCTGCTTATCTGGCATTCAATTTGATGCCAAGGTGCAGTTTGCCCAAGCAGGGCAGAGGCAGGAAATGAGTATCTCATCAGACCAACAGCTGCCATTCACAAATGTATTAAGGAATATGACCTAGGATTGTGTAAGGGAGGGCAGAAGATAGATATGGATGATGGCAAGGGAAAAACATCAGAAAATATGTGACATGAGATTGTCTTTTGCTTTTGATCTTGGTGCACATTAATGAGCCTTGAGTGAAAAGCAGAGAATTGTGGGTGCTCCCCACATCCACTGTGTCTCCTTTGTTATAGACCCAAGGTTGTTCCTGGGGCAAAGATGAAATTTCCCTCTCATAAGATCTGATATTCTTTCAGTATAAATGGAGCCTTGGCTCAGTTTGAGAAGTTGCTTGTTTTAATTTTTGAAAGTCTATTTAAGATAGGGTTTGTTAATCAAGCTACATAATTTTCCTGAAACTTTTTCCTCATCCCAATTTCCCAGAAGAGATATCATTTGGCACCTGTTCTGCAAATTTTCCACCACACTTTCCTCATGAAATACCATTTTAAATATTTTGAGAAGATTTAATTTGGAACCCCTTCTTTATTTACACCTATCTCCCATCACAGATAACTCTCTATTATTGCATACACCCATTTCAGGTTCCATTGCATATACAACACAAGCTTTTCATCACTTACCATTTGCTATGCACTGTGGTGAGCATAAGGAATGTAGAGATTATAAGGACTCACAGATAAATGCCTTCACTTTATGGAATTCAAAGACTAGAGGGAAGACACAGTACAAACCTATGGTACTATAAGGTTATTTGCCACAAAGTTAGTTTGTGCTGGACACAAGGGAAGCACTGATGAAAGTTGGCTTACCCAAGTATTCCTGAGAAAAGAAGCTGCAGCAAGTGAAAAAATTGTCAAAGAAGATTTCCTTAAAATATAAACTTGAACAGAGACTTAAAGGACACTAAAACATTTCTACATTTGACCAAAGATGAAGGGCAGCCATTCCAATCACTACAGTCATTACAAAAAAAACTGTATGCAGTCAAAAAGTTAGAGAAACTACCATGTGATCCAGCATCCGTCCATGAGGTGTACATCCAGGGGAAAGGAAATCAGTATGAAAGAGAGAAATCTGCAACACTATGTTTATTCCAACATTATCCACTATAGACATAAGAGCAAATCAATTTAAGTGTCCATCAATGGATGAATAAAGAAAATGTCATACATCTACACAATGGAATTATATTCAATCTTAAAAAAAAGAAAGGAATTCTATCAATTGTGACAATACGTATCAACCTAGAGGACACTATGTTTGAGGAAATAAACCAGAAACAGAAAGACAAAGACTGGTGACCTCATTTATATGAAAAATCTGAAAAGGTCAAACCCATAGAAGCAGAGCACACAATGGTGGTCACCAGGTCCTATGGATGAGGCTGGGTTGGACAGATATTTGTCAAAAAATTTCAAAATCTCAGAAGGAGTAAGTTCAAGAGATCTATGGTACAACCTGGTAACCGTCACTAATAACTATGGATTTTATACTTATAAATTGCTAAGAGAGTAGATTTTAAGAGTTTTTACCATAGGAGAAAGAAGACAAGTATTTGAGGTAATACCTATATTAATTTCCTAAACTTAGCCCTTGCACAATGCATACATATTTAAGAACAACATGTTGACTATAAATATGTATAATTTTCATTGAAAAATAAAAACCAAATCAGGAAAACCTACATGAGAAAATTGCAATGTTTAGAATTAAAGAACATTTAATTCAGTCCTAAAAGGGCATTTGAACAAAAGCTGATAATCCCTGGGGAGAGCTAAAAAATAGATTCAGAGCGATGACAGACATGGAGAATTTGGGAGGATAGCAAGCATTAAATTGTGTTTTGGGATGATAAGTTGCATAAGGCGGAATGGCAAACAGTAAATGTGAAGAATGTGAACAAATGGTCCGATGCCAAGTTATAAAATGCTGGCCACTGTGTGTTATTCTAAAGGCAACAAAAAGCCATTGAAGAATTTTAAGCAGCATTGATGTGATCGGATTTCTGATATAGAAAAATCATTGTGATGACATTGTTTCTTTGACACTATTTCTTTGTATGTCTCCACACTTAACATCTTCATATATGCATTCTCTATGGACCCAAAATCAAGGGGACAGTAATCAAGGGGACAGTATAAGTGAATCACAATAGCAGAGTTGAAGTCAGGGGAATCAACTCATCCTTTATGTTCTCTCATTTTTTAGGTATATTAATTTGGACAGAACACTTCCCTTTGCCAGTAGGTGTAAGTTTCATGTATGCCACTGGCTTAAAACAGTTCCTTTTGTATAAATGATGATGAGCGTTTGTAGTATAAATGAATGAATTTCTGGGCCTCTGTTCTTTGACTGAAGTAAGGAAGATTGATACTATTCCTGAATCATTTTCCAATACTGAAGTAAGAAGAGCCCCCTGTGATGCTAAGTACTCACCTATATCATACCCTTTCTGGGATATTATTACTTTTGTGCCAATACTGTCAGTCCAGGGGAAGTGCAGTGGGAGAGGAAAAGCTCCAGATCAGCTCTCAGATACCATCTTCTCTGGTACTTTATTTTCATCATTTTGACAGACGGTCTTTCCTGTCTCCTCTTTTGCTGCATTTTTTTTAATCTTCCTCCATTTAAAATATGTTATTTCCAGGAATTCGGTCCTAGGATCTTTTATCTTCTTGCTCTACCTTGTCCTATGAAAACATAACAATCACATTTGTATTTCTAGTTCAGATATTTCCCCTGAGCTCAGGCTTGAAGATCTCACTGCTTACAGTATATGCATTTTCCCCATATTCTTCCTTCCTTAATGTTCCACTGACCTTTTCCTTTCTTCCTGCATCAAAACATCAATCCTGCTATCCTGCCCTCCTGGACTTCTAAGAAAATCTCTCCCGTGGTCTGGACTTCTCCAGAAGGCAAGAAGAACCATTCGGTTAAGTTGTTTTTAGTTCCTGATCAGTGAAAGTCGCCAGAGAAAGGAGCACAAAAACCTGCTGTCACTTTGAAATATGTGGGATCATAGTTGGAGAAATACAGAAAATAGAAAGCTTATGAATTAATCTCTCAGAAATGATGGTCACCTTTTTTCTGATTATTTAAAAGTATTTGATATGTTTCAAAACAGCCTGTTGTGTTCAGTCTACCTCTGTGGTCTTCATTTCTTGGTTATAATTGAAGAAAATGCCAAGTCCCTGGAAAAGTGGCAGATTTTCTGGGAGTTTTATCTTGTGCCTAGCCCAGTGCTTGGAACACACTGGGCTTGTTAATCAATAAACATACAAATGTCACTCAGTTCATGATCCTGCCTCATTATGGCAGAAGGATGAAGCTACCATTCATAGTTTCATTCAAAATCTGCTTCCCTCCAATGACAATCTGGCATCCCTATCCCAAAGGAATGAGTCACTCATGTTTACCAATTCTGTGCTTTGTTTTCCAACTGTTTATTATTTTCTTCACCCAATTTCCTCTTTATTGGTTGTAATCATTCAAGAGATTCTGTTAAGTGTTCCATACTTAGCTATGTTTTATCTGAGGTACCCTCTGCAATAAAATGCAGTATATAATTCTGCACATGCCAAGATCTCCTATTTTATTTTTCTGGCTAGACTGTAATAGCCTATCTTTGAAAATTGTGAGTGTGACTCATACTAACTCTGCAGTAGGTTACTTGAGGGCAGGTGCCTTACTGTGATTTCCCTATCCAAAGGTCTAGCTAGTACAGGGACTTTTGGAAGTCCTCAATGTGTATTTTAATTTAATTGACTTGAATGAAACCAATATCTATTCAAAATTTGTATAGTAATAGCAATAATAACAAATATCACAGAAATTATTAAAGCTGTGAGTTAATCTAAAAATATAGCCAAATCCTGATGGATACCAACAGAAGAATTTAGACAGACTGGAAGCAAAAGAAAAGTTGAATATCGTTAATATTTAGGAATTGTTTTTCTGTGATGAAAAGCTTGATCATATTAGAAATTTCCCCATATTTGAGAAATAATAATCCAATTGATTCATAGCGATAGTTTAAGGAAAATCTTTCCATGCTCTTGAATACCGAAAAAGGGAAAGTATTGCCACTCACAGGTTTCTTTTAAGGATGTTTCTCAGATATTTAGGATGTTGCTGTTCATCTGTGTTAAGAGACAAGGAGGTTCATTGTTCCCATCTTTGGAAGATAAATATACAATTTTTTACCTTAACTTTTGCCATGCTTTGCTTTTATCAAAATTTATGAATTTATCAAAATTTATGAATTTATTTTCTCTCATAATTTTGTTAGAATAGATTGTTATTTTACAATTTTTTTTCACAAGTTTTTTTTTTTTAAAGTCACAAATCGATCGGGATAAATCCTGATGAAAGTGTATTGCTATGACAACTATAATAGGCTCTACATATATATTCAGAAAGAGAGTCAATGCTACCACCAAAGCTCACAAGCCAATGAGGAATTAACACACAAGCAAACAAGCAAACAGGCACCCAAGGGGTTTGCAGTAATTCTTCATTAAATGTTTAATTCATATGAGGTTGGTGCAGTTTATATTCATTTTTCTTTTTTTTGTAAATGAGAAACCAAGACTTGGGAAACCTGAGGACATTTTCCAAGGTCAATAAAAAAGTGACTCTCTTTGTTCAGACTAACTTATTCTATTTAATTCAGTGACTGAAATAATGAAATCATTCTTTAAATGCAACCTCAATGATCGCACAAATACATGAAAGGCCATGTGTATTTTTATAGCTCCTGAATTATGGTGGAATGTTTTGAGATTTGCAATGCTTATTTCTTAATCTGCAGCTTTGCTTTGATTGTAACTTGGTTTCCATTCACTCTGCTTTATGAGGAGTAATTTCATGAAGAGGCAAAAGGGGTGATTGTGGTGTGCAGTTAATTAGAATTTCTAATTAAAATCATCTTGAAAAAAAGAAAACAGCAATGCCAATAGAAGAGTAATTACTAATCTGTAAATTAAGGAAACTGTATACTACAAGAATTTTTTTTCAACTGGATTGAAAAACACCCAGTTTAAATTAACATACCATGAATAAAGGTACTCACTTGAATTAAGGTAGAATACACGTGGCAATAGGCTGAAATTAATATGGTCAAATGCAATTCAGTTAAGTAGGAAGGCTTCTGTAACTGACAACCAATCTTGCTTCATTTCCCCTCCTTCAATTCCTCCTTTTAAATTTTTGGGCTCAGGTGTGATTTTCTCAGGTAAGGGTTTAGTAGAACTACCAGGCTTTCACAGTTGCATTCCTGTGCCTACATGCAAGCATCATTGTAAGTATGGCTGGCAAGGACAAGGATGTACACATGTCAAATCACGGCTGGAAGCGTGTGTACACGTCTGTGTGCTCTGTGACATAATGGGCACCATTCCCAGCAATATGAAAGTACTTGTGTATTAACTTCTTGCTTCAACCCCATATTTTAGTAACAACTATTTCCTCCAAAATCTTGTATCATAACTTTAGGAAAGACTTGAGAATTTACCTTAGGGAGAAAGGGCATCTGTTAAGAGCTTTTTATTCTGATTCCAAGTACTTTATTCATTTATTTATTTAAAAAATTTTACAGACTTCATTTTGATTAATTGTTCACAAATGGTGTGCAAATTTTCATTTCTATGGTTGTGCATGATGTGCATTCAGATCATTCATGTAATCATACATGTATAGAGGTTAATGATGTCTGTCTCATTCCACCATTTTTCACACCCCTCCCCTCCCCCTCTCATTTTCCTCTTCCTTATCTGATTCCAACTTCTAAACCTTAAAGCCTCACTCACAGGATTTTTTGACCATTATGTAGGAAGTCTTAGATGGCTAGTCTACCAGTGTCAAAACCATTTTAAAAACATAGCTATCTTTTTGATTCAGTTCATTCTGCATTTGTGACTGGGGTTAGAAAAGTAGTCATTCTGGAAAAAAACATCTTGATTATCTTTACAGTAATAGTCAAACTACTGGCACAAGCTGACTCTGAAAAATGAAGCTAAGATTTGTGACAGAACATAAGTATCGTATTTACTTATAAAATGCTAAATATTATACATTTTTAAGTTAATAGTCTACATTTCAGCACAGTTTAGGTTTATAGAAAAATTGTCAAGTGCAGAGTTCCCATAGATTCTTCCCTCACACAATTTCTCCTACTGCTAATATTTGATACTTGATGAATCAATATTGAAATGCTAACCAAAGTTCACAGTTTAGAGTTCACTCTATACATTTCCATGAGTTTTGACAAACATGTATTTTCACATACACCATTAAAATTGATATTCTGGTGATACAGAATGATTTCACTGCCCTAAAAACTTCTGTTCACCTATTCACCATTCATCCTTCCCCTTCCTCCTGATAATCACTGATCTTTTTACTATTTTTGTAACTTTATCTTTTATAAGACAGATTACTGTGACCATAAGTTTTCAACGCACTTGAGTTAATATATAGGAGTGTGATTGCTGGATTACATAGCAGATTATGTTTAGTTTTTTAAAAAATTAATAAAATAGCCACCAAAGTGCCTCAAATTGGCTATGTTATCCTTCCTTCCTTCCTTCCTTCCTTCCTCCCTTCCTTCCTTCCTTCCTTCCTTCCTTCCTT
>JAJEJO010005810.1:277349-407705 GCA_020662805.1 Glaucomys volans
CTCTATGCTATCTATCCTTCCTCCATTCTTGCCACCCTTCCCCCCCGCATTATGCATCATCATTCATTTATCAGAGAGACCATTCGGCCTTTGGATTTTTGGGATTGGCTGATCTCACTTAGCATAACAGCCTCCAACATCATCCATTTACCTACAAATGCCATAATTTTATCCTTCTCTATTTTTTATTTTGAGACAAGATCTAAGTTACTGAGGCTGGTTTTGAACTTGCATTCCTCCTGCCTCAGCCTGCACGTACCACTGTGCCTGGCTCCATTTAAAATTTATAAGAACAATGAAAAAAACCTTGTGTTGTTCCATATTCTCACCTGCAGCTAGTGCTATTAGGGGTTTGGATTTGGGCCATTCAACTAACCACATGGTAGTGTCTCATTTCAATTTGCAATATATGATGTTGATCATCTTTTCTTAATGTACTTGCTCTCTGGGCATCTTCTCTGGTCACCAGTTTGTACAGATCATTTGAGCACTTTCTAACTGGGTTGCTTGTTTTCTCTTCTTGAGTGTGAAAAATTTCCTTGTAGAATTTTGTATGTCCTTTATTTTTTATTTAGTTGTTTAATAAATTAATTAATTTTGGTCTTGGCAATTGAACCTAGGAGCACTTCACCATGGAGTTACATCCTCGGTCCTTTTTGAAAAATATTTTAAGGAAGGGTCTTGCTAAGTTGCCTAGGCTGACCGTGAACGTATGATGCTCCTGCCTCAGCCTCTCAAGTCACTGGGATTATGCATATGTATCACCACACCTGGTTTACATAAGTCTTTTATTAGTTGGATATGTGGTTTGAATATATATTTTCCCAGTGTGTCTTGCCTTTTGTTTTGTTAACAGTGTCTGTTGCAGAAGTGATTTTAATTGATTTGAATTTAATTGGTAAATCCTACTTATAATTTTTTGTCTTTTGTGGGTGTTGATTTATATAAAATTTTATTGCCAAAATTATGGAGACAGAAAGTAGAAGGGTAGTTACCAAGGATAGGTGTGGGAGGAGAATGGAGAATTATTGTTTTATGGTAATAGAGTTTCAGTTTTATAAGATGAAAAAGAGTCATGGAGATGGGTGGCAGTGATTGCTGAGCACATAATCACTGTATTTAATTCCACTGAAGTATACACGTAACATAGTTATGATGGTAAATTTTATGATGTGTGCATTTTACCATAATAAAAAAGTTGAAAAAAAAAACTCACTGCTGAACCAAAACTTACCAAGATTTTTCTCCTGTTATCTAGTTCTAAATAATTTTATCATTGACATTTATTTCTAGCATTGATTTTGAATCAATGATTGTGAAAGGCAATAATTTTTCATCTAGATTCATGGCTTTCTTTTTTGTATGTGGATGTCCAGTTGTTCTACCCCATAAGTTCACTTTTTATTTTCTTCTTTACTCATTGGTATTTACCATATCAGATTAGCATTTCCATAAAAAGAAGTCCACTAAACGCCTGTTTTGAGGGTCCTTTTTGCTTCCTGGGAATATTCTATGTAATTGTTAGTTGGGATGAAATTTTCTGAGCATTCACAGTTAAAAAAAAAATTCTTTTCTAGGCTTAGTTTTTTGGGTTGCAAAGAGCAGGAGGGGTGCTTTTGAGAATATGAAAGCTTTTGAAGCAATGGAGAGAAATACTCCATTATTTAATTTTCATATCAGGAGAATAATTGGTAAATCTAGGGGAATTAAGGATACATAGCTCATATTAAGTAGCTGCAGAAAGGGACAGAGTATGCCATGTGGAATGTTCTGCTTCACAAGGGTTTGAGGGACAAGTGAGCACATAGATTGGGCAGTCTGTCCCACAGGTCTGCTGAGCATTTCTAATGGATGATAGGGTTTCCTTCTTGCATTATTCTTTAAGTTTTCTCAAAGATTTTGGATATCTGTTCAGTTTAAACATCGCATATACTGGAAATACTTGGTTAGATTTATAACAATTCAATAAGAGATAGTATTGTTTTAAAATGTGATTACACTATATTTGCATCTGATCAAGGACCAGAAAAGGATAAAGAAGTGGGTGGGTGGGATCTGTAGTTACTTCATTCAACACATAAGTATAGACATACATACAGTTTCTTCTCCTTCCCTATCTTAATATCTATGAAAAAATAGTTCATATATATTCTGCATCTTGCTCAAAGTGCTTTTACATTTAATAATTTATTTAATCCAATGTGGATAGAAGCTCCTTATTTTAAGTTAACATCAAAAAAAGCAGAAGTTTATTTTCAGGGTGGGAAATCAAACATCTGAACACATTTTTTTTTTTTTTTAACTTGGAAAGTCATTTTCTCTCCTAGGACAGATAAGAGGCCATTAAATCTATCCCAGTACATTGGGAATTCAGCAAATTAAATAACAGATAAGGAATTGAAATACAAACTGCAAATCAAATTCTGAACTTAAGCTATTTGAGGAAAGAAATGTTACAATAGTTTGCGAATTTGTATTTTAAAAGTACATGTTCAACAAATACAGAGCAGAGGAGGAAAAGGAGCCAAAATAGGTTGAAGAGAAAAACATAAGTCTGATCATCAGAAGTTTGTGCCTAAAATATCTGTGTTTCTCAGTTTCACAAAGCAAGCAATAGTAAAAATAATATGAGCACATTCTTCTTTTGCACTTACTCTATTTTTTTTTTTAAAAAAACATGATTTGGTAACTGTATAAATTCCCAAAAGTTTTCCCCACCAATGCTTTCAATAACTCATTCCAAGAGGGTGTACCATTTTTGACAGTTAAAAAGTAAAACTGATAAGTAGTGCATTGACAAGAGAGGACAGGAGCCAAGATTTTGTAACTTCTTCTGTTTAGTTTTCTTTGTGTGTGATCGGATTTTCTTGGCACTTAAGTACAATTCCAGAAATCCCCACAGATACCAAAATCCAAGGATGTTCAAGTGCCTTATCTATGAGAAAGCATTTGCATATATTCTGCACTGATTCTCATGAACACTGTACTCTCAATTATCTCTATATGAAATCTGACACCTATGTAATAGAAATGATATGTAAATAGTTGTTACACTGTATTGTTTAGGGAACAATGACAAGAAAAAAATTGTATATGTTTAGTACAGGTGCAAATTTTATTTTCTGAGTACTGTTGATTCACAGTTGATTGTATCTGTGGATGTGGAAAAGCAGATCTGGACTATATTTGGTTCTGTGATTCTCATAACTACTTACAAGCCCATGTCTAGTTTGGCTTTAGACATTGTGCTTGTAATTCCCGTAAAAATCTTTGTGTTCCACCAGAAATGAAACATGTCATTTTATATTTTTTTTGTTGTAACATGGGTCTCCTGAGTAGGTTGATTTTTATTTTGGAGGGGGTCGATTAGAACGTGGACTTGCTACTCTGAATTGCACAGGGGCCCATGATCAAAAGGGCCTCAGACTTGGTTGAATGCTATGCTGTCACTATTAATAAGGTTTTAACAAGGGCCTCCACATTTTCATTTTGTATTAGGCCTCTGAAATCAATAGCTGGTCCAGCACAATAAACCAGTGTCTGAATTTCATCCCTGGACCTTGTAGCCATGTGAATATGGACAAGCTAGTTATCCTTAGTGAACCCATTTTCTACCTAACCCTAATATAAGGATTAAAACTGCCACCTCCTGGGACAGTCTTGGGGACTGAATGCAATAAAATATATAAAGAACTTAGCAAGGATATGACCACTCCATTAAATCTAGGTTACTTCCTGGTAAATGTTAGCCAGGAATGTTGACACTGAAGTCATTTCTTGGTAATAGATATTATTTGTAGCTAAATTAGACCTCGGATTATTGATTTGGTGATTAAAGATTTACTTTGAAAGACTCAAGCTTGCACTTTTCGATCCTTTCCTTTCAAATGATATAAAGTATGTTTTAATTTCAGATTTTCTCAGGATGTCATTAGAGCATCAGTTCATGGTTACATTCAGTTTTCCTGCTTAAGTTATATCCTACCCTGATAAGTTTGTTATTTTGGATAAAGACACTCAAATCAAGAATTGGAACACAAATATAAGCACATTCTGCACATTGCTCTGATGAAAGCTAGTTACTAACTTTGAGCATGGGTTTCTTGTGAACCATATTTACCTGCTCTAGCTGGCTTCATTTGAATGTGTCTTCCATGTGCAGGTCAGGGCAAGGCTTCTGGCTGCAGAAAGAGGAGATTTTCCCCCTAGTTTTAAACAAGGCATCGAGTTCCACCAGGGGCTCTTTCCTGATGAAATTGCTGCTTCTACCTTTGATGTTTGCTGTTATCATTTGGCGTGAAGGGTGATGTATACCTGAATGTAATTAATAAAAATGCAGTGAAAACTGCACACAAGTGAGTTTATGAGATGGGAGTATGTGCTGGGTACATGTGTAGATGAATCCAAAGATACATCCAGCTCTGCTCTCAGATCAGAAGCCTTCTGATTTTAATTGCTTTTCTAAAAAAGGTGATTCTAATTGAAAGAAGTATTCTTCAACAAAAATAATTAACATTATAGAACATGAATGATACACAATGAGTTAGCTATTCAGATCAATTGGCAGATGTGTAAACTGAAGTCCAGTAATATTTGGTGGAAAAATGAAAATAAAGCAAGAGGTACAACCCATCCAAACCCTACAATGAAACCAAGCCTGTGATTTTGGCCTCATGAACCCATTTTTCCAGATTCAAATAACCTAAGACCTAAATCCCCATAGACACTTTGTAACCCAAGACAGAACCAGACTTCAGAGTATTTTTCAAATACAGATGTACACTGTGCACGTCATAGTCAGAGACCATGCTCCATATCTGGGCTTTTCCTATGTATATGAAACAGCCAGACCCATAGCAGATTATTAAAGCACCAGTGCTAGACAACTGAAATCCACCTCGATGAAAGACCTGCTTTTAAGGGCAGATTTCTTCTTTACAATATTCTATGTTCTTCGCCTAGTCATTCTAGGTCTCAGTAATTCATCTGTAAGTTCAGTACAAAAATAATCTTTGCTCAGCTTCCTTCAAAGCACTTGGCTGATGAAAAAGTTAGAAATATCAAACCAAAGCACTTTCTAATCTTCTCTATCAATTGCATAAGATAGTGTTAATATCAGTGTAGGATTAAAGGTATAAGAATACCATTATTATTAATATTAACACAATAATATGTCCAAACTATAGAAAATAAGATGGCTTCAGAAACAGTGTTTTAAATAGCATACATGAGAGCTATAATTATTTTTAGAACTTCATGCTAGTCAAATAGATTTCTAAAGTGACCCAAATAGGGAAGATGATTCCTTGTTTTTAAAGAATGTATTGATCTGTAAATCATGGATGATAAATATGAAGGAAAATAACTTCAAAACCAGGAGAAATTCTTGAAATATTTTATTGTCCCAGGGGAAGGGATGAGGAAGTGTTGGCTCTTTGATGATCTAATGGATTAATGTTTCCATTTAAAACAAATCCCCTCAAAATAGCCCTGGGATTGCTGAGGATAAGCACAGGCTGGGTGGACTGGTTACCCACATTCTGGAGCCAGAATGCCTGGGTTTAATTGCCTGTACTGCCACTTATTGTGAAATATTAGTGAAATACTTAGCTTTTCTGTGGTTATTTTTCTCAATTGTAAAATAGGAATAATTTAATTGGGTTGCTGCGATGAATACAGGTGAAAATATTGTTGAGGACTGTATTCCTTGGAGTTGTATTTATCAAATGCATTTCTTGGTATGTCAATGAATTAGATAGTCCCTGTTCATTACCTTTATTTTATTTTTCTTTAAACCTTCTTTTGAAATTAAATAAATCTAGTAGCTTGTTATTCTATCTGTACAATACATAAACTTTCAACTTTTACAACCCCACAAAGGTTTTGTTTTTTTAGATTTTATTTATAGTGTTAATAATTTATAGCATCAATAAATTTGAATGCATTAGAACAGTTGAGAGTTTTAACAGGTAATAGATGAAATGGTTTTTATTTGATGTTTTCATGTTAATGTTCAGTAAATGATACCTAAATCTATGCATTATATTGGTGATCGCCAAGTACAATGGAGGAGCTTGTTGGGTCATAGGAAATTTCAGAGGTTTCCAAGGCTGCAGCCATTTCCAGACTAATACTAAGATGCCATTTGCCTTCTTCATTTTAATTGTTTCACAAGTGCATAGAGACATCTTTTAGAGGCTAAAATAACTTGAAATATTGCAAATTTGAATGCAGAAATAGATCCAAGAATCCAACTACCTTCTATTAAAATTTAAGAATATTTATTAAATTGTGAAACAATGGGATGTTTCCCACTAAATTTTGTTTTATTTTTCAGAAAATGTATTTTTATTAAAATTCAAAAATATATCCTGGTTTTTTTTTTTTTTTTGGTGCTGGGGATTTTACTGAAGTTTGTACTTGCTGAGCACATATTCTACTATAGCGCTTTACCCTCAACCTATTTTAACATATGATGGGTTAGTACTTTTTCAAAGTTTTTTTGTTTGTTCTAATTGGTTATACCTGACAGTAGAATGCATTTTGACACATTGTATACAAATGGAGCATAACTTCTCATTCCTCTGATTGTACATGGTGCTGAGTCACACCAGGAGTGTAATCATATGGTATATTATGTCTGTCTCATTCTACCGTCCTTCCCATCCCCACTGCCCAACTCCTCCACTCACTTCCCTCTGCATAATACAGTGTTTCTTCATTCTTCCAGAACCAACTTCCAGTATGGATCAGTTTCTATAGTGGTTGCGCCAATCTGCAGTCCCACCAGCAATGTATGAATGTACCATTTTCCCCACACCCTCACCAACACTTATTATTGCTTGTATTCTTGATAATTGCCATTCTGACTGGAGTGAAATAAAATCTTTGAGTAGTTTTTTGTTGTTGTTGTTGTTTTTTTTGTGTGTTTTTTTTTGCGGTGCTGGGGATTGAACCCAGGGCCTTGTGCTTGTGAGGCAGGCACTCTACCCGCTGAGCTATATCCCCTGCCCCCAGAGTAGTTTTGATTTGCATTTCTCTAATTGCAAAAGATGAACATTTTTTCATGTTTGTTGATTATTTGTATTTCTTCTGTGAAGTGTCTGGTCAGTTCCTTAGCCCATTTTTTGATTGGGTTATTTGTTTTTTTGGTGTCTTAACACTTAGTTTTGAGTTCTTTATCTATCCTGGAGATTAGTGTTATATCTGAGGTGCGTGTGGTAAAGATTTTTCCCATTCTGTAGGCTCTCTCTTCACATTGATTGTTTCCATTGCTGAGAAGAAGCTTTTGTGTTTGAATCCAGCCCATTTATTGATTCTTAATTTTACTTCTTGTGCTTTAGGAGTCTTGTTAAGGAAGTCAAGTCCTAAACTGACATGATGAAGATTTGGGCCTACTTTTCTTCTATGAGGTGTAGGGTTTCTGTTCTATTTCCAAGTCTGTGATTCATTTTGAGTTGAGTTTTGTGCAGGGGGAAATAGAAGTTTAATTTCATTTTGTTACTTATGGATTTCCAGTTTTCCCAGTACCATTTGTTGAATAGGCTATCTTTTCTCCAATGTATGTTTTTGGCACCTTTGTCTAGTATGAGGCAACCCTATTTATATGGGTTTGTCTCTATGTCTTCAATACCATGCCGTTTTTGTTACTATAGCTCTGTAGTATCATTCAAGGTGTGGTGTTGTGATGCTTCGTGCTTCACTCTTCTTGCTAAGGATTGCCTTGGCTATTCTAAGTCTCTTATTTTTTCCAAATGAATTTCATGGTTATTTTTTCTAGTTCCATGAAGGATGTCATTACAGTTTTAATAGGAATTGCATTGAATCTGCATAAGATTTTTGGTAGTATGGTCATTTTGACAATATTAATTCTGTGTATCCAACGGCATGGGAGATGTTTCCATCTTCTAAGGTCTTCTTCAATTTCTTTCTTTAGTGTTCCATAATTTTCAGTTTAGGAGTCTTTCACCTTAGTTCTGTTGTTTTTAATGAATTAATAACTATTTTAAATTTTCCAAAATTTTAATGATGATAATTTTAATAGAGATAACTGATGTACACAGAAATTCTTTGGGGGCTCTCAATTAAAGAGTTTAAAGCATTCCTCAACCAAAAAGTTTGAAAACTGCTACATTAAACTCTCTCTAGACTCTTAGAAATTCATATGGGTCATCCTGTTGCACAAGTCTCTGTAATGGTCAAGATACAGGCCCAGCACCAACAAGTCCAACCAGCCCCACCCTCAGTGGACGAAGGGAGTATCCAGCTGCTATGTTACATCCAGGTCCATACCCACTAGGACGAAAGATTGACAGGCTGTGATCAGTGGGCCCTTGGGATTCTCTGTTTAATGTCTTTGAAAACATCCATTTGAATGACATTTTTCAAACCATAGCTTCTAATCCTTGGAAGCTGCCAACAAAATGTATTTAGAACAGTAGGTAAGCACAGAGGGAAAAAATAGTGATGTGGAAGTTTAAATAGTCCATGTGATGATACTCAAGGATGGTTTTGGTTTACAAAGGAGAGTTTCACACATTATTCATGGTTAATACACATCCCTTCATATGTGACTGCAACAATTGTTAGTTTTCCTATTGAATTAAGAAAACTGCCGGGTTAAAATTGAGGAGACAGTTATGAGTGAAGACATGACTACCCATGACCACCCTGTACTGCACATGTATCAACCAGTTCCATGGTGGAGCCCCTCCAAACTTCCTGAAATCACTAAGGATCTACTTCCCTAGAGGCAGCTCGATTACCTAAAGCCATTCCCTCATTTGAGCTCATTCATATTTGATTACTGAACCAAGCATTGGGTGCATCTTGGTTCCATTCATTGTGACTGGGGCAATACCGGCATCTTCCTGTAAGGAGATGCCCCTCCCCAGTGTTTTCCTCAGCATGTAGACTCTCCTTCAGTCTGCCTTAACCCTCGTCTCTACTCAGATACTGCTTGGAAAACTGCTAAAGTTCATATCAATTCTCTTTCCGAAATCACAAATTCATTCCCAAAATTTAGATAAGAAATGATAAAGAAAGATCAACCCAAGGAAACATTCATTCCTTAGTTATGGGGTTCGACCCATCCTCTCTGTTTGGGTGCTGAAATGAATACCTGGGAAAAACAAGATGCTAACTCAAACCCTGGAAAGAAATTGACAGTAATTTATTGAAGGTGTGTAGCCCAATTCAAAAACGAGGCATTGCCAGCTGTATTCTCAGCCAGATGTTCTTTCAGGCACATGGTATTACTACCAGGGAGACCCTTTTGCAGTACAGAACTGTACTGATTCTCATAATGAACCTATTGAAACTCCATGTGGGAGGCATTCCAGGTGTGAGATCACATTGCTAAAGGACTGGTAATGAGGGGCAATTCTACTTGATTTAGATATTTATATAACTTGCTAAAAAAACCTTCTGCTAAAGACACCCCTTGGAGTCTGAAAAAAAAGGTGTTAAGTAGGTGGACAAAGGGCTTTGATTTTCCCTCCTTAGATGGAAAGTAAAAGCATAGCTCTACATGGCTGGAACACAATCAGTCAGGTAGCTGAGTGAACATTATCTTCTGCACTGACACTACAACAGGATTCGTTCTTTCATATATTACGCATTTGCAATTCTCCATTGACTAGGGTAATTGACGATTCCGGTGAGCGAACTTAAAAATCTGTTTTTCTCTTTAACTAAAACATAATATAAAATCAGGATCAAATTTCTGCTCTGCAACTGTGGAAATGGCTTATTTCCAGAAATGTTTGGAGTATAATAGTTTGTACCCAGATGTAGTTTGTACCCAGAACAATCACTGAAAAATGGTTGTTTTCTTGAGTATAATTCCAACCTTCCACCCGTGCTAATTGCTAGTGACATTTTGGGTTGTTTTTCAACACTTTAATGAGAACTAGAGCTTAGCAGGAGTATTACTTTATCTCCCATGCAAATGAATCTGGTGTCCCATTAACTAATGTCTTTGCCAGTCTGTGAGGAAAACCAGACCTCCAATGGGAGGAAGAGCAACTGTTTGGTTGTGGTTGTTGTCCCTGCCAAAACTTGTGGAATTGGTCTCCCACATAGTGCTGATAAAAGCTGATGGGACTTTTAACAGGTGTTGTGGTCTTCAGGGTTATCTGCCCTCACCTGTGGTTTCTCTGGAGAGCTGGTTGTTATAAAGTCTCCTTCCTCTCCTTTACTCTTTCTCGAACACCTTGTTGCTGTCTTGCCCCCCAGTGAAGCCGGCTCAGCCACCACCTCCCCATTCAAAAACAGAGCTGATACCAGCACCTTGCTCTTGGACTTCCAGAACCATAAGTCAAACATTTTTGTACATTATAGAAGTTTCAAATTACCAGTCTCAGATATTCCATGATAACAATGTGGAAACAAGCTAAGGTACTTAGGCAGATATTTAATTTTTAGCTACAGCAAAACGTGAGTGATTGTCAAGAATATTTTAAAAATGAATTATGAACTTTGCATAGGCAAGTATGTAGAGAGAGTTCATGTGTCAACATCTGAGCACAACACCTGTGTGCAATTTATTATAGACACACTGGAACTGAAGTTATCTGAGAATAAGTTATTGGAGGAAGCTTAGAGGGCTCCCAGGTAGACCTAAGGGACTAATATACACCCTGATGGATATAGAAGAGGGGAGGTCAGTACAATGAACACTGTCTATTCAAAATGTGGTTCATAGTCCTACAGCATTGGCATCCATGGGGAGCTTGTTAGGATAGACTCAGTCCCCACCCAGATCTACTGAATCAGCTTAACAATCTTCCCATGTGATTTATATAGACATTGTAAAGCTCTGATAACAAGGGATTGTGGTGCATCTGTGCTCAATCTGACTCAGGGTAGAGTACCAGCTGGCTGTCAACTGGCCTGATGAGTGAGGCAGCTGGGATTCTGTTACTGCTGATGCTCAGCATCAAGTAGAGGCCAGGTTAGCTGCAGTTTGGAATGAAAGTTCTCAGTGAATTGGCAAAGGGACAGCAGTTCTACCATTATAGTGGTCACACAATGATCAAGGAGATTCAGGACAGAGTTACCATTCAAGATAAGCAGGAGTGGCCAAGCCCATTAAGATAGAAAATAATGAAGGCATTAAAATAAATTCAACTCTCAGATCACTGACAAGCAGCAGGGGTTAGGGATACAGTGGTCCTGGAGTTGCTCTAAGGCACATCAGCTTTCAGTCTTGGATCCTGATTTAGACCTCTTCACTGGTGGGAAAGGGTTTGGAGCAAATATTCTGGCTTATTCAACCTAAAGTGGAGGAGCACAGCATACTCAATTCTTAACAGCGCTGAGCTACAATGCTTTGTAAAAAACAGACTTCACAAATTGGTATTTTTATAAATAAAATGGAAAATTGTTTGAAATGTCGTCAAAGTTGGCAGGTCCCATGGTAAATACTTAGGGTTTTAATAGGATCTAAACTGTGGTAACAACCAAGGAGTTAGTAAAGCTTAAAATGAGTAAATTCAATTATTCGTGAAGTTGCATTCTGAGCAATTCTAATACTTAGTGTGTTCTTAAGGAGCTGACTTTTATTTTTCTTTTAAATATGTCAAGGTCTTAATAATATTGACTTTACCTGAGTGTATCATCTTCTTAAGCCCTTGAACCAACACTGTGAGGTAAATATTTTTAGCCTTCTGATTAAAATGAAGCTTATAAAGGATTAATAATGTTTTCAAGACCATACAGTATTCAGTAAAACATAACTATTAACAAACACACACACGCTCTCTCTTCTGAAATTCTTCCAATATACTCTGCCATTTCCCAAGGATTTTGAATACTGTTATGCATGGATTTGTGAAATATCATATATTTTAAGCAAAACATTTGCTTTCTTCAGTCACTTATTCATTCAGTTGCTCGAAACTCACAGGTCCTAGGAATCCACAGATTAAAATACAGTGATAAAAATGATCACAAAAAATATTACTATAGCTTTGATCCTATTCTTTGTGGAACTCTAGATCTCCTCCAGTGTCAACCAAATGTTTCTGGGAAGCACTGGAGGTTTTATCCTTTGCATTATTTTGATAAGTCCCATTTGTTACCATGGATTGTATGGCATTTCCTTCCTTTTATGCTTTGGTTTTCTGTAGTGACATTGCATTAATATAGATAAACAAGGATGCAACAGTAGATACTTCCAAACACATAATGGCTCAATGCAATGTGAGATTGGTTATTTATTCATAATATAGTCCAGAGAGTTTCTAGGTAAAGTGGGGATCAGGAGGATAGGGGGATCTCTGCACACAGTTACTCAAGTATTCCAAATGACAGTAACTCTGACACCTTTAATGTGGTTTTTAAAGTCTTCCCAAAGGTCACATATCTAATCAATGAAAAGAGAAAGAGAATATGATGAGTGTGGTGGGGGTAGGGAGGTGTTTCCAAAGCCAGTCCTGGAAATGGTATGGAAGATTTTTCTTCCCACATTTCATAGGCTGGAACTCAGGCACACGGCAAACAGTTGCTGGGCAGAGTTTCTCTCGTGTCTTGGAAGGAGAAGAAATGCATTTTTGAAGGGCCAGGAAACTGTCAGTGTCCACATGGACACCAATTACCAACACCTAGCAGAGATGGTCACAGTCAATTCTCATATCCATAATCCATTTCTACTGCTGGCAGTCATTAGATGATTGTGTCCACTGTCCATGATAAGGTGACTCATGCAGCTCTCTATGCCGTTGACATCAAACCTCCACCTTGTCCAGATGAACTTTTGCAGGTTGGAGGAAATAGACTTTGAATTTTCATTGTTTTCCTTTTACATATACATGAATTTTATTAGGTAAATATTAAGAAGGGGTCAGTAGAGAGGGAGCTTAAGTCTTTAAAATTTCTCCATGTTGTACTCCAATTCATCCTTCTTTCAAATGCTGAGATCAAGCAACTGGCTCAGTTTCACTTAATAGCTTACATGAGTTTAAAGACATGAGTTCAATGGGAATAATTGATGTGTATATATACACACAAAAAGTACAAAATCAAACCTTAAATTTCTATTTTTTCTTTGTTACTTCCTCACTAGCTTCTCGTTTGCTTGAATTCTATGAACTTTTCTGTGACACCTATTTGTGCTGTGTATACACTTGGGACAAAGATAAAGTTGGTTATATAGAGTTGTCAGTGTAGTCACCTAACAACATGCAAGGAAAGCACTTCCTTGAAGGGTCCACAGAAATTTCCCTGAGGGACTGGGCATGGTCCTTGGTTTTGATCCTATTGAACAGGTCACTGTTGTCTAGGTATGTGACCTAGATAATTCTGTCAAAAGAAAATTGTTTATAGCCTGAAATCTTGGTATTTGGTACAGTGGAAAAGTCAGAGCATTTGCATTTGATTATCGGAGCTTCCTTTATTTAAAAAGAAGCAGGTTATAGTGGAAATACTTCATTAGGAGTCAGAATTAGGTTGAAGTTACTGTTGATCTCATTTCCTGTGTTCTTGAGTGAACTAATAAATATTTCTGGGCTCATATTTATCTTATATCAAAATGTAGGAAATAACACCTACCTTGCAGACTTGATTTAAGGATGAAATGTTATAATACATATGAAGCATTTAGCATAGTAATCCATTACAATCTTGTTTATCATTGACTATCAATAATTTGAAAATGGATAATTACAAATAGCGATGTCTGTTTTTGTCTTATTTTTACATAGGTAAACTTCCTTTACCTGTGTAAAGAAAATGCTAGCAGGCATTGATTATTTTATAGAATTACATATTAAATATTGTATTTATATACATATTTTTGTTTTAATACATAGGGAGATATAGCTCTTTATTTCTAGAACTGATGATTCTACCATAAAAGCTATGTGCCTTTTCATTTCCAAATCATTTTAGATATTCAAAAATAGTACTTTTCATGATTTTTGAAAATCCTGACTTTCTTTGAGTAGCTGATTTTCATCTCAGCACTGGTTTTGTTTTATGTCAGATTCAGTATACCTTTGATTTATGCTCAGGTTGTTTTCTGAGGCTTTAAAGAATCACAGCAGGGTGGGAAAAATGATTTTTGGAAAACTGATTTTCCAACTAAGAAACCCAAAGTGATGGATTGCTAGAATAATGACCTTAATATATACTGAGAATACAAAGGAGATTCACAGTCCCTTCAAGATGTATTTGGATTTCTAAGAAGTGAGCCTGTATTTTATTAACTTTCTCCATATAAAAGAACTCAGACTATAATACCATTCCTGCACAAATTCATGGTAGCCCATGTCTAGCCTAGCCAGTTTTAATATTGAACTGTAAACAATCTAAGGGATGTTGCAGTAGTAAGTTCTTTGTGTTCTCCAGTTAAGAAAGGTATTGTTCTCATAATTCCTTTTATAATTACTAAAGGAAAAGTATAAGGATTTCTTCAAAACCAAGTTTACCGTGTTAATTTTAAGACACTAATAAGATGCAGCTACTACATTGTTTAAATACCTCTATTGGTTATTTCAAAATATATCAGATAAAATGCTATTGTTTATAGTGAGTAGCCAAGAAAGTAGGTAACATAACTATTATTCCAGTATCTTTGAAGACGTTAATTACCATACTTTTCTGGGAAACTTGTTACTTAATCCTATTTTATGGAAGAGGAAGCTGAAAGAGGCAGTTGGAATTGAAATGCAAATCCAAGAAGTTTGGCTCCAGAATCTGAACTCTGGAGTAACTGTGACAGACAGGCATGTAGATATTTTACACGGTTTTCTCTTTCTTTAAATAAGAGGGGTATAAGAATTTCAACTAAACATGACATAAGTGAGGCATACAAAAGTGATAAATCATAGTTTGAAGAGTTATTGGTGCATAAAGATTGACTTGATCTTCTTACAGTATGGAGGAGTAGTGTTTGGAAATATGAGCATATAATCAAAGTCATCCTTATCAACAAAGCATCATGTGTTCCATACTGTTTTCAGAGCATTTCTTGGGCACAATCTCTGCTATTACTCAAGATAATAGCAGCCTGGTGCTGTGTGTCCTGTCTGCTCAGCCCTGTATTCCGTGATGTAGGACAGATCCTTGCCTAGGTCTGCGATGACTCCTGCCTTTGAGGTGATCAGAGCCCAGGCTGGAGTGGCATATGTGTGGTTGTGTGAATCCACTGCTGGGTTTGCTTTTCATTCACCTGCACTACAAGCCTCCTTGGCCAATTCTTTGATTTCCTATTCTCTACAATGAAATCTGGTGTGGTTAACTTTGATATACACACAACTGAACTGAACTCCACCATTGCATAGACTTTATGGTGAAAATGCTGAAAGAAAAAGAAAGAAAGAAAGAAAGAAAGAAAGAAAGAAAGAAAGGAAGAAAGGAAGAAAGAAAGGAAGAAAGGAAGAAAGAAAGAAAGAACTGATTTCTCTGTTGGCCCACATTAATATTTTTTCCACTGTTTCATTTGATTATTTTGTTAATATATCTAAATCCTCTCTGGAAGAGTTCCTCATTATTACCCTTTGCTTGGCCTGGTGGAAATACACAGTCTTGAGAGGTACCAATTAATAGATTCTAGAACTTCTCTAGCATATTCACTACTTCTGTTACCCACATTGGTCAGAACCTAACTCACAATTGCTTCAGTTAGTCTTCCAGCTCTGATTGTTCCAGCCAGAATCCAAATTTCTTGAAAAGAGGGCTCCTGCCTTATAAAACAAAGTTGCATTACATATTATGCTAGAAATAAACTGGTATCTGTCATGTTAGTTCAGCTTGAATTCTAGTTTACCAGTTGTTTGACTTTAGACCAAAATTTAGCTGTTGAACATGCCTCTCTCTGCTTCCAAATTGTTGAGAGGCACAAATGAGAATTTTGTGTCAATACCGTTAGTTTTATGAATATTGTTATTTTCAGGTATAATAGAAACTTAAACATTTAATAAGATAACACATAGATGAATGGCACTCAGACTTATGTTTAAATATGTGGCATCTCCAGCTTTCTAGGCTAGATTACAATAAACATGCTTTCTTGCAAAATAAACTGTTGCCTCCCTAGAGAGTCCATATGATCAGTAAGAGGTGAAGACCTTGAAGCAACTGAGGTGTTTTGCAAAGTGAATGTCATCTATTACTCTACTGGTGCTGCAAGCCTGATAAGTTTGACCAAGTAGAATGGGAAATGGAGGACTTGTGGGTCAGGTGCTTCTTTCAGGAGATTCATGATTGCAGGTGTGTCCTGGCAGGTAATAATGAACAGCAGAAAGAGGATTTAGATGAGGCCCCCATGTGAGAGCTACAGTCTTCAGGTGCTATGGTAGAGAATGACTGATAGCTGTTCCTTAAGGTAGGAGAAGGTCTGGCCCTTTCATGCTAGTGGGGTTCCTTCTGGTGAGGAGGAATCTTGGAGGGAGGAAAATTTCCAGCCTTAGGGAAAAATGTGTTCTGCAATCTTTGGTAGGAATATGAATTGGATAGCTTACTCAACTGTAGGCCACACAGAACTAAGCAAAATATTTTGGGAGTTTATCTTTGTCTGTTACAAGAGTTTCAGCCCACATATCCTCCCTGCTTTCCAGGTGAACACACATTCTCACTGGTGCATATAAAACAACCAGGGAACGGAGGCCAGTGTACTGCAGTGCGAATCTGACAGTGTGTCTTTCTTTGAGAAATCAATGGCAATCCTCCAAGGGAAAAGACTACAAAAATCAAAATACAAATATATTCAGTGGTTTCAAATTCTTTTGTTTCCAGATACCTTCTGCTTCTACTGGTTTTGTTTCTGATTTCTCAGGAAGACTTTGCAGGACCTTTACTTGCTGTTGAATTTATTCTCAACCTTTTATGGTATTCTTTCCCACTGTGGTATTTATTTCCAAACACCAGCACTGATTCACCCTTCAACCCTTTCAAGCTTTGCTTCTGTGCATGACCTTTCCCTCTGCCTCCCTTCCTATCTTATGTTTCAATAAGATTATTTCCAGTGTCAGGTTTAGAATTTTAACTTAAGTAAAAGGAACTTCTGCAAATATTAAGCAACCTTAAGGAGACAACTGGAGGTGTATATATAAGCATGTGTTTACATATTTGTGCATGAGGGAGGGATGAGGACAACTAGAAATAGGTCTGCTTTACAAAAGGGTTTGGCAATGAACATGAGACTGGCGTGAGAGGAAAAGTTTCAGTTTACAATAGCCATTTCAAATGCAAAACTTCAGAGGAAATGATAAGGGAACTTTTCTGTGGTTCTTGAAACCCCTTGTACATTTCTAGTATTTAAAGCAAATGAAGATTAACAATTAAATGGTGGAGAAGTTGTGAAGCAGTTTACATATATAAAATATGCTTGAGTTATGGAGTAAGTAATTGCTTAGCTCTTCACTTGAACTTCAGTAGTAGAAATTCAACAGGACTGGACTCTGAATGTCCCCACTTAATATATGCTCCCCCCCCCAGTGGTTAGGAGTCATAGAAGATTTTGACTGATGGACCCTTGAGAAGGATGATGTAGACCCTGACACCAGGATACAATGGAAAAGTCACCTCAGTTCTCTCTGACGTGTTAATGGCTTATGAACCTCAAGCCACATATAAAACTCCAGGTAGGCTTATCAGCCTAGGGTTATTTTATTTTTAATTATTTTCATATTTTTAGGGCCATTTGGTAGACTGCCAAGCTGAGGAAATTCCAGCCGTAAAATAGTAGGAGACAATGCCAGAGGCAGAAGCTCTGGGAACGTGAAGTATTTTCCATTCCATGAAAGGGCAATCAGGGCTCTGCTAGAAGACCTCCAAAGGACATACTGTAATTCCTAGAAGAATGAGTTAGCTTTGAGTGCATCCTGCCAGTATCTGCTGAATTTGTGGTCCCTCACCTTCCCCTTCTTACCCAGCTTTTCTTTGTGTCTTTTAAAACCTAATGGTGTCAGAAAGAACAAAGAAAGCAGCTACCAATTGAGGGAGATGGTAAGAGAAGAAGGTTCCAGAAGGGAAAGGGTCTGCTGTCTTTTTGAGCCAGTTATTCCATGGTATCAGTGTAGCTTGACAAGTGATTAGATATGGGTGCTGAGAAAGGGAAGGGCACCATGAAGTCGGGCCCCTGGTGGGGACTGATTCTTTTTGGCACCAAGAGGAATGGGTTTGATGAGGAAGATGATACACTTGGCCCCTGTTGAGTTTGTGCTGCTGGAAGAAGCTGTCCCACAGGAGACACAGTCTGCCTTATTGATACCATTTGAGGAGGGGATGAATATTGAAAACCAGACAATAAAAGAAATCATCCTAAGAGACAGAAAATTGTGAACAAAGAAAGGGTACGGCCTGAGTCCCAGAAAAGTCCCTCATTTAAGGTTTGGGCAGAAGTTGAATAAATAAGGGAAGAAAGATAGTAAGAGGCAAACAATATAAGCAGGTGACAGTGATGATTTCACAGCAATGTGTAGGACTGATGACAGTTAGTTATAGAGGAAAATGAACATGCTAAAGATGAAGCAGACACCTCCTGTGGTAGCGTGGGGATGTGGGAAGAACCCGGAAGGATGCTGGCTCTCGATGTTGAGTGTGGAAATGGCAATGCAGGGAGTCAGAATGGGGAGAAAATAGTTATTTCTTCTCTTGGCATATTGTGTTTGGGGTGATGGTAGATATTAATAATTTATAAAATATCTGTATCCATAAAATAAATATACACACATACAGTCTGGGTTTCTGAGTGAGTTATAAGGAACCAGTTTTATTCATAAAAATCTTCTAATTTTTATCATTTACTTCAGGATATACTTTGCTACTCAACTGCTTTTATCTCATTTTTTTTAAAGCAACTTGCTTTAATCTATTGCAGTGACCTTACAATGGCTTTATAATGTGTGTGCCTTAACGATAAGGTGTGATTTGTGATCTTTGTAGGCTTACACATGAATCTCCAACAGCCATGTTGTGTTAATACAGAGGCCTGAATCATTATGATTGAATATTATTTAAATTCATCCTGTTGTAGACAGACCTGAGCGACTTGACAGTGTATAATTTTTTTTGAAATTTTACTCAAAATTAAAGGTCTTATTTTGAAAACTGTCCTTGTACTATAATAGCTTGCAGACAACCTAATTATTTCTCTTTCAGGTAGACAAATCTAGACAGTTCTCCTGGGAGAATGTGGATGTAAATGTCAGCTGGTGAGCAATAAAACCAGGTTTAATGGAAGGTAGTCATATGCAATAAGTCATGACTCTTCTGTGTGGAGTAGAGTTGCAGGGAGGGGAAAGCAGATAAGCCACAAATGAGAGAAGGACAATGTTATGCTCCAAGGTTGTATCTATGGAATTGAAAATCTCTTCCAAATTCTATGACTTTTGAAACAGTTTCTCTCTCTTGGACTATCAATATTTACAAGTTTGATAGAAAAATACAAAGCCTGTCATGGCATAGCAAGAGAACCAGGCAAACAGTGTCACAGGAGTCAAGAGAAGACAGTGTCAACATGGATGAATGGACGGACAGATGGAATGATGATTGCAACCAATGATTCTAAGGAAAAGGATGAGAACAGACAGGTGATCCTTTGGGGTAGCAAAATATTATCTCTAGTGAGTTCAATTAGGGCCATTGAATGTGAGTATAAAAGTGCATTTGGAAATAGAGTAAAACCAGTACAGCAGGGAGAATATTAAAATTAGGATTTTTTCCAGGACAAAGAATTAAGAAATATGATAGTGGCTAAAGGAAATAGGGCCATACAGTCATCCATATGTACACCTGGGAGGACCAAAGGGAATCTTTGGGCTTCAAAATGAATACACATATTCTTCCCCTGTAATAGGAAGGAAATAAAAATCAGTAGTTAGATATGTATGTTGGGAAACTGGGGATGAAAAGGTGATACAATTTTCATATGATTTTTCATAGTGATGATTCCAGCTAGGTCATTAGCAGACAGATCAGGTAGCAGCTGGGGATTTAAAAAGAGGGAATGAGTGATGAAATTATCATCTCAGTTTTAAAGTGAAAAGTATGTGTATTAGGTACAAAGTCAACAGACATTTGCAGATAAGAAATATAAAGAAGTAATCAAGCCAGATGAGATGGAAAGAAAAGTAATGGTATAAAGGATGATATTAAGTGTGTGTGTGTGTGTGTGTGTGTGTGTGTGTGTATAGGTAATATATAACCAAAGCTAAGTGTCTTTAAGAGTTATAGATATGGAAAAATCCCATGATGGTGTTTAACAATCAAACTAAAAAAAGAAGTCAGAATATGGAGTTGCTGAGAGCAAAAAGGACAAAGTAAAAATAAATGGATTTCAAACTCATCTTTAATAGTGTAGGATCAAATTATATTTTAATTAAGAAAATAAATATGTAAAATATAAAGTTAAGTACTAAAAACATGATAATGAACTACATCGAAATCAGATTTTGAGTGCACTTGATGTACATTTTACTGTATGATTATATGTTGTTTTACATAAAAATTAAGTTAATATTAAACTGTAATTATATGCATGCTGAGTGTCTAATAGTAAAGAGTACTGTTGCAAATTTAATTTGAAATTTGCTTAAAAAGAAAATGGATAAAAGGATATAGATGACTAAATTTCTACATATTCTTGTAAATAAATCAAAATATGAACTGTGGAATCCAGGTGGTTGATGTTCACTGTACAGGTCCATTTTTGAATGTTTTTCATATTCATATTTTTCACAAGAAAAATTTGAGTTAAAATAACAAGGATAGGAAGACAGAAAGAGATGGAGAAAATTGGGAAGCATGATAATTCCTATTTTTCACAATGGAAAGTATGTGGATCGCCTTAAATGCATTCACTCAATAACAGATATTTTGGGGTTATATTTACATTGTTAAGGCAACAAATATGAAATCTAAGAATAGAGTAGATTTTCCAGATTTTCAAGAAAAAGGATCCCAAGTGCTTTGAAATACTGATATAATTGTTTAATGTCTAATGCTCTCATATGTTCTATATTAGCTGTGTTCTTTTGAGTCATTATGGAAGAGAGAAGGTGAATCTGGGCTGAAATTTTACCCAAAGGTTATATTATCATGCCTTCCTATTTGAATTCTGTGAGATCTGTCAAAGAGTGACTAGGCAGAGGTTCTGTAGATGCTTTTATTGATAGTTCAGTGATCCATTTAGCCAATGAAAGCTGGTGCTATAGGTGCCTTACGAGAATTGTTTCCCTTTTTTCATTTTTTTTTCTCCCCACATTTGATGAATCTATCGGAGCAGAATCCAGTTTCTCAAACATTCTTACAGTTGAGCATGGCGCACTCTCTACTCACTATGGTGAGGTCTTGCCAATTTCCTTGTGCTTGCCTGGTATGGAGGTGAGACCTGCTATGTCAGGAGACCCTTCACCTGCCAATGTCAACCTGTTGAATTAGGTTCCCTTCACCTGCCAATGTCAACCTGTTGAATTAGGTTCCAGTGCTCATGGAACCTCTTCTGGCAGCTGCTTTTTGAAAGCCACTGTTCTGTAGTTACAAGTAATTTGCCACTGATCCAAGTGGAGAATCCTTACCAACTCTAACAGCCCAATATTGGGCTGTAATTTCTCTATACATTCTTACCCTCAGTACTTATAAAAGTGTGATGTTCAGGAGTCCTTTTGACCATCATCATTTTAAAAAGCATCTGGCATAGATTCCTTGAGGTCATGGGCACGTAGATGACATGCTTCCCTTAGCCCAGCACAGATACAGGGTTTTTGTATTGTTAATTGCCTTTGTCCATTCACTAGGCACAGTTATGGGGAGGCATGACTAGAGCCAGGGATCTGTGCTTATCTGCAGTGGCCGTTTAAATCAATGATTTCATTTTATACTATGAATACATGTAATAGCAGTAGGCAAGTTCTTAAAGACCTATGTAGTAAGCAATGACAATATTTTTACTGTATTTCAAACATTTGAATTCTTCATGTGTGTCTGTCTGTCTCTCTGTCTGTGTCTGTCTGTATTTTCCCTGATCCTGGGATTGAACCCAGGGCTTTCTGTGTGCTAGGCATAGCACTCTATCACTGAACTGTATTCCCAGCTAAGTGAATTGTTTTAACATATCCTTATGGTCTTAATAGCTTAATATTTTTATAATATAGTTTGAAAATTTTGAATCTATAAATTCATATATTGCATCAGTACTTTTCTGAATTTGCTTATAGATGTAAAAGTTACTACTCAGATATCTGTCATTTTTAATTGTATCAAGTTTACAATCTGTAGCTATTTCAATAATTCTAAAATTAACATTCAGTGTGGAACTTGTTCACGTTGACATTATTCTTTTGGTTAGATTTTTCTCTTTAGAAATTGAAGCACTGAGAATGACATGAACATTCTTATGCTTTTTAAAGTAGTTTTTTCAAACTGTTTTCTGAAAGTTTTGCCATTTTACCCTACTGGCAATCTATTAGAATTCTAATTTTACTACATTATTATCAGCATTGGACATTTGTGCATATGTGTTGGGTCTACAGGGTATTTATTTCCTCCTTGTCTTAAATTCCCCAGCTGTCCGTCTCACTGTCTGCTACAGAAAAGAAGGAATTTTAAAAACATAAGTGGTGGCTGATCTTAGTATATGTAATTCTTTTCTAGTCATTTTGTTATTAACCAAGGATTAAATGCCTAGTTCAGAGTCTGCTATCCACTCTGGAATTTGCCCTTTAATGTGCTGTCTTTTCTGGCCTGGTGGGTTTGCTATGGGATTTGTGGTAATTATTTCGTGCTTGCATTCTTGATATTATGCTCTGTGTCCCCTGCTTGCTTAACAGTCTTACTAGAGATCAAGGAATAGAGTAAATATCATATCACATCACAGGGGGAATGCTATTAATTTCAGGAAAAATGTAACACACTAACTTCTAGAGAGTAAGACCCTGATTACATTATGTGTGGAGATTCTTATTATATGTGTATTTTTTATTGAATTATTATTTTACTGTGTCAGCACAGCCTGAACTTTGAAGACAAGTAGAACTCCATTCACACCCAGCTTCCACTGCTTCCTGGCTTAGCTATTTGTAAATTCATTAAAGCCTTCATATGAATTAAGCATAAAAACTCATGTAATATGAGACATAAAGGTTGCTAACTTGATATCTGTAATTTGGTAAATTCATATCTCCAGGTAATATGATTTTTTGAGAATTAGATCATGTATGAAGACCCAAATTCAGTTACAGGGACACAATAAGTACTCCATAACTATGTGTTATCTGGCTCATTATCCTCTTTATAAGGAGGGGGCAAGACAAATTCCCACAGCAGAACAGGCTGAGTGAAGAAGTGCAGGGGTGCTGCACTCATGCCTGAGAGAGAGCTGGGACTGTCAGCCAACATGCCCTGGCCATTTTGCTATGAAGGAAGCATTCTGAATGCCAGGAGGGCGAGACCTTGGTTCTGCTGAGAAAGGAGACAACTTTACTCTCAATTACCTATTCTGGTTCCCATGTAAGGGAAAAAAAAAGTAGAAAAGAAGAAACTTAAGGTTACAAAGTAGTAGTAGGAGGGAAAATAGATGAACAAATTGGTACATATCACTAGGCTTTTGGAGTCTAAAATAAGAAACTGGTATTTGGAAAATGGGTCTGATTTTATTTGCATGTGCTTTACTGTACTTCTCTGGTTCAGTAAATTTTGTATAATTTACTATTAGTCTCTTAGCTATAATAAGTGAAACAAAGGTAAAAAAGAATTGGAGCAATTTCACCTTAATGGGAATTAGCCTACTTTGCCAGGGCCAGAAAGTTCACATAATGTGTGATTGAAATATGAGTGACAGAATCCCATTCTAAGGAGGCAGAATAAGGTCTACAAACCCAACTGCGGTCAAATTAAAAATAGTTTCTTTATCATTCAAACCATTTTTTATCACAAGGTTGTTTCCTTATATGTCCTGGGAATGATTTCTCCATTTGTACAACCACAAAGGCAAATGTTCAAAACTGGATATCTTGAATACAACATAAGCTTGATTTTATGGGATAGTAAGCAGCTGAAATATTTGGTGAATTCTAATTATTGCCCAGTCAGAAATCCCTGCATCCACATTTCCTGCAGTGCTGCCTTGTACCTTCCTTTTAATTATGACCACAGAGAGCCTCACCTTTGCAAACCAGTGTTTGATGCACAAGCTTGAATGTAAGATAAAGAAAAAGTTGATGCTCTGACAAAGTAGCTTCTGGAAAAAAATATCTAGCATCAGGTCATTTTTAGATGATACATTTACCTATTTATTCAGCCAAATTGTGTTACAATAATTGTATTCAGGATTAATTATTGTAGAATGAATGGACAAAAGAGAACATAAAGCAAAATGAGAGGTTGAGTTTATTTAACTGTCATTGGATCTCATATGCTTGGAGAGGAAAGGAAATTACCCTCTTTTTTAAATTAATAGATTTTTTAAAAAAATCAGTTCTAGATTTACAGAAAAAAATTCAGTGGAAAGCACAACATGTTTTCATATATCCCCAAACTATCTACCCATTTCCTCTATCATTGACATCTAGACTTAGTGTGATACATTTATTGTAATCATTGAACCAGCATTGAAATATTATTATTACCTAATATCCATAATTGCTTGGTTTTATTGATTAAGGTAAATAGTAAGTTTTGAAATTTGCCTAATGGTATACATCCAATTATACAGAATAGTTTTAATGCTCTAAAATTCTACCTATTCATCTCCCAACCCCTTTCCCCCTGAATCCTTGGCAACTAGTACTATTTTTACTGTCTACATATTTTTTTTTCCGGAATGTTATATACTTCGAATCACACAATATGTAGACGGTATATAACCTTCTAGTCCTGGCTTCTGTCACTCAGTGATGTGCATCTAAAGTTCCTCCATAGCTCTTCTTGACTTAATAGCATTCCTCTTTATCACTGAATAATCTGCCATTGTATTGCTGTATTGTAGTCTAACCATTTACCCTATGACAGACATCTTGATTGTTTGAACATCTTGCTAATTATGAACAAAACTTCTGGACACATTCATGTGCAGGTTTTAGTGTAGGCAGTTTCCCACTCATTTGGGTAAATATTAAGGGGTGTGATTGCTGGCTTGGACTGACACGACCTGACTTCAAGATGTATCATGAAGCTGCAGTAAGCAAGACAGTGTAGTATTATGGACAGAATAGACAGCCTAGAAATGAACTCATGAAAATACAGTCAACTGATCTTTGGCAAAGAAGCAAAATTTGTACAATGGAGAAATTTTAGTCTTTTAACAAATAGGGTTGTAACAATTGAACAGGCACAGGGGAATTTTTCTTTTTTCTGTTATGAAGCTAATATAAATGGCATTGTTTTTATTTCAGTTTCCAATTTTCCTTGCTGATCTGCAAGAGAGCAATTATTTTTTTGTATATTAACCTTGTGTCCCAAAGCCTTGCCATAAGTGCTTATTAATTTCAGGAATTTGTTGTTGATTCTTTGAGGGTCTCTACATAGATATTCATGTCACCTGCAAATAGTTTTACTTCTTCCTTTCCAATATGTTCATTTTTATTTTCTTTCCTTGTATCACTGCGCTAGCTAGGATTCTCCGTACATTGTTGACTAGGAACAGTGAAGGCAGTTAGGACTTGGTAAGAACCTCATTTCTCATCATTAGGTATGGGGTAGCTCTAGGGATTTGTGGGTTTTTTTTGTTTGTGGTGCTGGGGATTGAACCAGGGTGTTGTGTATGCTAGCAAGTGTTCTACCACTGAGCTGTGTCTCCATCTCCAGCACTGTTGCAGGGTTTTTGGAAATGTCCTTTACCAAGTTTTTCTCTATTCCTAGTTTTGCAAGAATTTTTATCCTGAAGGGCATTTAATTTTGTCAAATATTTTCCTGTATCTTGGACATGATCATAAGATTTTTTTAGCATATTGATGTGATGGATTGCATTAATAGATTTTCAAATGTGGAAGCATTGTCACATACCTGCAATAAATGCCACTTTAGTATATAATTTTTTATGTATCATTGGGTGCAATTTGCAAATATTTGCAAATATTTCCCTGAGGTCCTTTACATCTCTATTCTTTTTTAAATTTTTGATTCATTGTACACAAATGGTGTACAACTATCATTTCTCTAGTTGTACACAAAGTAGTGTCACACCATTTGCATAATCATACATGTACATAGGTGTAATGATGTTTGTCTCATTCTATTATCTTGCCTTACCCCTCCCACTCCCCACCCCTCATTTTCCTCTATACAATCTATCCTTCCTCCTTTCTTGCCTCCCTCCCACTCCCCATTATGTATGATCATCCACTTACCAGAGAAATCATTCAGCCTTTGGTTTTGGGGATTGGCTATTCTCACTTAGCTTGGTGTTCTCCATCTCCATCCATTTACGTGTAAATGCCATAATTTCATTCTTCTTTATGGCTGAATAATATTCCATTGTCTGTATATACCACAGTTTCTTTATCCATTCACCTATTGAAGGGCATCTAGGTTGGTTCCACAATCTAGCTATTGTGAATTGAGCTGCTATTAACATTGATGTAGCTGTGCCACTGTCAATGTAGTATGCTGATTTTAAGTCCTTTGGGTATAAACCAAGGAGTGGATAGCTGGGTCTAATGGTAGGTCCATTCAAAATTTTCTGAGGAATCTCCATACTGCTTTCCAGAGTGGCTGCACCAATTTGTAACCCCACCAGCAATGTATGAGTGTACCATTTTCCCCACATCCTCAACAACACCTATTGTTACTTGTATTCTTTTCTTCAAAACAATTAATTAATTAATTAATTTTTAATTTTTACAGACTTCGTTTTGATTTATTGTACACATGTGGGATACAAATTTTCATTTCTATGATTGTGTATGATGTACATTCATATCATTCTTGTTAATCACACATGTACATAGGTTAACGATGTCTGTCTCATTTCACCATTTTTCATACCCCCACTCCCTCCCTCTCTCATTTCCCTCTACATAATCTAAAGATTCTCCATTCCTCTCTCACCCCCACCTCCCCCAACCAGATTCTATATCATCATCCGCTTATCAGGGAAAACATTCGGCCTTTGTATTTTTGGGATTGGTTTATTTCACATAACATGATAACCTCTAATTCCATCTATTTATCTGCAAATGCCATAATATTTTTCTTCTTTATGGCTGAGTAGTATTCCATTTGTGTATATATACCACATCTTCTTTATCCATTGCTGGTGGAGTTGCAAATTGGTACAGCCACTCTGGAAAGCAGTGTGGAGATTCCTCAGAAAACTTGCAATGGACTCACCTTTTGAACCAGCTATCCCACTCCTTGGTTTATACCCAAAGGACTTAAAATCAGCATACTACAGTAACACAGCCACATCAATGTTTATAGCAGCTCAATTCACAATAGCTAGATTGTGGAACCAACCTAGATGCCCTTCAACAGATGAATGGATAAAGAAGATGCTTATATTCTGGATAATAGACATTCTAATTGGGGTAAGATGAAATCTTAGGGTAGTTTTGATTTGCATGTATATTCTTGAGAGATACTAGTCTATAGTTTTCCTTCCCTATAATGCCTTTTTCTGGTTTTGATAGAACGAGGAAATAATTTTTCTGCTTCTAATTTTTAAGAGTGATGATAGAGAATTTATATTTTTCTTTAAATTGACATTTCTTTAATTGGTATTTCTTATTTAAAATTCACCCATGAATTCAACTGGGCCTGTTGCCTTCTGCTTTGGATGTTATTATTTACTAATTCAGTTTCTTTGCTAGGTATGGTCCTATTCAGATATCTGTTTCTTATGTGATTTTGGAATTGTTCGCAATACTCTCTATGACCTTTTCCCTATTCAAGGAAACCTATTAGCTCCTCTTTCATTTCTGATATTAGATACCTCCTTTTTTTAAACCTAAGCTGGCTAAGAGTTGATCACTTTTATCAATACTAGAAAAGAACCAGCTTTTGGCTTCATTGATTTTTATCTACTCCTGTTAATTTTATCAGCTTATGCTCTGACTTTTTATTATGTCTATTCTTTAGCTTATCTTGAATGTATTCCTTACTTTTTCCTAAGGCAAGATCTTAGATTATTATTTTAGATTTTCTTCTTTTCTCATATGTAAATTTAATGCTATAAATTTACTCTAAGTAGAGTTTTCACTAAAAACAATAAATGTTGATAATTTTTAATGTGTATTGTTAATTAATTGTTATTAAGGGTTCCGTATGATGCTTCTACACATGAATACAGCACACACTGATCAAATCCTAATCTCATCATCCTTTTCCCACGCTTCCTCACCCAACACCCTTCCGAATCTCTAGTAATGAGTCGTATATTTTTAACTCTGTTTTTTAAAGCTTCCACATATGAGAATGTGAAGTCCTTGTCTTTGTGTCTGGCTAGTTCACTTAACGTAATATTCCATCCACTATTTTGAAAATCACAGGATTCAACTCTCTTTGTGGCTGAATAATACTTTTTGTGTGCATTTATCACATTTTCTTTCTTTATTCATCTATCAGCAAACATCTAGTCTGAGGCCACATTTTAGCCATTGTGCATACTGCTATAATCAACACTGGTATGCAGGAATCTATTTTGGAGGCTGACTCATTTCCTTCATAGAAGCCAGGAAGTGGGATAACGGGATCGTAGTACATGTATTGCAGTTTATTGAGGAACCTCCACACTGCCCTCTGTCATTGCCTTACTAATTTACATTTTCACCAATGGTATGAGTTTCTTTTTCCCCACGTCCTCCCCAGCAATCATTATTTTTTATAATAGTCATTCTAACTGGGATGAGATAGTATTTTGTGGTGTGCATTTCCTTGATGAATAAAGATATCAAGCATTTTTCATATATTCGTTGACCATTTCTTTTTCTGTAAAGTGTCTATTCAGACAATTTACCCATCTTAAAAATTGGACTGCCTTTTTAAGTTTTCTATTCCTTATATATTCTGTGCATTCACCTTCTGATAGATGAATATTGGCAAAGGTTTTCTTCCATTGTAGGTTATCTCTTCACTCTGTTGTTTCCTTTGCTGTATAGAAACTTTTTAGCTTAATGCAAGCCCATTTGTTAAATTTTACTTTGTTTCCTGTGCTTTTGGAGTCCTATCCAGAAGTTCATTGCCTGTACATGTCTTGATGTGTTTCCCTATGTTTTCTCCTAGTTTCAGAGTTTCGGGTCTTACATTAAGGTCTTTTGTCCATTTTCAGTTGATATTATTGTACAGGGTCAGAGATAGGAGTTGTTATGCTTTGTATATTAGGTGTTCCTTCAAAAGTTCATGTTCTATAATGCAAGAATGCTCACAGGTGAAATTAGTAGATTAGGAGAGCTGTAACCTAATCAGTGGATTGATATATTTGATGCATTAATAATTTGAATGAATTACTATGTGGTAACTATAGGCAGGCCTGGCATGACCAGAGAAAGTAGGTCACTGGGCTGTGCCCTTGGGGATTATATTTGTCCCTAGCTTTATATTATTTCTCTGTTTCTGGGCTGCGATGAGTTGAGCACCTTCCCTCCACCTTGTCCTTTTGCTATGACGCTCTGCCTCACAGCAAGCCAAGGTCAGGGGAGTTGGTCAACCATGGGCTAAAGCATGAGCTGAAAATAAACTTGGTCCCTAAGTTGTTCTTGTTAGGTATTTTGGTCACAGTGACAAAAATATGACTAACATGCAACAAAGTTTTCCTCTTTGTCGTGTAGAAATCTATTTTCCCAGCACTGTTTGTTGAAGAGGCTGTCCTTGATCCAATGTGTGTTTTTGGTGTCTCTGTCAGAAATCTGTTGCTACAGACGCATGAGTTTATTTCTAGATTTCTGTTCCGCTTCCTTGATCTATGTGTTTGTTTTGATGACAATAACTTGCTGTTTTACTTACCATGACTCTTTAATGTGTCTTAAAATGAGGACTTGTAGTACCTTCAGCTTTGCTCATTTTGCTCAAGATTACTTTGGCTATCCAGGGTCTTTTGTGCTTCCATATGAATTTTAGGATTATTGTTTTTTCTGTCTCAGGGAAAAGAGTCATTGGTATTTTGATGGCAATTGCACTGGACCAATATATTGCTTTAGGTAGTATGCATATTTTAATATTAATTCTTCCAACTCTGGAACATGGAATGTCTTCAGTTTTTTGGCATCTCCATCAGTTTCTTTATTCAGTGTTTTACAATTATTCACTGTAGGGGGCTTTCACTTCCTTGATTTGTATTTCTCATGGGTACTTTGCAGCAATCATGAATGGGATTATTTCAGGATTTTTTATCAAATTCATTATTGGTATACAGAAAAACTACTGATTTTTATCTTGATTTTTGTCTCTTTCTACTTTACTGGATTTTCTAGTTCTAATAGAGTTATGTGTCGAATCAAATCATCTACAAATAGAAATAATCTGTGTGCTATTTTATTTGTATTCCTTTAATATTTTTCTTTTAATTGCTCTGGCTGAAACTTCTAGTACTAAATTGAACAAAAGTAGTGAAAGTGAACACCCTTGGGTATTTCTTGATCTTATGGGAAATGCTTTTCCCAGTCAGTATGATGGCTATGGCTGCATCATGTGTAGCTGTTATTAGGTTGAGGAAAGATCTTTCTTTGCCCAATTTGTTCATGACTTTTATCATGCAGGGATATTGAATTTTATTGAATGCTTTTTCTTCATCTATTAAGATTATATGTTTTTCTTCATTCTGTTGATGTGATTTATTACATTTATTGATATTTGTATGTCAAACCATCCTTGAATGCCTGGGATGAAACCTACATGAATATGGTGAGTGATATTTTTGGTATGCTGTTAAATTCTATTTGCAGTGTTTTCTTGAGAAGTTTTGCATTTGTGTTCATCAGAAATATTGGTCTATAGTTTTCTTTTATGTTGTTGTGTCACTGTATGACTTTTGCTAACAGGATAATGCTGACCTCAGAATGAATTTGAAAGGTTTTCCTTCCTTCAATTCTATGAAAAAGGTTGATAAGAATTGGAGTTATTTTTTCTTCAGAGGATTTAGTGTATCAGTGAAATCATCTCGTCCTAGGCTTTTCTTTGTTGGGAAACATTTCATTACTGATTAAATCTCATTGCTTTTTATTGGTCTATGCAGGTTTCCTGTTCTCTTATTTCAATTGTGGTAGGTCCTATTTGTCCAGAAATTGTTGATTCTTTAGGTTTTCCAATTTAACATAGCTTTTCATAGTCCTAATAATCCTTTGAATCTTTGTGATATTATTTGTGATATCTCATTTTTGTTGCTAATTTTCATCTTCATTTTGTTCAGAATATTTCTAAGTTTCTTTTGAGAGTTTTAACAATTTAACCCATGTATCATTTAGAAATATGTTATTCAGTCACGACATATTTTGAGATTTTTTTCTTTCTGTTTATTTCCAATTTGATTTCATAGAGGCATGAGAACCTAGTTTGCATAATTTGTGTCCTTTTAAATTTATTAACGTTTGCTTTATGACCCTGAAAATGTAGTCTTTCTTGATGTGCTCCATGTTATTTTGAGAAGCACATACCTTCTGCTATGGGTAGATGGAGTATTCTGTAGATGCCAGTAGACCCAGTTGATTGATTTAACAGTTCAGTTTAACTCTGTCCTTACTGATTTCCTACATGATGGTTCTGTGAATTACTGTTAGAGGCACACTGAAATTTTCAAATAGTAATAGTGAATTAAAATATTTTTGGAATCAATACATTTTTGTCTCATATTTCAATACACATTTTGGGTGTATGTACTCCATGGATTGGATATCTTTCTGCAGATTGGACCCCTTCATTATGCAGTACCCTTCTTTAGCTCTAATTTTTTTTTTTTTTTTTGCTCTAAAGTCAGCTTGATTTATAGTTAGTGTAACTATCCCAGTTTTCCTTTGATTGGATTTGGCATTACATATCTTTCTTCATTCTTTTACTGTGTCTCTTAGAATGTCTTTAAAGTAGATTTTACAAACAATATTTAATTGGTTCTTTTTCACCACCCTAGTACTTAGTCCTTTAGTTGATGCACTTAGATCATTTATATTTAAAGTGGTTATTAATGTAGTTACATCAGTCATACTTGTTCTTATTTTTTATTTATTGCCTTTCTTTTTCTTTTGTCTCTGACTCCATTTTCTTTGGTTTTAACTGACCATTATTATGAAAGTACTAATGCTTAAAATCATTTTTGTATATTTACAATCAATTCAAGTTATCTTTAAATGGATGCTATACCATTTCTTTAGTGCAAGAACCTTATAACTGAGTATTCCCAATTCCCCACTTCTATCCCTTATAACATTGTTATCATTCATATTACTTATCTATAATCACCAAATACCTTGTTGCTGTTTTCATCTTGAATGGAACTGTGATTTTTTTTAATTCAGAATAAGAAAAATGAAAGATTTTACTTTACCCTCTTATTCCTTCTTTAATGCCCTTTCTTTACATAGTTCTACATTTCCGATCAGTATTTTATTTCTTCTTTCTGAGGAAATTTTAACATTTCTTGCAAGGCAGGTCTACTGGAAAAACAAATAAAAAATTCCCTCAACTTTTGTTTGAGAAAGTCTTTACAACGATAATTTTACTAGATACATAATCTGGGGTTATGGCTGTTTTATTTTTTTGCTTTTATTTTTTTCATGTTTTATTTCTTACATGGTTTCTAAGGAAAGATCAATGTAATTATTATCCTTACTTCTTTAGAGTTAAGGTTTCTTTGGCGTTTTTGAAGATTTCCTGTGTTTGATTGTCTCCAGTTTGAATATGGTAAGACCAAGTATAGATTTTTTGGTTGTTTACATTTATCTGATTGGTATTCTCTGAGCTTCCTGAATCTTTGATTCTGTGTTTATCAACAATATGTGTAAATTCTTAATTATTTTATCAAATATTTCCTTGATCTTCTCTACCTTGTTATACAAGGACCCTATAAATGTGTTATAAAGTGTGGGAAGCAGGGATGAATTAATTATATGACCCTACAGTTAGACCTTAGTTTTTAGGTGATCATGTGCCTTTGGGCTGCCACTTCTGTGGCTTCTTAAGTACTTCATTTGTTACTTAAGAAGGCTAGAGGGAGCTGGAGTTGGGTATTTCAAGTTGGTAAAATAGAAAATAAAATGAATTTCTTTTATGTTGATTAGGCTTTGGTAAAAGCCTTATCTTACTATACAGCTAAGGATTGCATCTTGATAAACCCATCATAATTGAAAGGATCATAAATTAAAAATGCATTTAATACACTTAATATAGAACATCCTACTTTAGTATACCCTGCCTTAAACATGCTCACATGCCTCCATACCTATGTTAGTATATAATTGGGCAAGATTATGTGACTCAATGCATGTTTTAGAAAACAAGTTTGAACATCTCATGTAATTTATTGAATATTGTTCTGAAACTAAGAAACAAAATGATTGTTTGGGAAGGCTTTCACACTATTGTAAAATTGAAAAACCATCATGTTTAGGACCATTTGAAGTTTCTCCTGAGGGCAGGACTTGTTAAGAATAATTATGGAGGGACTTTGGATTATGTAGAGGAAAATGAGAGGGGAAAGGGATGGGGATATGAAAAATGGTGGAATGAGACAGACATTATTACCCTATGTACATGTGTGATTAACAATAATGATATGAAGGTACATCATGAACAACTATAGAAATGAAAATTTGTACCCCATATGTGTACAATGAATCAAAATGAGGTCTGTAAAAATAAAAATAATACTAAAAGCTTTTAAAAAATAATAAATAAATAAATTGACCAGAACAAACAAACAAAAAAAAAGAATAATAGAAGGCTATGGCATATTTCAAAATGTCTTGTTTTCCCTTTCTCCTACCAGAAACACCAGGAGATTTTCCACAAAGAAAGAGCTTCCCCTTGCTCTCTAAGACTGGGACTCCTTGATGATTTTAACTCTCAAGCTTATCCATACCAAACCCTTGTGATTTTATTTTATTTTATTTTATTTTATTTTATTTTATTTTATTTTATTTTATTGGTATTGGGGATTGAATCCAAGGGCATTCCACCACTGAGCCACATCCTCAGCCCTATTTTTTGTATTTTATTTAGAGACAGGGTCTCACTAAGTTGCTGAGGCTGGCTTTGAACTCACGATCCTCCTGCCTCAGCCTCCCAAGTGCTGGGATTACAGGCGTGTGCCACCGTGCCTGGCTACAACCCTTGTGATTTTAATTCAAAATTTAAAAATTATATCATTATGTCTTTCCCTTTCCTTATGAGGGGATCTCATGATCTTTTTTGTACTAAGAGTTTACCATAGTGATTTGCAAGTTTATGATGTTAGAAAAGGAAGCTAATTTTGAAAAGATGCATAGGAATAAGATTTGAAGAGCCATAGTGACCTATTGAAAAACCTCATTAGTAAGCTTCATTAATTCCTTGGCTTTCATCTGTAATAATTTTGTAGTAAGTGAAAAGGTAATGTGTTTCAGTCCATGGTAATGAATGCCAGTGCTAATTACAGAGTGCCAGTACAGGACCCAGGATCTATGTAGGCTTGATGAGGTATGTGGTATCATCTGTAGAGCTGTACTCTCTTCCAGGCAAGTGTGAGGGACAAATGGCACTGTCTGTCTTTAAGGGCTACAATATACATAGAGAAAGGTTTACTTTTCCTGCTTTGCAACTACAGGAGTGCTATTTTTCTTTACCAAAATGATGATGCCAATCAACTGAGAAAATTGCAAAGCCACTTCAGATTTAAATATTGTAGGTTAGAGTATGCTGATGCATTATATTTTCCAAGCAAGAACAACAAATTGTGGGGGGAAATAATGGGAAAATTCACCTGTTAAATATCATAGTTTATCTGATAATGAAATTTCCATGAACATTCTACACCTTAACACAAAGCTGACATAACATATTTTACATTTATTTGTAAAATAAATTATTATTATTATTGTAAATTTAGAAAAAGTCAATGGGTAAAGAAGAAAATAAAATTAACTTCATCCCACAGCCCCTATATACTTACAGTATTAATTTTCTATCTATATCACAAATGTAGAATCTTCAACTGAAACAAATGTATGTAAACAAGTGAAACACAGTCTTTTAGGTCAGAATGAGTAGCCTTGGCTGGTATGACTGCTCAGTCTCACAAGGCTGCTTCCGGGGATGCTCCAGCTATTGGTAGCTGCATTCCAGGTGGTTGTTGGGCTAAGGTCTCTTTTATTCACTGGCTGTCAGCCAAAGGCTCTTTTGGTCCCTTGAAGTCACCTGCCATCTTCAAGTCAGCAAAGGAGCTTTAAATCTTTCTCATGAGTCACCATCTCTGACTTCTGCATCTTTTCTGCTTGCAGTCAAAATGACCTATTACACTTTAAAGGTGAGTAGATTGAGGCGACTTGGATAATCTATTTTAAATACCATTAATTTAATCAGCAAAAATTCCTTTTGTCCTCTAAAATGACATTCCTGGATTTGAGGGACAGGGTCTAGATATCTTTGTGGGGAAGCATTCTGCTCACCATCACATTTTAATGCTCCTCAGTTCTATTATGTATAATACATTGGCATATACTTCCTAGAATAGAACAAAGCAATTGATATATTAACTTGTAATTGACCATTTCATGACTCACTGTGGGTGGCATCAGTACATCTTTTAAAACCATCTGGATTTTCATTCTAGGCCTAGTGCCGGGTACATTTAGGTCATCTTAGGAGCAAGGAGTGCCACATAGTGTCATGCCCATAATTCTTCAGACTCAAAAATTTAAGAGTCACTCACCATCTTAAACATTCCACCATGCCTTCAAACTCAAAAGCTCACAAGCAAAATGATGGAGACTTGTGATAAGAAGAGGGCAGTCATTCTCATTGATTTGCTTTCTTCTAAAAATAAGGCAGAGAAAAGGAAGTTCTATGTACTGTTGCCTTAACTATAAAGACAAACAACTTTAATAAAATTCAGAACATTAAAAAAAAGATTCAAGGTTGGACACACAGTTACTTTTACTCATTTATATTCTTTCTGCTTTTTTGAGAGGGAGAGGCTTGGCTCTCACTGGGGGTGGTGTGACTGTGAATGTCCTTTGGGGTACTCATCTTGACAAGAAATGAACCTTTGCTCAAGTGTAAACTAATGTAGCTTTTAATAACTCTTATATTCCATTATAAAGAAAGACAAATATTTTAACCAAATCCATAATTTTAATATAACTAATATGTATTTACCATCCAATACTTTTTGAAGATACATCTTTGGATAAGAGAAATACTAGGACTAAAATATAAATATTTTGATGATTATGAATATATATTGCCAACTTGCTACCTAGAAAGAATGTTCTACTTTAAATCCTCATCAATCTTATACAAAAGTGCCTATTTTACTATGATATCTCCAGAATAAATAATAAATATACTTTATAGTACTGGAAGATGATTTTAAAAAATGTATCTTATTAAGTAGTCATTTGTTTTAAGATTGCAATGAACTTTGGTTTTTAGCATTGCCTTTATTTTCTTTTTCTTCTCCTTCCCCCCTTTCTTACTTCCTCCCTCCCTTCCTTTCGTTTTTCATTTTAATTTTAACAATAGCATATGACTATGATTAAAAATATAGGTATGTTGGTTTAAAATAATGGACTATGAAGATAGAGATATATAATGATCTCATTTCATCATTATATGTTATATGTATGCATCTAGGTAGCACACTGCACTCCATAAATATGTACAATTATTATGTATTAATTAAACTGATGTGGGGATTGGCAAAATATTTTAACAATAGCATATGACTATGATTAAAAATATAGGTATATGCATAAAATTAAACACTATTAAAAAGTTCCTTCTAATTCTAGATCCCAACATAACAGTATTTAGTTTTCTAGCAATATGCAAATATTTCTGAATTAATGAAAAAAATATGCGGCATTAATTTACCATGAAGAATAATGCCACAAATTTTGTACATTCTCAAAGTAGGTATCAGTGAAAAAATTTCTTTGCACAATTTATAATAAATTTCTTTACTTGAGGAAAGGATGGAATTTAGTGAGATGTACCATTTTTACTTACAAAATATGTGAGTTTTCCACATTTCTTCAGACCTTTATTCTTGGATATGCTACAAGAGTTTTACACCATTGTGGTTTTGTAGTGTACATTTAAAATATGTTTGCAGTGCTGCTAAACCTACATTTCTCGGCTGGAAAGTTTGACATTGAAAATATGTACTAATGTTCTAAAACATGTTTCTGCCTTGAAAGAAACTATTTAGCATCACTGCGTGCTGCAGGAAATGCTGTGTGACCCCAAAGCATGAAGCGTTACTAATATCTCTTAGAATACAAAATGAGCTTGTTTTCTAAAGTCACCGTGATTCTAATTCTTCTAGATTTCTCTTTAGCTATTTAGATCACAAAGCTTCAGTGCAATAGTTTGAGAAGTAAGATTTAATATCTGTTATTGACATAGTTGCTCAGTAAATTATGAAATTCTTGCATTCAATTAGGAATAAATATTCTTTGAGAATATTACTTCTCAGTCTTTGAGAGGTTGAGATGCAAGATATATTTTATGAAATATTCAGAAGTATTGATATAATCGTTTTATGAAATGAGCATGTGTACAGAGCATTTCTATTTCTTATGTATGAAGTTCTTCATATAGTGCATGTAATACTTTAAGGGTCCAGATCTATAATTTTTCTAGTTTGTTATATTGGAATATTCAGGCAATAATTTAAAAATTAAGGAAGGAGCACCATCATGTTAACTAACAGACCACCTGGGTCACTTTGGAACACCCATGTTTCATAAACTTTGGTTTGAAAATTCTTATCCTTCTACAGATATGTGTAGGGACATTTTCCATTGAATTTGGCATGTGTATGCTCTGTACATTCAGAAGTATAAATGTTACAGCTTTATGCCACTAGCCAGGATTAATTTTTACAATTTGAAAAAAAAAATGTTAATAAATTGATTTTAAAAAGCTATATTGGATTTAATAGGCATTTCCAAGCTCTAATTTTATGAATTAGAAGAATCAGTAATAAAATAATCAGTACTTACTGAACTCTAATATATGCAGTTTCATGCTTTTTTTATATTGTATAAGAGAACTGAAAGGTAAGTAGATGCATGAAGTTCAGAAGTTTGTGGGTGACAGAAGCAAGATGAATCCAGTGTACATTCTGAACTTGGTCTTGACTGTTATTCTTTCGTTACTGCTGTAGAACCACCCACTTTCTACTCTGCCCTTTAACCTATTTACAGGCAACTATGATTCTCAAAATTTAAACCTCATCAATCAAAATATCCTAGAAATCTTGCATTTAAAACAGATTATACCCTACTCCCAGAGTTCTTGCCAGTGCAGATGGGTCCCAAGAATTTGTTTCCAACAAGTCCCAGGGGACCTTATTGCTGATTGGCCAGGGACACGTTGTGAAACCACTGCCTCATAGTTTCTCTTATGCTTATTGATAAACAAGTTGCATCGACGGTTATGGTTCCTTATCATTCTGTACACCTGGTCGGCTCAAACTAGATTTAGAAATCTGGGAGTCCAGATGTCATTGATTTGAAGATGATGGTTAATATTCCTGTACCTTCTTAAAGCACTCATTAATTACCTATCACATAAAAGTCCTAATTGATTAGTTTGTTATTCATTACTCTAGCTGGCAAAGCAGCTTCCCTCAGATGTAGTTTGCAAATTCAGAAGTGCATCCTGGGGAATTCAATGATAGAATATCAGATTGTAAGAACAGAACTAAAGGAAAACATTTATCTGCAGAGTCAGGAACATATCTGAAATCTACTGAGTATGAAAGGACTCGATTCATGAATATATATTCAATTTAATTCAGTAATTATATCTTTATTTCCCTATTGTTAATGGTATGTTGTTTTCGTTATTACCTCACCCATATGTCCCATTGGATAAGAAATTTTTGTTATTGCCCTTCATATCTAATATGTTTTGGTAAACCTATTTCTACAAATAAATGCCTCTTTGTAGTGTCTTAACATCCTCAAGTGCAACGTTTATAAATAGCTATGTGTCTAACTATGAATATACCCTAGGCAGAATTTTAAAAATTATTTTTGTAGGAAGTATGCTATAAGGTGCAATAAGCAGTGTGGTGGTTTTTTTTGTTGTTGTTTGTTTGTTTGTTTGTTTGTGCCAGGAGGGGGAATCTATTGTTTCTAAGTGGGTTTAATAAATTCCAGGCTTTAAGATTCATCTTATTGTCCTAACTGAGGAAAGAAAGAACAAAATCTAAAAGGATCTAATAAAATCTAGCCAAATAATCTTTGGAGAAGGAGATAAGATAGGGAAAGACAGGTAAAAGGGCAGTGCTGGGTCAAATGGTGGGTCCATTCCAAGTTTTCTGAGAAATTTCCATACTGCTTTCCAGAGTGGCTGCATCAATTTGCAACTCCACCAGCAATGAATGAGTGTGCCTTTTTCCCCACATCCACACCAACACTTTTGACCCAGCTATCCCACTCCTTGGCCTATAACCAAAGGACTTAAAATCAGCATACCACAGTGATGCAGCCACATCAGTGTTATAGCTGCTCAGTTCACAATATCTAGACTGTGTACCAACACAGGTGCCCTTCAATAGATGAATGGATAAAGAAACTGTGTTACATATATACAATGGAATATTATTCATCCATGAAGAAGAATAAAATTATGGCATTTGCTGGTAAATGGATGGAGTTGGAGAATATCATTTTAAATGAAATAAGCCAAGTCCAAAAAACCAAAGGGCAAATGTTTTCTGTGGTAAGTGGATGATGATATATAACTAGGTGGGGTGGCAGAGGGTATAAGAGAAGACTGGAGGAACTTTGGATGGTTTAGAGGAAAATGGGGCAGGAAAGATACTAGACTGAGACAGATATTGTTGTTCTATGTACATATATGATTATATGAATGATGTGGATCTACATTGTGTACTACCATAGAAATGAAAAGTTGTACCCCATTTGTGTACAATGAATTAAAACGCAGTCTGTAAAAATAAAAAAGGGAAGTGTTGTTTGCCTTACCTGATCAGTACACACTGCATACACGTGTTGAAATGTCACACCGTACCTCATAAACATGTACAGTTCTTACATGTTAATGAAAGAGACAAACTAACAGTATTTTGTTGATTACCTGAGGTTTTCTTACACAATTTATTTACTGAGAGTGAGACAAACAGACTGATAAGAATACCAACAAAATGTAGATACTATTTTTAAATACTAGTTGTTTAGCCTCAACAATAGTAATTTTTAAACAGCTCACACATACACTGCAAACACACAAATATATATTACAAATATGAGTGGCATGTGCAAGCATACATTGAACAATTTCTCCAAGGCAATGTCCTTCAATGTTTACAGAATCTGTTAGAATTTCCCAGGTACACACCTATAATCCCAGGGACTCACTAGGCTGAGGCAGGGGAATGGCAAATTCAAGGCCAAGCTCAGCAACTTAGATCCCACTTCAAAATAAAAAAAGAGGGGGGGTAACGTAGCTCACTGGTAGTGTGCCCCAGGATTCATTCCATAGTACTGCAAAATAAAAAGTAAAAAGTAGCAATTTCTTAGAAAACATCAATCACTGCCATAGTAACTTGAAAGCTATTTATATTCAAAATTAAAACAACATTCTTTCACTATTTAGAATACTTTGTTCTGTCATCTGTATAACCAGATGCATTATTTTTTTCATGCTGAAAACTTTGGATGTAAACACTAAGAAACAGCACCAATATTTCAGATAACCCAGAAGAAGTGATTTTTAAAGTGATTTTTCCATGTTGTTGACTTTTGTGCAATGTTTATTTCTTTTTCTAATTTATATTGAGCCCATTTATTCCTAACATATCTGAGCTACTTGTGATTAGAAGTAATGGTGTGAGCATTTCCCTGCCCTCTTGATCCCAATCTTTCATTTGCAAGAAAGTTAGACTAAAATTGAATCTCCCACTGACTGTTCTTATCCTTCACTCTCCTATGTCAAAACTATCCTACATCCCATCCCAAAGCATTATTTCTTGCCTCAAGCCCTACTGTAGGCATCTTTAGTTTTTCTTATAGCATTTTGTATTGTCATAATATATTCTTTAAAAACTATATGGTATGATTGATATCAATAGATTATGTCTTTTGTTCAACTGTGTCCTTTTAGTATCTATTGCCTGGTAGCTCTTCTTCTTTTCATCAGTAACTTCGGGGGAGGAAAGACACTGACTTTCAATTGTGTGTTATCCCTAGACCAAATCCTCTATTAGATGCATATTTAGAATTTTATGATACATGTTTTGTTTCTTCATTGTATATGGAAAATTTGAAAACCTGAGAGGCTAAGTAAATTTAGGTTATAAATGAAATATGTAAGATTATGAGTGTAAAATATTTTGTGTGTGTGCATTGGGGGATTAAAAAGACCTGTGTTTTCTGAGTGTGTTGGTTGAGGCAAGCCCCTGCAAAAACAGAAGGGGTGAGGCTCTGCCTGTTTAAGCTTGGAGGAAGACCCTCTGCACACATGCACACACATGTACACACTCACACAAGCAGCCGCAGTTAGGAAGAAGGTGGTAACAGGAAGGAAGGGGGAGTCTCATCCCTTGGATGAGAGAATAAGTACCTGTGGGAAAGTCAGACCTAACAAATGTCTAAGAGGGGATTAATAAAATCTTTCATTTCCCTCCCTACTCCTATATGAAATCTAAAGAAAAAAACACAAATTGCTAAGAGATGAGGCTTCTGATGAAAAACAGTGTCTGAGTGAGCACCATGTACTGCTTCACAAGTGACCACGGAAAGGCAGAGAGAGAACCGTCTCCCAAGTAGGGGGCCATAGGGTGAGCCACAGCATGAGAGGATGGGCATGGGAATCTCTGATTCATCCTCTGCACCACACCACACGCTGTTTCTGCTGTGTTGTGGTGATTTGTTCCTGTAGGAATAAGAGACATCTGTCTACACTAGACTAATGGATCGAATGTGCTGTGAGGGTTACTCATTGCAGATGATTTGATGCTTCTAATAAAATCAAGTAAAATGAAATATCACTTGAGGAGAGAAAAATGTTTCTCAGGACTCCATTGAAGACCTGTGTCCTGTCCAAGAAGTCCACCTGCAATACATGTATGTTCCCTGCCCCCCAGGGCTGCTGGGACTTCTATGAGGGTATGGCTTGCCCAGTGTTTTGGACAAATTTCCTCCAAATTGCTCCATTTTCTGCAATAGGCCACAGCATTATTGTGATTAATTTGACTCTAATTGAGTTCTATTACAAGAGTGACATTTGTCTTTGACTTTGGCAGGGAACTTGCCTCTTTGTCATCATCATCGCCAGCCAGCCAGCTGGAGCTGTGGTTCCAGACAGCCTAAGCAGATTAAGAAAGAGAGAGGGAGAAAGTGTGTGTGTGTGTGTCTCTGTGTGTGTGTGTGTAGGACTGCAGGGAGGCAGAAGAGACATTTATAGAAGAAGCTGGTCCAGTGGTCATGAGGAAATAGTCAAAAGGATGCCAACCCAATACTGAATGGAGTAACACTACTGCGAAGTGATTGCCAGATAGATTTTATTAATTTGCTTAGGAACAAATGTATCTGCATCATCTTGCACCTGTTTTGGAGCTGACGCCATGACACCAATTAAACATTTAAAACTAAAATGGTACTATTAAGCAAAATCTATGCATTTCTCAGTTTGAATATCATAGGCAAATGAGCAAAGGAATATTCCATTCACAACAGAAAAATTTGTTTTCAAATATGAAAACCAATGCCAACCTTGATAGAAATGTTTAGCCTGTATTTATATTATGAAATATTAATTTATTATTGAAGTCACATTTTCAGGGAATTTTAGTGTCAAATTATATGATGGTAATACATCGAGTATAGGGCTGGGGATGTAGTTCAGTATTACAGCTCTTAGCATGTGTAAGTTTGATCTCTAGGTTTGATCTCAAGCACCACAGAAAAATAGGAAAAAAAACGTGCTATTAAGTGATACAATGCCAATTTTGTATTGTTGAATAGTTTAATGGTTTTCATTTGCAGATTCTATGTACGGAGCAGTGCACACTCAATAGTGAATCTTTCTGGATAGAGAAAATTGGAGTGATTTTTATTATCATGATTTCTAAATTCGTACTGTATTTTAAAAGTTTCTAACATAATAAAGATATAAGCACTTTCAATAAAAAAATTTTAAAAACTCCTAGTGCAAATCAAAGAATAAGTAAAGATTTTGGCATTGATATTAGAGCTATTTTCCTTTTTCTACCATGTTGGGCCAAAGTATCATTACTACTCTTTCCTTTTCAATTCTCTTATACCTCTCATATTTGGGACATACCCAAATGTAAGGTAGAAGGAGCGAAGACTTAATATTTAGGAAAAAAATAGAACAAAAAGAAAACAAATTCTGCTCCAGAAACTTTGCTCCTGCTCCTGAGTCATGTGAATCGTAAGGGTTAGAGGCTTATCAGTTCCCAAATGCACTTTAAAGGGATCTGGGTAGGGGAGCCTATAACACCAGTGTGAGCAGGAGAGGGGAGTGTGGGGCTCCAACCAGCACTAAGTCTGTAACCCATATTCTAATGAAGTTTCTGCAGGCCTGTGTTTTTAGGAGCCACGGATACTACCCAAGTAACAGGAATTGGTATTTGTGGATAATAAAGTGCAGCCCCACTAGACATCATTTTAATGTGAAATTCTTCTATCTCCCAGATTTTCAGATGCTCAAGGGCTACCTAATTTTATCCCTGTAATCACATATACTTCCTTAGATGATCAACATGAATGGGCTGATTTCATACATTAAGATCCTAACCTCCAGTGCCTCAGAATGTGACTGCAGGTGGAGACGAGGTCTTAGAAGAGGTAATTAAGTTCAGAAGAGGTCAGGGGGTGAACTCTAATCCAACAGGGCTGCTGTCCCTTAAGAGAGATGAACACACAGATGCACACACAGGGAAGACCATGTGAAGACAGCTCGCTCAAAATCAAGGAGAAGAACTCAAAAGAAACCAAGTCTGATGTCTTTTTTTTTTTTTTTTTTTTTGCTTCTTTTATTATTTTTAATGGGTAAGCACAGATCAAGTGAAACATCTGACATCAACATAACTGTAATATATATTACATATATTAGTCATCTAATTTAAATGTTTAGATAAAGGTAGATTCACTAATCTTGAGATTATAATTTTCCCAGAAAGTTCTGTGGCATTAAGTCCATAAGAACGTGAGATGTAAATACGAATGCCAATTAGTTGATGTTTTTGCTTTTTCCAGTTTTATTTATCATGGTTCTTTATTATTTTCCATTTGAAATAAGATGATCCTGCTAAAGATATTTAAAGCACATTGCTTTTGCACTAAATAGAGAAATCACTATATCAAGAAAATAACAGACGTGCTAAGAGAATGTTTTCCCCAAGGGCAAGCATGGTCCAAGTTTTCCTTTGCTTTCAATGGCTTCTGGAAACTTCTAAAGCACAGAGGCTAGACATCAGCTTGCTAAGATGGCAGGACTAGTGTAAACGCAGACACAGGGCATTAGAGAACAGAGTGCCAGGGACCAGCACAACACCACAGGTGAAAGCCAAAGGATTCTTACAAAGAAAACCACCACAATTCACTCATTTTTAGTTAAAAAAAAATACTCATTTTTAGTGAAAGATGTCCCAGGACTAAGAGAGGGACCCAGAGCAAGCTCTTTCTGTTTAACAAGTTCATCCAGGGAATTAAAGTTCTGGTAACAAAGGAAACCTTCTAACTCTCCATCAGTAAGCTCTTCAAATTCCATTCTAAAAGAGTTTGCTTTTTAAAAAATATATTTTTAGTTGTAGACGGACACAATGCCTTTATTTTCTTTTTTTTATTTTTTAGCACCTTTTTATTCTTTTTTTTGTACACAGATGGGGTACGGCTTTTCATTTCTGTGCTTGTACACAATGTAGGTTCACACGTTTCATGTAATCTCACATATAGACAGGGTGATTCTGTCTGTCTCAGTGTGCTGTCTTTTCCACATACACTTCAGACAGAGCACTGATCTCCAAAATTTATAAAGAACTTAAAAAACTTTACACCAAAATACAAAGAACCCAATCAATAAATGGGCTAAGGAATTGGGCAGACACTTCACAGAAGAAGATATACAGGCGATCAACAAATATATGAAAAAGTGCTCATCATCCCTAGTAATTAGAGAAATGCAAATTAAAACCACCCTAAGATTTCATCTAACTCCAATTAAAATGACTATTACCAAGAACACAAGCAATAATTGTTGGCCTGGATGTAGGGAAAAAGGCACACTCATACATTGTTGGTGGAGTTGCAAATTGGTGCAGCCACTCTGGAAAGCAATATGGAGATTCCTCAGAAAACTTGGAATGGACCCACCATTTGACCCAGCTATCTCACTCCTTGATTTATACCCAAAGGATTTAAAATCAGCATACTACAGTGATGGAGTCACCTCAATGTTCATAGCTGCTCAATTCACAATAGCTAGATTATGGAACCAACATAGATGCCCTTCAGTTGATGAATGGATAAAGAAACTGCTATATACACACAATGGAATATTACTTAGCCATGAAGAAGAATAAAATCACAGCATTTGCGGGTAAATGGGTGGAGTTGGAGAATATCATGCTAAGTGAAATAAGCCAAGCCCAAAAAACCAAAGGCTGAGTTTTCTCTGATAAGTGGATGATGATACATAACAGGGGGAGGGGGAAGGCATGGGGTGGGGTCAAGAGAAGAATGGAGCAACTTTGGATGGTGTGGAGGAAAATGGGATGGGAGGGGGTGGGGGAAGGAAAGATAGTAGACTGAGACTGACAGTATTACCCTGCCGATGTCTTGATTTTGGAATACTAGCCCCCCAAAACATGAGAAAATAAATTCCTGTTGTTTAAACTACTCAGTCTGTGGTGGTTTACTATTGGGTGACCTAGCAAACCAATTCAACTGCAAAGCTACCCCACTTAACACTGCCTTTCATAGATAGAAACGAGCCTCTGACAAGTCTATTATCGATAGGCTGACAATCATATATATGTTAACTTATGTAGGTTGACAATAATTTTTAAGGATTTCTTCATAATATCAATAAATGCATATGTGGGTATACATAAGTATGTATATGTAATTATGTATGTACCATATCTCAGTGAGATGGAGATTCTTAAGTTCATTTTAGTGCAACTGACTTAAAATTGCAAGCATCACTGAGAAACTCTGCCCATATGTTGACATGATAATTCCATTTTGGTTTTTATTATTCTACACATAAATTGGGGGAGTAGGAGTCTTGAAAATTTGGGAATCTTAAAGGATTAACTTTATTAGTTTCTCTACTGCTCCAATTAAGACTCACCAGGGTAAAATCAGACCTACTGGAAGCTAATACCAGGGATAGGGGTAAGAAGTAGGGCAGTGGGCCTGCCTCATCTTGCCCTGAGAAAACACAAGGTGGGGACTCAGTCTGTTTTGTGTTACTATAACAAAGTACTTGAGGTCTACTAACTTATAAAGTAAAGAGGTTTCTTTGACTCACAATACTGGTGACTGGAGGGTCCAAACTGCATGGTGCTGGCATTATGGTAGTGGCCCTTGGCTGCATCACATTTCAGAGAAGCAGAAAAGGAGCCATCCCTGTGCAGAAGGGCCAAGCATGTGAGATGGTCTTGCTTATAGCAACCTACTCTCTCAAGAATGGGCTTATTCTGGTTGAGACCCAACTCATTTTGTGACACCAGCATCACTGAATTCATGAGAGTGGAGCCTTCCTGACCTAATTACCTTCCACTAAGACTCACCTCTTAAAGGTCTACCACATAAACACCATCCCAGAAGGAACCAAGCTTCCTATGCATGCACCTTAGGGGGTCAAACTAAACTCTTGCATAGTAGGGTCCTTGAAGATAAGCAAACCTGGGAAAAATTCCAGCTCTGACAACTCACAAGCTCTCAGAGCTGGTACAATTTCTCTGAGCCTCAGTTTTTCCCCTTCAAACAACTAATTTATGAAGGTATGATAAACAAATGGCCAGCCTCATGTGGAATAGTGACTGAAGAATCAGTAGCACTTGTTGGCGATTACTGTCATCTAAAATTACACAGGGATGGCTATTCTCCCAAAAGAGAAAGGAAAGTCCACTAAAAATGCATTAACACTGTCTCACTGACTATAAAACAAGACTGATTTGATTAACTTGAAAGCATTTAGATTGGGATGCAGTAATGACATCCTCATTTAATCCTCAGTGGAAAGACTAAAACAAAGCTACCCTTCCTATCTAATCTTTCCAAGGTAACAAAATTAAAACCTGCTTAAGTCTCAAGACCACACAACTACTAAAGGAGTATAATAAGGTTTCACACTCTAGTCTGTCTGACCCCACCCAACCTCTTTATTTTCCATACTTACCTCAGCCAAAGACTGACACAGAGCTATTGACTCCCAGGGTGTCCATATGTCTGTCTTCTTTTCTTGGAACCTGAAACAGGAGTAGATGAAGTAGAACCCAAGCATTAACCAGAGTTTCTCCTACCACAAGCCAGGTGATTCTAGAGGATGTGAGAGGGAACATAGAATTCTCCAATTCCTCTTTCCATTTGGGTCAGCAGATGGCCAGAAACTGACCACGACTGAGAAAAACAGTTGAATGTATTCATATTCTTGCAGAGTTTACTTTGTAAGGAGGTAGGATTATCTCTTGTTGCTAAAAATAGAATTGAACATTTAAAATTCTACTAAGGACCTGGGAAGTTAACTACGGCACTAGTCATAAAAGCATTACTGTTTCTATACAGTGATGCTACGTCCTCTTCTGGTCTTGCCTTAGGTCATCTTTCTTGAGACAAAACTGTATCCTGTTGAAAAATCACAGCATCATTTTTGGTTCAGGTTGTTAAGTTCTTCAGATTTGGAAGAAAGAATGTATGTCAATAGAATTGATAAAAATTATTCACCCAAGATAAATAACCTGTTCATTCCATTCTGTTTTCCCCACATCCCATTTTCTATTGACATTTTAAATCTAAAATAAGTTAAGCAAACATAATATTTCTGTCCCATGATCTCAGTCAGGACCTGCTTTAATTTGGGAGATTTCCAATTTTATTTCACCAAAAACAGTGATTCATCCAGAGTACCACTAATGAAAATGACAGTCAGTCAAAATCTGATATTTTGATATTGATTTGAATCCGTTCAATCTATTGTTTCTCTTTTTCTCCTTTAGCAAGTAAAGGACATGAACATCTGATATTCTTGTGGTTCCTCCTTTTAAACCTTGGGAACAGGACTTTGGCATTCAGAAGCTGAGGTGTTAAGAGTCATGCAACCTGTCCAAACTGGACCTTCGGCCCTAGGCTGCTTCTCCATCACTTCAAAAAGGAATGGTACTTCTGTTTACCCCCCTTGGGGGTCTACCTAGACTACACCCCCTCATCTACTTAGTCTGTCTCTCTCCTCCACTGTGGACTCTGAACCAGATTTGTTCTCTGCCTGGCAGGATTTTCAAAATTGTACTTGCTTCATTCATCCATCCCTCACATTAGCATCTTCTGTGCCAGGCATTATATGAGACTTCAGGGATAATTACAGGGCTGAACAAGACAGATAGGGTCCAGCCTACCTAGAGTTCTCAGCCAAATTCATAGCACCTCTGAGACAGAAAAGCCTAGCACCTCTTGCAAAGGAGGAAGGAAAGTGGAGGAGGCAGAAATGTGCAATCTAAGACCTTTTCTCTCTAAAAAGGGATTTTGAAAATAATGCTGAAGTTTATTTTTAAATGTACAATCTGTGCTTTGTGTTTTGGTACATTTTTGACATGCACACGGGATAGAGATCTCAGCTCCAGCCAAGACAACTCATGCCAGGTCTCTGGCCTAGATTATTATTTTGGCTTCCCTCATATTTACATATGATCCTTCCTCCAGAAACAGATGGAGCAGGGAAGGAACCCCAGAATCTTCCTATGACCACAGTACAACTTTCAAATTCCCCCAGGACTCCTCTGGCTCTAGCAAGACTTCCTTAGAAAGCTTGTTCAATGTCATGAGTTTTGAGACACAAACAACTATTCAGTTCTAACTTCACCACTTAACACCCCTAGGGTTTAATTTTGTCATGTGAAAGGCTTGTCTAGATGAGCAACACACCTTTATAGCATTATTGTAAGATTTCATGAGATAATATCCATAAAAGCCCTCCAGCAGTTAATATGTGCATCATTTCTTAGTCTGACTTTGAAATAGTCAAACCTATACATTTTATTAAAAACAAAAGTCCCCTGCTTCTTTATACTTGCCTATTTACATGAATTTCTATGCAGCTCATACTTAAAGCTACACAGATTTATATTTAAGTTAGAAACTTTCTTTTGCTCTATTTCATCCTAATTACAACCAAATTTCTCCTTCCTCCCTTCCTCCCTTCCTCCCTTCCCTTCTCTTTTGTCCCTCGTGGCAAAATCTAACAATTCCCATCTTTAAATGATGAGCAAATAAGTCACAGTGAAATTTGCCTCTGGAATGCATGATAACCATATCCTCTGCTTTATGAAACCGAAGATTTAAATTACAGAATAAAATATTTATCAATTAAAAATATGAATCAATTTTTTTACAATACAGGATTTTTAACATCTTCCACTTTTGAAGATTTTAATCTTCCAGTTTTGAATATTTATAGATCTATATTTGCCGTGTTTTCTACTGTTAAATACATGAATACACAGGCACACATATACACATATATATAGTATGTACATATTACTTACTATAGGTTTAGTTTTTACAATATCGTAAGATACCAGTTGACATTTTTTATTTTCCTGAGCTATGTATGTAATTGAAAGCTTAATAAATGTATAAAATGTTAAACCCAACTTAGTACTTAGGAATCTCAAGTCCCTTATTAATTTCAAGTTAGGGTGATATTTAAAATATGTACCTTTAATAATGCATTATTCAAGGAACAACTGTACTGGTGAGTTTAACCAGTAAGTTAAAGTCCCAAGTTTTCAATTCTGCAAACATAAATTATTTTAAAGTTATCATAAGTGGTATATTTGTTGCTCAATTTGTTTTTATAGATGTTCCACATCTAAGATGATGGGACAAAATGGGTTCAAGAACCTTCAAGATCTTTCCTACTCTAGGTAGTTCAGAAGTACAGCTGATGCATTTTCAAGTGCCTGTTATCTACCTGATAGTGTGCTAGTTTCTTCATGATCCCAGGCCCTCTAATCCTTTAGCAACCCCATTTAAAACATGTTAGTATACCCACTTAAGGAAATCCCACTTCCTCTCTCCTATTGCAAGTAAGTGGTGTAACAAAGGTGTGTCGAACCTAGCCCATGTGCTTTTCTATTCCATACTCTATCTTTAATTAAAAAAAAATCACAAATCATTGATAAACATTTGTACCCGAGAGCAAGGCCTCTATCATCCAGAATTCAATTCAATAGACAAATAGCTCTTCTATTGCCAGGTTGGTTTATGTCTAACTTAACTAACACATTCTTCATAGAAATGCATAAAGATGAGTGTTGAAAAATGATTTTTTGTAAAACATGACATTGCAGGTTTGGAAGCAAGCATGAAAGACAGTCATTTTCTTTTTTCTTGATTTTATTTTAATTTGTGTGTGTGGGGGGGGTGGGCCCTGGGGTCTATCCCCAGCATCACACATTTGGTAGGCACTTGCTCTACCACTGAGTTATGTCCCCAGCCTGGGGCAATTCTTGATGCAGGGCCCAACCTTTTTTGGGCACTGTACAGGCTAAGTATTTCATCCTCTGTCCTTGTTTTCCATTGGTCTGGTCTTTGCAAAACAAAATAGATGTAAATGGTACAGTTCTAAGCCATTCAATTAGATTTCATGCACCACTGACCTAAACATTTCTCCTCAGTCTAATCTGAGTTGGTAGCAGATGTGTGAATGTCAAAAAGCATTTCCAAATTAAAGACAGAAACATATTGTATGTTGGTTAATATGTCCACGATATATGTAAATGGCAATTGCACCATCACTGTAGCAAGAACTATAATGCAGAGGTGACAGCATGACTGTGAATTTCATTTTTTCTTATTATAACATCTATGAGCCCAGAAGACCAGAAAGAAAAAGCAGAGATTGTCAAACATGATTTAGAAATTATGGGCTTCCTGTTATGACAGACACCAGTGCAGAGTTCGTTGGCATTCTGCCATTTCCATTGCTTAACCACAGCATCTGGGAATCTGAGCTGAGTCTCTGAGAATTTGTGTAGATGGAGCTTTGACAACATGGTGGCCGATGAGACCTAACTTCAGGAAACATCAACATCACCAATTCACTTGGCTTCACCATCCATGGTTGACTGACTCGAAACATGCAACCAGCTGATTGAAAAAGAGATTCATACAACTTGTAGATGATCGATCAATATTTGTCAATCAGGTGTTTTATGAGGTTATTCAAGCTATGCAGGAATAAAAGAGAAAGGAACTGAATGACTCTCTGGTGAATCTACTAACTGTATGGACCATGAGAGTGATAGAAATCTGTGTGCCTCAGAGAAGTGTAGAACATGCCAAAGGCTTCCATACTGACTGTGAAGGATAAACAGAAACTGATCAAGGGTCTAAACTTCCAGGATTACCCACAGATTCTGTGACTATTCAAGAGACTACAAATAGTGGTCACAAAGGATTATTTCCATGCACATTTAAAAAATTCCTCCTTTAGGCCGTAAATGTGAATTAAATGAAAAAAAGATCATTAATTAAAAATTGCATTGAAAAAATTATAACATATTAAAGCTAATTTAGTCTTTTTTTATTGAATGTTTGAGCCCCCACCACCTGACAGACATATACATAATGACTTTTTGGCCTATTTGTTCCCATAGTATTGAATTTGACATCATCTAGTTCCTGACTCTCTTGAGTCAGAGCAGAGGCCTTCCCAGATCCATTCCTTGATCCTTTCTCTGCCTGATTCTGCCAATACTGAGACATTTTCTTCTATTATTCTCTAAGTTGACCTTTGGTATCAGTCATACAAGTTCCCTGGTATATTCTTCTACTGGTCAGTCTGCCTAGTTCTTTTTATGCCTTTATTTTTCATATAAGCTATCTTGGAGAAGACAGAAAACCATTCATAGGTTAGGTTAGTTACTCTTTTATCATACTAATGTTCATTGTAGTTTAGCTCTATGATGGTTCCATTTCAATAAAACTCCTGGCTGATGTTAGATGCCAAAAATAAAAATGAGGTGCTCCAGTAGTCTTTTGGACTTTGCCAGTGGAGCCAGATTATGTATCCATCAGTGAATTTCCAGTGGAGGTTTGCCTCTTGCACACTCTTAATGCAATCTGCAGGGCATGGCAGCTGAAGATGTCTGATTTCTCCACTTAAATCACTGTAAGCAAAACATAGATTATTTGAGCACATCTTTTGCAACCTTCATGCCCAGTAGTAATTTTGCAAAATTACTGGAAATCTATTTCAGGGCAAACTTGGCATTTAAATTAGGTGGTTTTAATTAGCATCTTGACTGCATGCAGTCAACAGCAGGGATGGAAGGATAGGGAAAAATTACATCAGCTTATTTTTGCTGTAGAAAAAGTAAATAAAAGGATGATACACTGCAAAAATCACCCCACATGATTTGAATCAAGGTGACGGGTAATTTCTTGGAATCACAATGATAAATTTTATCATATATTTAAATTATTTTTTAAAATGTATTTATTTAATTTTTTACAGACTTCATTTTGATTCATTGTACACAAATGGGGTACAACTTTTAATTTCTGTGGTTGTGCACGATGTAGATTCATACCATTAATGTAATCATACATGTATATGGGTGCTGGGGATATAGCTCAGTTGGTAGAGTGCTAGCCTCCATACATGTACATAGGGTAATGAAGTGAAATAAGCCAATCCCCAAAAACCAAAGGCCGAATGTTTTCCCTGATAAGTGGATGATGGTATATAATCTGGTTGGGGGGAGTGAGGGGATGAGAGAAGAATGCAAGAACTTTACGTAAAAGGAAATGAGAGGGGGAGGGGGTGGGGTATGAAAAATCGTGGAATGAGACAGACATCATTACCCTATTTACATTATTATGTACTGAAAAGAATCTTTTTAAGTCTCCATATCAGAATTTTCACAAATCTACCCATTATTCTGCATGGAGACACCCATAGGTCTCTACTCTTTCCATCACTGCTTAATTTTACCTAGCATTCAAACCATGACTCAGAACTCAATTTTAGGTTCGAAGTAAAAGCTACATGTAGCTTGAGAACTTCCACAATATTCGCTTAAAATGACATGACAAAACACTAATGTCATGTGTTACTTACTTGTACCAGGTGGTATTCTGAGCACTACTCCTGCAGAGTCTCACTTAACCTTCATGGCAGCCTGATCAGTCAATGTGCTATTATTTTGGTGCATTTTACAGGTGAGGAGACAAAGATGTGCAGAACATGAGTACCTTGCCCAGAGTCACAGCTGGTAAATAGTAGAGTGATAGCTCCTGAGCATACGTCACATTGCAGGGTGGAAAGAGCAATAATTAGGAAAGCAGGCCCTGCAGTAAGAATGCTTGGCTTCCAGATCTAATGAGATGAATAAGATCACACACACACACACACACACACACACGAACACACATACACACACAACACTATGCCTAGGACACAGTAGCAGCAATACTTACTATTATCAGCATTGTGTCTGCACATTTTAGCTCGCTCCTGTGTTGGGTAGGGTCTGCATCTCACCCATCACTTTGTGCCCTGTGGGTCATGACATAGTATCTAAAGCTTTCTACTTGTAGAAAAGAGAGGAAATGAAGGAGAAATTCGCTTGGAACTCTCAATAACTACAAAATATATTTTACTTCAATTTATCCCAAATTTCTCCTGAAATCATACTGAGTACCTTTTAATCAGGTATGCCCAGCTCAGTCAGCATTTCTCTATGCTACAGAGACAAATCTGTTTCTCTTTTGTGAGAAGTCCTCCAATTTTTGGATAAAACTTGTAATGGTGAATATATTTTCAAATGATGAAAAAAGAAGTAGTATTTTACAAAAAGAAAAGCTTTGAAACTGCATTATTTAAATGAAAAAAGTTAGACTGATATTTACCAATCTAATATATGTTCAAATGTCTTCATAAGCCATACAGAAAATACATAGAAAATTGTGTGGCAGAAAATTCAGACATATTTGAAGAGGTAATTGTTCTCTGGAATTGTTTTATCTCCCTTCACTGAATCTATGTTAAAGATTTTGTGTGATTTGAGATTTAAAAAAATAGGGATTAGGAATAGACTATGAGCAAGTTCATTTTATATATTTTTAGTTGTAAGATTGCATTTAATCTTTTTTCTCTGTTATGAATCATATCACAAAGTTGTTCAAGCAATTTTTTTTTTTTTTTTTTTTTTTTGTAGTAGGGAGAATTGAAGTCAGGGGCACTCAACCTCTGAGCCTGGTCCCAAGTCCTGTTTTATATTTTAGTTAGAGACAGGGTCTCACTGAGTTGCTTAGCACCTTGCTTTGGCTGAGGTTGGCTTTGAACTTGCAATCCTCCTGCCTCAGCCTCCCAAGCTGAGTGATTTTGTTTTTAACATTGTGCAACATGCTTTTACTTTTGTGCTGTCATGCTGGTAAGGACTCCCGATTCTCAGAAAGGCTTCCATCACAGTCAGAAAGCACAGAGACAATTGAGGCAGGATGTTAATCACTAGGGAAACTGGTCCCCACCAGTACCTTGGAACTAAACTGTCAGTTTGGAAACAGGTGGTCACATACTGGGGCTGAAGAGTTCTGCCAGGGCCTCTTACAGCTTCTCTTTCCTCCTCTGGCAATGCCACTGCCCAGAAGAAGTTTGGATGCTGATTTTACTGCAAGGGAAATAGCAGTTCCACATCCACACTGCTACAAACTCAAGTGCAACAAGCATGTAGAGTTCCAGGAACATTCTGGGCAACACTGAGAAGTGATGACCCAGTGCAGAGAGGAAGCTGTGTCATTTGAGGAATAGTTACAGGAATGGGAATACAAATGTGTCTTTGGGAACTTCATTTACCTTGCTATTCAGTGATTTGAACAACCCCTTTATGGAAGAAGTGTTAGATTTCTTTTATGCAGGAGAAACAAGAGAAAGACAGATATTGCTCAATATTTACAAGAATATAAAATATCACGTAGTGTATTGGAAAGAGCACTGGAATTTTATTTAGAACAATTGATTCTGAGCTGGGGCACTAATGCTGATCCTGTCTCCCCATGAGAGTTAGCTACTTAATTTCTCTGAATTTTTTTCCTCAAAAATGAGGATAATATCTATCTTCTAGGTTTGGGAAGAATAAAACTACTGAAAGATAAACCATTTAGGAAGCACAGCAACATTAGGGATCTCTCATTGGATTAGCATCTGCTGTGTGGCCTTCTTCCCGGAATATCCAATAGGAACTGAAAAGGACAATAAACCTATAAACCTTACAGACTTTATGAAAAAAATGAAAATATATACTATTTTTCCCATAGTTTAAGGATTCACATGACAGCAATTAATTGAATAAGCCTTATAAGTCCAGACCTTAGGAAACTAAAAGCTGAAATATGAAAATAGACTAATGTGTGCATTCTAATGGTTTATTCTGGAACCAGTTCTTAACATATATAAATGGTTCCAATCTGCAAACCTACAGTGGTCAGTGGTCAGTGAGAAAGATAGAGTGCTATGGGTTGTACACTCCTGAATGATACATTCCCCAGTGAGTAGAAGATAGAGAAGGGACAGAGGTCTTTCTGTCTGCGATAGAATTTTCTAAGCAAGCTGCCTTCAAGTGAATGGCCTCCAGAAGTGTGGTGACCTTCCTATCATGGGTGCATGCTACAGTTGAAGTTTAGTTTAGCAATTCTTGAGGAGGGAGGTTGCAAAGAACTTTCACATACAGATTAGAGAACTGAACTAAAAATAGATTTTTTATGTTCCTCTGTACTATTATTCCTTTGCATTGCAAGACTTAAGAGCTGGGAGTGGAAAGGATAGATCCGTGATGAATGGCATTTAAAAGTGAGAATTTGCAAAAAGAGGCCTGAAAATGGAGATAGAAAACAGAATACCATGAGTTTTTCAGGATGGTTTAGTTTCCTAGGTAGACTCAACCTAGGAAGAGAAATGGGGTGTTGCTGGGATTATAGGCATGTGCTGCTGTGCCTGGCAAGTTGAAAATAATTTTAATGACAAATTTTATGTTTAATTTTAATATGAATCCAGAATATTTCTGATTATTATAAATCCTACAAAAGTAATTTTATAGCTAAATATTATTTCTTGAATAGAGACACTTTAACTTATTCTCTTATCCTTCTGTTGTTGAAGGGTGAGATTTGTATCCATTATTTTTACTATTCAGAAATATTTTAAAAATGCATTTTTATTCACACAGCTTAATTTTTCCTTGAAATGGTACTATTGCAATAAGATTATTGGGTATGAATATAATGAAGGTTCTTATTTATAACAATGTTTTCCAATTGTGTTCAGATAAACAAAAATTTTTTTAGCACCTTTCTGAGGGCAGGGTATGTTTAGTTACTATAAACTTCCTTTCAGGATGAGGTCTGAGAATTAGTCATTAATCTGTCTCCTGAGAAAAAGAACATATAGCACTTTGCAGAAAGCTGCTAATTAATCCTCCCAGCTCCCTAGTGAGAGAGAGTTAGAAATGTCTCCATTGCAGCAGTTCCTAGGAAATGTTGTTAATCGATTTGACAGACACAGAATCAAATTCCACAGAGGTGAGAGAGCCTCCTGCTAGATGACTTAGGACTTCTAAAACTGTGCCAGCTGCCTCCAGAGATGTCCTGGAAGATTCTGGACTGCTTTATCTGCCATGCCCAGTGTGTCTGCTTGTGAGCACATAAGAACTCTTGGTTCTAATTGGGGATTCCACCCTCTCACCTGTGGGTTCTCCAGCTTAAACTTTTTGTGCATGAGTTCTCCAGGATCTCAAAGTAATGATGGGATTTACATACTCTTTCAGACTGTTTTTAAAATCATGTCCAGTTTCCCTTCTGTTTTTGCTCCCATTTGACTGCATCTCCTGATGTCTTCAGCTTTGTTCTTTGTTCTTTATAATAGTTAACACTATTTTTCACAGTGAAGCAGAATTCCCTTTTAGATTTCGTAGTCTCATAAAACAGGGGAGCTCCATGTAGCCCTGACAGGATAGAGATGTTTCATTTGCTTTGTTTTGTGTTTTGCTTTTTATCTCGAAGTAGTTTTTGATTGAGTGAAAAGCTACAAAAATAAAAGCAATTCAAAAGTACCCTTTTCCTGGTTTCAGCAATTAACATCTTATGCCATTTACTTTTATCATTTTCCATGTTTCTCCTGATTGCTCTATATATGACTTTTTTTCCTCATCCATCAATGTCCCTGCCCCTAAGCTGCTTAGTGTCTTCCCTCCCAGGTGCTGTCAATTTGCGTGGTAAAGCACAGCTGAAAAACCAAGGGCTTGTCCTTTAGAGAAAAATAACCTCCAGGCATAAAGTATGCTGAGGCTGCTCTTTCCAGGATTTGGAGCTATACTTTGCCTGAGTGTAGTTAGGACACCCAGAGGCTTTCTCTGAGGCACCTGCTATTACCTGAATGAGTCGTAGGACCTGAAGTGCTTTTTCATTTTCTACTCCTCCTTCATATCACACTTTCTCAGACTGAAAATACTTACACATTTTTCAAGAAGCAGTTGAATATCCCATTTTAGAACTTTCTCTGAACTTATCCCTGAAAGAAATTTCCTTTATAATGGTACATATCATGTTTCATTTTCTTCTGTGTGTTCTGTCAGGTGGCAAGCTTCCCCAAAGAGAAAGCCTGTGAGGTATTATTTTCCTTTGTATCTAGCAAGTAGTGGAGGGAGTGACCCATTTAGGTACTTCAGAATATTTGTGAGGGGTTGAGTGTATAATACAATGGTGAAGTGTTTGCCTAGCATGTGCAAGACCCTGGGTTCAATCCCCAGCACCACTAAGGTCAAAAGAAAACTTTGGAGTCATACTAGTGTAAGTCATATTCTTTATCCACTGACATGATTGTTCTTTTGTTTAATCTTTATTTCTCCTCTTGGTGATTGTAACTTGATTCATTAAATACTCATGAATTCAGCACGTACTCTCTGTAAGCTGTTGTGGCAGCTGATTGGGAACTTATATTGGTTAGGAATGCTTTTGGCTGCAACACTTGAAAACTTGATAAGACCTCTGGATATAGGTCATTTAGTCTTTGATACAGTGGTTTTTTGAAACATAGCCCTCAGACTCAGATCTTTTCATTCTGCTATCCACAGACTTGTCAACTCATGCCCACAAGATAACGGCTGTCGTTCCATGCATCACAGCTTTATATAATTATGTTTAAAGAAGAAAGATAAAGTTGTGTGAAAAAGGGAAATTTTTTATTGGGATAAAGGACGATTTAAGGCATATTCCAGAAGGCTTTCCTTTAGAGTGCCTTTGCTAGAATCAGATCATATAAATATGATTAGTGGCAAGAAGGGCTGGGAAATTAAGTACCTGGTATGGAAGAATAGAATTTCCAAGACTGTTTTAAAACCATTATTAATCATGCCTGGACTGGACAGATCCATTATTATCATAAACAAAATCAAGTTTGTTTTCAAAGAAGGTGAGGAAGTAGCTGTAGCACGGCACAATCAAGCTGTATGACATAGTTGCAAATCAATACACCATTTAGGAATGCAATCCAAAACTCAAATGTTCCAATAGATTTGAAAGGGTAAAAACAGACAAATATAACACCATGAATTACTATCAAGAGAGTGAGAAGAGAGGGAACTGGTGCATTATACAGAAAGTCTATCAGGTCCAACAAGGTTTGAAGTGTAGCTTAGGAGTGTGAAGGTGGAAAGATTCAGATGTACAAGCCTAAGCATGTCATCTGCCTGGTGTTTATACAGATTAGACTCTCCTCCAGCTTATACGAAGCCTCTTGTGTGGAGCACTCTCTCCACAAGGTGTAATTAGGAAACTGGAGGCTATAGACAAAGTTGGGAAATAGGATATTTGGACTTATTAGTGTGCCAAAATATACTGGGAATTTACCAGAGGACTTGTGGTGGTCAGTGTTTTGAAAGCCCTCCTGACCATAACTCCTATTGTCTGCGAGGAAGATTAGAAGTTTAATTCAGTTCGATATGTTTTGGTAAGTGTTGTCAAAATTGTGAAAAGAGAACTGACTAGAAAATGGTGGGAAGGCCATCAATACCAAAAGTCCAGATTTCCATTTGGATTATGAAGGAGAATACTAAAATACAGGGAACAGAACAAAGCTCAGTGATTGGAACCTGGGCACAAAGAGTCCGAGTGCTGGACTAGGAATCAGGTAAATTCTGCCTGTAGAGAAGACAGTGGTTAAGAATGAGCCATGCTCAAGGCAAAGGTGGAGCTATTCTTTTTGTCATAGACAGGGCATTGGAGGGGGTATGTATTTATACTGGGGCTACCATTTTAAAGCAGGTCTGTGGAAAAATAGGAAGAACAGGTCACAAAGCAAGTTTTGATGATGTGTATGTACATGTGTGTTTATGTTTGTAGTATACATATGTATGTAACAATACACAAAAAAAGAAACACTGGAATCCTTTTATTAGTCTTGTGATATTCAGATGTTGGTAATTTAAAATAATGTCTAGTTGTACAGTAATTTGAATACCTATTTTAAAAGGTCAAGTAAAATTTTTTTTTCAGTATTTTTAGAGATCCCATGAAATGGACCTAGAGAAGTCAATGCTTCTTCCCCAATATATGAAAATCACTTATTTAGAAAATTGCAACCAGGAATTCTAGCAGTGGTCTGTCCAATATCCTGTCCTAAAACAAGGTCTAACAATGGATCAGTAGAAAGTACTTTGGAGAAGCTGTAAGGAACTTGTAAACAATGATAATACATATTTCACACTTATTATTCAACATGGTTTTAGTCATTTTACTTCCAAATACAAAGCAGATAGAAGGTAGATAAAGGTTGCATTTACTAATGTTATAAGTCGTGGGGGACAGAATACAGGACAAGAAATAAGACAATCAGAGGCTCTCTATAATTGTGAGTTGGGAGGAGAAGGAAAGAGGATGGAGACAGCTGTGACCTGATCTTTCAGATACTGTGAGGACTATTGGGTAGGGTATGCATGTTAGTTTGAATTGATTGAGAACTTTCTTAACAATTAACAAAACTAGAGTACTTGAATCTTTGAAATTTATAAAGGTTAGTTTGAACTGATCTAGAAATTTATCCTTAATAGAATGAGAACATATGTTTCTATCCTTGGAATTTATAAAGGTCATCATAAGATGACTTGAAAATATTTAAGGAAAGACCTAAACCCATATAGCTTTCTTTACAGAAAACAAATTTCAAGCAATTCAGAGACACCGATCTTTATTAGAAGCCAGGGTAGTGCTTCAGACCTTCTCTGGAATCTCTTACTACCATTTTCATTTGGCCTCTTGTCCTGTTTTATCCATGATTTCAATTTTATTTCATATTCTTTTTACACCAGAACCCATGCATTGATCTGAAAGTTTCTGTACTCATAATCTGAAGATTCAAACTTCAGTACATTTCTGAAGTAACAGCTCCAGTTACCCCAAATCCAGTGATTTTATTCTACTTTAGCTACTCATATTATTTTTGGATTCTGTAGAAATATAGGCCATAGTCGAAGATGCTGGGAATGTTGTCCATTTCCTGTTTTCTGAGGTGCCAATAGGACTGGAAATGCATTCTTCTGTTGGACTGAGTGAGCACTCAAGATCTCCTTTTTGGTGGGGAAGGGTCTCTTGTCAGAGCTTCTTCCCCTTCTTACAGACTGAATTGTCTTCTGTCATCATTTGTCTTCAACATGCTGTTCTCCACACATACATGTGGCAGAAGCTGGGCAAAAATTGTCACCTTGAAGCAACAGGATGGACATCCATAATATCCCTTGTGTGATGACATGAGCATTACAAAATTAGAACTTTTTTTTCTCTTCTCAAAAAAAATTCAGTCCTGGAACCACAAGGTGGTGCAGGACCAAGTCTGTGTACAGGATGGTTTAGGGTGGCAGCTCCAGTGAACTTGGGTTGCATTTTGTAGCTCAGTAGAGGAAGTCCATGTGGTCTCAAATGGGTGTCTGGCATAGGGTATCAGAACTGAAGTGGACAAGGAGGTGTCCACATGCAGGGTGGCTTAGTGCAGTATCAGAATCAGCTGTTGATCTGCAATTCCATTTACTGAAACTCATGGTCTTCAGTAAATACAGATAAATATATGTAGCCATAAATAGATGTGATGATGTGGGGCATATATGTCCATATCTTAATTTGGTCAGTTGAGAATCTCAATCTCAGAGCAAAGATATATATATACACATATATATATATATAATATATGTATATATAATATATGTGCATATAATATATGTATGTTATATATAATATATATAATATATATTATGTATTATATATCATAAGTATAATGTATGATTATATTATATATAATCATATGGTAAATAATTATATGATCTATGAATACTTATACATATATATTTTTTTATCCATTTATCCATTGACTTTCTATATCTCAGCTATTATTAATTTTGCAGGGATGAATATGAGAAAGAGGTATCCTTTTAATTTACTGATTTCATTTCCTGTGGATATGTACTTAGAAAAGGGAATCCTACCAAGAGCATACAAAGTTTCTCCACACATCAACTGTACTCATTACCTCTTGTCTTCTTGAGATAAATTAGAGGTTACCATGGATGGGACTGGTGGTAGGAAATTAGACAACTCTAAAGGTATGATGTGCAAACTAAGAACTTTACTTAATGCTACTGTAATGCATTCAGGACTTTTGCTAAATAAATATGTTATAACTGCTTCTGCCATGGTGGGGGTAGTTGACTATGTGAGATGATAGATACATTCATTTGTTTCACTATAGTGATCATTTTGTTTCATGTTCTTGTATCTTACAACATCATGCTGGATTCCTTAAATATACATAGTACAATTTGGATTTTTAAATGAAGATATTTTGGAAGGACACAAAAACCTACTGTAAGTGGCTTAATTTGAGACATATTGGGAAAGATAAGCATTATAATAAATCATGGTAGTAATAGATTATAGTCATAGAAATGAATAAAACATGAAAAAGAATCAATTTCCATGTAAATACATAAATAAGATACATATTTGAAGAAAAGCAAGCATGTTTATATAGTTTGAGTAACTTTCACAAAATGCTTATTAATTACAATTGGGAAGAGTAAATTTAGAGTGGCAAAGCCTATCACACACACTTTTAATCAAGTAATAAGAACATTATTACAGATGGGGCAAATCCTACAGGATGAAATCATAAAAATAGGACATCACATCAATAATAAATAATCTGAAACAAATCAAAAAGGAACATCAGAAATGCCCAAGTTGTGATATGTTCCACAAAATAACTGTCTTGCAGTCTTCAAAAGTGTCAATATCATGAAAGCTGAGGGAGAACTAAAGAATTGTCTCCAATGAAAGGAAATGAATGGGATATGACAGCTCTGTGCAATGCTTAGTTCTGACTTGTATCCTTTTGACATGAAAGGCATTGGGGATCTGTGGCACTTGAGTGGAGTCTGAGGATTAGATGATAACAGCAGCAGAATCAATTTACTAATTGTGATAGTTTTATTATTATCATGTGCAAAAATGTCCTTGGTGGGAAATACATGCTGAAGTACCTTAAGTACTAGAGCAAACATCAAGTCAGCAACTTACCCCCCAAAATTCTAGGAAAAAATATTCCTTGTACTGGATTGGAAACTCCCCTATTAAAGTTTAGGGTTGTTTTCAAATTATAAAATAATACTAAAGGAGAAGGAGAGAAAGATACAATGTTCAATTCTATGTTGAGCATCATGTGCACACTTTATTCCTGGATGAGATGCTTTTGCTTCAGAAGCTTCTGGTACAATTTATAAAGGTGAACAATAGCAGTATGCTCCTTTTCCATGCTACGTTCAAAGGTGAAATTGATTGTTCTGTTTATATTACATTTAGACTGGAGACTTGGAATTAATCTAAGCATAATAAAATTAGGTTGATTTAATTTTAGAATTTGCTTACATTTTGAATGAAAAGTAACAGATTATATTGTACTGTGGCCTTGGAAACATTTTGGTTATCTCTAAAATGCTCACTATTAATTATTATTAACACATTCTTCCATTTGCCCAATTTGACCCAAAGGCTGAAATGAATTGTGACTAATGCCCCAGCTGGTGTTCCCAAATTATGTCAGGAACTAGATCTCATCCATTGCTGTGAATGACTTCTTGCCAGACACCTGAGATCTGAGCATTTGAAATCACAGCTCAAAAAAATTTCCCTGAAACTGGAATTTTACAAATCTATCACATAACCATTAGCTTGGTGAAACAGTCAAAATGATTTTTTTTTTTTAATTTGGATACACTCCCTTGGATTCAGTTGTTTCCACATCAAAAGATCAAATGGAACAATCTGCTCCCATGTCTCTTCATGTTTGAAGAGTTTAACTGAGCACGGGAAGCTATTATCTTGGATCATGCTTGCTGCCATAACAGAATCCCTTAGACTGAGCATTCATAAACAATAAAAACTTATTTCTCACAGTTCTTGAAGCTGAGAAGTACAAGATCAAGGTACCAACAGACTCAGTGTCTTATGAGGACTATACTACACTCAAGCACCTTGTTGCTCTGCTCTCTCAAGGCAGAAGGAGCCAAGGAGCTCCCTTGTGTCTCTTCTTACACAGGCACCAATCCTACTCATGAGGGCAGAGCCCTGATCACCTATCATCCCACAAAAGCCCCCACCTTTTAATATTATCATTTTAGGGCTCAGGTTTCAACATATGAATTTGAGAATAAGACACAAACATTTATTAATAGCATAGCTAGCAACGCTGTACTAATCCAAAGAGCTAATCTGGCTTTGTGAAGCCAGCCATCCCCAGACTTGGCCAGTTGCAATCACTTTGTGAAGCTGAGAGGGTATTTGCAGGAAGGATGTTCCTATGACACCTCTCTTTCAATATTATTTGAAATTACTCAAAACTGCCAGAAATGATGCATTTTTTAACATTTCCATTAAAAATCAGAGAAGCTATGCTCATGTTGAGGTCTGAATCAAAGTGTTCCCCTTATCCCTTTAAGATTTGTCTCAGCTGTAAAATTGCATGGTAATGGCTGAAAGCAGCCTGGTTATTTTGTCTGGTTGATGACACACTTGCAATTACTAAAGCTCAGAGCTGTGTCATTTACAGCACTTGGCATCATCTGTAAAGATTAAGTGGAAACTGGACTCCATGGTAATATTTCTTAAGTTCGCCTTCAAGGTCCTACCAATATCTTATTCTAAACTCAGATTCAGAATCAGGTAACAGTTTTTCTCCAGAGATGAGGTAGGAGTGGATGTTTTTGCTCACCTACTATTAATAGAAATATTTCAAGGACACCTTTTATCCATTTTACCTGAAGATGGATGTATTAAATATTAACTAACTAGGTGTTTGCAAAACACTTCCAAGGAACAAATGTAATAAAAGTGCTAAATATAATTATTATAAAATTATAACAGAATCAATTAGATGAGACATTTCAAAGCTCTTCATTAAACACGATTAGATATTATCTTTATTAATTCATTAAGCTCTACTTCAAATGCCAGATAAATAAAATGCATTATTAATGTCATAAACTAAATGGGATAATGCCACATAGGCCTATTACTTTTAAAGTGCCTTGCAAATATTAACTAATTCATACATACTATTCTTTGGAAGACAGATTGTATGATTTAACAGGAATTGTTACAGTAATTTTATTTGTCAGGTCCTAAATTTCTTACTATAAAACCTGAATAAAAACTTCAGATTTTTTTCGCTTGAGGTGATGTATGCTTGTTTTAACATATAAATAAATGTAAGTATGAAAATAAAAATCATTGCTATCATTAAATTACCCAGATAAAATGTTTTTTATAAAAATTTTATCATGAATCTTTCAGGCTTATATTTGTAGACTTCTGTGCTAATATTTACATCTGTGTATATGTGTGCATGTTTGTATTTTTTTTGACGAAGTCAATATTTTGTATAATCTCTTATATATTCCATTCTCACTTGAAAATATCAACATGCCCTTGCGGCATGGTTTGTGGTCTTGAAATAACTATCTTCCAATAATAATAAGCAAAAAAAAAAGTATGGTGCTTTGCATGAATGGTTAATTCTAAATCTCGTGTGTAGGATGCATATATCAGGTGTATAAGAATAAGAATATCCTGGAACACTTTAATAACAGATAGTAAGAAATCTGCATCCCCTCAAGACTACTCATCAGTCAACTTAGAGCCCAAATTACATCAGTCAGAAGCTAAGTAGTCAAATATTTGTGCAATTCAAGCATTGATAATGATAATTTTAAGATACTCAAACACACAAAAGACATTTTAGAATTATTAATTCAATAATACCAGAGAAAGCTAAACTGATTACTTACCATTGCAGGATACTTGCAAATAAACATTTCAGAAAATCTAGTGAATGGAGGGAATCAAGTATTTATCTTAATTTTTCTATCATCTTATCTACCGGTAGGTAACTAAATTATAGTTGTAAGAATTGTTTCATGGAAATATTCCAACTAGCAAGTAAGAAAGCACCGATAGAATATCACTATATTCCAAACTCCCAATGAAGGAATAGAGAGTGACATCAATTAACAGCTATTAATATCAACAATGGAGACTACAACCAAAGGCACATGCTTCAAGGTGGAAGAAAGCACACTATCAATGAATTAGTGTTGAGGAAGAAAATATGAATCTGTTTCTGATCAAACCTATAGCTGTAACTACTCATTTGTGGAAAATACAGACTGTGGAGGAATATATTAGATGACATCATGGGTACAACAGGCAAAAAGACCATGGGAAACTCTACAGAATAAGAATCAGGCTTCTCCAACAAACATACTGAAGAGAAAGATAACGAAAAATCTATGAGATAAAAGATACATAGAGGAAAATATCAACTGACTGCAATGGGTGGACTTCATTTAAATACCGTTTTTTAAAGCTGTAAGAATATGTTTAACTATTATGGAATTAGAATTGTGAATGCTAAATATTTGATTATTTTAAAAAAGAATTAATTTTTAATTTTTATTCTTTTTAGTTATACATATTAGTATTCATTTTGACATAATTGCAAAAGCATAGGATATAGTTTGCTCTAAACTCAGTCCCCATCTAAACTCAGTCCCCTCAGTACTTCCCCTTTTCCCACCTCTTCTCTTCCCTCTCCCTCTTCTCCTCCCTCTACTCTACTGATTTTTCTGCTATTTATAGTTTTTTTTTAAATTAGTGCCTTGTGTTATATACATTGAGATGAGATTCATTGTGCTGTATTCACATATGCACATAGGAAAATTTGCTCAGATTCATTTAACTGCTCCTTCCTTTTCCCATCCCTCTCCCCTCCCCTCTCAACTCCTTCCTCTATTCCAGTGATCTCTCTTCTATATTAGTGAAATCCCCATTCCCTTTTCTTTCTTTTTCCTTACTTTGAACTAGTTTCTGCATATCAGAAGAAATATTCAACCTCTGACTTTCAGGATCTGGCTTAAGAAAGAGTTAATTTTTAGGTAAGATAATACTATAACACACACACACACACACACACACACACACACACAGAAGGAATATATATTTAAAATGATACTTGTCAGGTAGAAATAGATCCAGAAAAATAATGAAATGGTAGGAAGTTGCTTTAAAATAATTGAAGGAAAAGACTAGATTGGCCACAAATTAATCTTTATTGAAATGGATGTTGAGGTTCATTATCCTTCTTGGTCAAACTTTATATACTTAGGCATATAATGTATAATTTTTTCTTTCTTATAGCAAAATTATCTTTGGAAATAAAAGATTTCCAAAGTAACTTAGGGCATGAAGAGCAATTATTTCTCATTAAGTGGGTCTCAGGTTCTAAGACCTTTAATCTGTAACGTCTTGGAAAAGATTTGACTCTATTTAGAGTTTTTGCATTCTAATTTTAGTACATTTTCCCCAAAAAACTATTTTCATACACTGATTATTGGCCTACACTTTTCCTATTAGGGTGAAATGACCCTTTTGCTACATTTGAGTCTACTGTGTTTTTGCTCCAGTTCTCCAGCAAGTCCCTGAGCTCATGTTGGGTGCTACTTATTTGTCATTTGGCTCATTGCTTTCTGTTCCTTTTTAATTCCTTGTCCTTCCCACCCTCATCTCTCTCCTGCATGTGTACATTCTCTCCCCCATTCCCATGGACACACTGGGGAATTCCCTAACTAACCACATTTATTTAAAAGCATTGAAAAAGGAGATTGGTAACTCATAGTATAGAGTCAGTTGGGATGCATGAACAGTGATAAGTTCATTATGTCCAGCTGGTCAGTGTCTACAACACTAAATCTTCCAGTCTTCTACTCGTGTACTCAATTGCCAGTTTTGTAGAAACAAACAGAAAAGCTTTCCTGGGAGTATGGGAATAAGAGTATTCCGTGTTTTTTAAACAAACATCAGGATTTCACATGTTCAGCTCCAACCCACCTTCTGAGGTCCTTGATCCCAATATCTGATGCTTTCACAGTGTCCAGGGTACTTTCCTCTCTGAATACATGAGTTCTAAGTTTTTAAGATATTTACTTCTTGAATCAGCCATGGTTAGGAACATTCCCTCTTCCAAACCAATGTTGACATCTCTGCTTATTTTCTTTTATTCTAGAGGGTTGATGCTTTCCTCACTTTTTTCTTTTTACTTTAAGTGAGGCTTTGAGCTGCTAGAAATAATTTTCAAAAAAAGATAAAGTCACGTCTTTTGATATTTTAAATATTCTATTTAACTTAGTAATGAGAAAACTGGTAAAAACTTAGAAGCAGTTTGAATAAGACTCTAAAGAGATGATATGTTAATAATTAGAAATGTTAGAGTAAATGTGCAAATAGAGGCATATCTGATCTTGTTCCACAGTGGGGAAGGAAAATCAACTGAACCTCTACTAGACAGGATGGAATATAGATATATATCTATGGACAGGGATGACCTTGCATTCCTATTATTTGCAACTTAGAGTTGTGAAATATCTCCCACAAAATCAGAATCAGATATCACGGGACCACAATTTTCCATTGACCTCCCTGCAAAACACACCAGCGCGCGCGCGCACACACACACACACACACACACACACTCTCCTGGCCCAAGCAGGGATGAAGCCATGTTTAAATGGGTCATCCAAGTTCAAATGGGCCTATTCCCACTTGATTTAATTTTCTAGTAGACTATATTACATAACATTAAGCCCAGATCTTTTCCTTTCAATCCAACGTAATTTAAAATTTTGGGAGAGACTATTAACATCATGATATGTTACCTGAATTTTTCATTTTACTATGGCGTATTTTCGTATTTGTTTCTTTTTCCTTCTTATGAGTCACAAAAGCCATATCAGGAAATTAATAAAACAGATGTATCTGATACCCAGTGCTATTAGAAGTATCTCTTCTGTGTGATTTTGCCAACATTTAAATGATAATTGAAAAGCACCCAAGGTCTGTTGCCTCCAGAGAATATTCCCTTTTCTAGATCCTCTACAAAGTGTGAGATCATTTGATTTGAGCACCAGATCAAAATACCAGGTCAAGTGCATGGGGGAATTTCTTATTCTTAGAGCATCCGGTGCCGGTCAGTGTTCAGCCTATTCAGAATCATTATTTGCTTTAGAAGTGTCTTGCCTACATGGTTCTCTCACCTCTGTTACCTGTTTCTACAGCTCAGCCTGCCCTAGTGTTCCAGTGCCTTTTTGATGTTATTCATCCATAATTGTCCAAAGTTACCCTTTACTGTGTAAATTCTGTCTCAACCATTATCCACTGAACAAATATATTTCTATTTCATGTGCTATTTCTGTTTCTGATTGCCAGTGCACAAATTCATGGCAATAAAAGCCCCTGAGGTTATGTGAATATAGACTCTTTTTGACTGCTTATGCTTTTTACAAGTTGTCTTAGTCTTCTGCTAAGGCTGCACTAGATTTGTAGCCCTTCGTGGTTATGCATGGGAAAAAAAAATAAGACTTTACATTGATACCTGCCTTGAAATCTTTTCCATTTTTCTACAACCCTTTCTTCTTTGATATTTTTTTCCTGTCTTATGAGCAACTCCTCTTACTTTAGCTATAATACCTGGAGATAAATCTGTTGTATAGCATCAAAATATAGTTTTGACATATTTTAGTGACAAGTAGTAAACTTCTATAAAATCAGGGCTTAAGCTCAGCAGTTCGATTGGAACAGGGCAGGGAGAATAGAACTGTTCACATAACACTTCACATAGAATTGAAAATAGCAACTGTCCATGAGAAGGAAAGGGAAGGAACCAGTAGTTATTACTGAGGATCTGGATGTTTCCTATCTGCCTTTTCCTATGCCACGTACTCTAACTGATGCTCCATTACTGTCTGAGGAATAATTTCTGAAAAGGCAATGGGGCATGGGTGGGTAGATGGGGAGTCTTCAGTAGTCTATGGAAATAATGTGGAACGGTGGAGATGGGTCTAATCTTGGAATATGCAAGACCAGAGTTGTCACTTACACTCAACCATTTCTCATTTCTTGGAATACAAAAGGATAATGGGCTTCTCAACATTGGCCCAACCTCTAGGAATATAGGGCCATGTAAAAGTTCAATGTTGTTCTACATTAGAAAAGGCTCATATTCATGTTCTTTCTACAAGTTCACCATAGAATTTCCCTAAATTTTTCAAGCATGTGACAAATGTAGCTTAACTTCCCATTATAGTGAATCATAGTGTCAGAGGTAAACAAAAATGAATGCTGGTTAAATTTGGGAAAGGTCAATTTTATTCAGTAAGAACTATTGCAATAAGGAGAGTCCAGTGTAAACTGAGCATGACTTTGTGAGAACAAAAGGCAAGAGACCTTTTAAATGCTGGGTTATAGCAGAGGAAGAGCACTAACAGGAGGTAAGTGTGCATGTGTGGCCCTGTAAGTATGTGGGCAGGTGTTGGTCCATATGACAGAGCCACCTTGGCTTTGCTAATTGGTGCCTATCCAGATGAGAAACAGACTTTTCCTTCCATTAGTTTACTAAGTGGTCAATGAGGGGTCCAGGGTAGAAGTCTGCTTAGGAAGAGCAGGTTGCAAACTCATCTGGGGTTGGGTGCTTCTATGAGAGAGAAACAAAAAGTACCAAAGTACCGAATTGAGATTAATACAGAGTAAATGTTGCAGCATCTGGAACATGTCAATGAATATCATGAACATGATAGAAGTCAATCTCTCACCAGGTGGAAGAATTGAGAATTTGTTCTAATAACAAGGCCTATCAAAGGCTGGAGAGGTTGAGGCCTTTATTTGGGAACTTTAACATTTGCAGAGTTATCAGGAATGTAAATACAACATTTAATTTTTAAAGTCATTGATATCCCCAGAAAATACAGTTAAGCTACTTAATGTCATCTGATTTTTGTAAAACATCCTTTTATTGGTATAACCTGTGTTTAGTAGACAGCTCTATATTTCTGTTATTTAGGGCTAGATAATCACACTAACAAACATAGATTAAGCCTACCTGGCCAGGCGCAGTGGTGCACGCCTGTAATCCCAGCACTTGGGAGGCTGAGGTCAAGTTCAAAGCCAGCCTCAGCAACTTAACGAGGCCTTAAGCAACTCAGTGAGACTCCCTGTCTCTAAATAAAATACAAAATAGGGCTGGGGATGTGGCTTAGTGGCCGAGTGCCCCTGGGTTCAATCCCCAGTACCCCCCCCCCAAAAAAAAATGCCTACCTGTGCAGCTCAGGGAGATCTGTAGGCCTTAAACTTACTAAAAATTTCTAACTCTTGCCATTTCTTTTGATAATTATCAGGTACATTTGCCTAAGAATCTCTTTTTTGTCACCTCCAGTCCTATTCTAGGGGCTAACACAAATACATCTTAAATTACATTAAACTATTGTTTCTTTTAAATGCCCAAGCATGTCTATGGTTTGGTTTTAACAGTTTTGCTAGGTGTGTAAGATCAAGCTGGTCAAATTGATCTGTTCCTGTCTCTTGAGAGTCAGTTGAGTTCCCACAGGGGTCACTCATGGGGAATCTGAGAGTAGCTTCTTAGCTCTTTTGGTGCCATTTTCTAGGTAGGGTCAGTCCTTGATGAGGTGGCTTCCCTTGGAAGCATTAGGGATATTTTTCCCGTTTGCAATGACCTTCCTCTGTAGCAGGTGCATTGATTGGCTTTTTATCCTCTAGTTGAGTCTCATAGATCTTCCTGATCAGAAGTTGCAAAGCTCCTTAGAGAAGCTCTTTTTCCTTGGATTCAGGCTGACTCTGAGGGTAAGAGCCAAAACTGGTTTTTCTTGGCCCTCCTGTGTTAGTCTTGATCTCTAAGTTTGATATTAAATGTCCAGCAAGCCAGACTTACCAATCACAAAGTGAGAGTACTGGGCTTTAACTCTAATGTCTATAACTTTGCAATTCTTTTCTCCCTTTTATCTAACTGGGGTTTATATTATCTCAGCTGCTCTATAGGTGATGGCTTAGTATCTCAAATTTACTTAGGTTGTTCTTGAAGCAGTACTTCTTCAAAACAATCAGGCATCCGCTATAGAGCTTACAAGGAAAATACAAAATAGAATTAAAAACAGTAAAAACATATCTAGTTTTTATAATAGTAATCTTAAATTCTGCTTGAGTTATATATTATATTTCCTATTTGATATCATAGTAATTTTACATTGACCAGATTTCTAAAAGGAATTTCAAACTGCTTCCCCCACTCCACCCCCTTCCAGCTGGAAGCAGCCAGAGTGGTGGTTGCCCCCTCTCCTTAGAGCAGTAAAAATTTCCTAATTGATGACAGGCAGTTAGTGTAGAATAAGAAATCGGGTCAATTTGAGGAATGGAAGCCATCAGAGTCTGGGAAGTTGGAGACTGAAAAACCACTAGTTTCCTAAACAAGGATTTGTTAGTGTGGATAAGACCAGTGGGGAATGTTATACTCCCCAAAAAGATTCTCAAGTGCCACCAGGAGAGAGTCAGCCCCGCCTTAATCCCTTCCCTCCATACCGCCCACCCTAATCCCTTCCTTCCCTACAGCCCACCCTAATCCCTTCCCTTCCCTATAAATGCTGGCAACAAGCACGTTCCCCCAGTACACCACTTTTAGGTGTATGGGTGTTCCTCACTGGCCAGCTAAAATAAAGGCTTCTTTTGGATTTTTTTAAAAAAAGAAATTCACTAAATGGTGGTGCAAATTGGAACAAAGTAGTCAGAAAGTTGAGCCCTTACTTTCCAATAGGAACTGGGAGTTAGAGTTATTTCATTGAATGTTTGCATTTCAAAGAGCCAGCTCCCTCCCTCTCCTTCCAACAGACCTTGAGAAGACAATTTGGGTGGCAGAAGATTTATGTTTCAAAAGGCAGAGAAAATATTTATAATTGCCTTCTTAGGCTTCTAGAGGAGATTGTAAAGTTTGGTCAAGTCTTAGAAGTACAGGGGTTTGGATGGATAGGCTATGGCTGAGAGTTTTTTATAGTTTTTAAAAGAAACACTTTCTTAAAATAACCCACAGATGACCTTATCACTGGAATGGTGGACATTTTCAGTGAAAGAACATCTTAGTAGCAGATTACACCTCTGTAAGCTTCTCAAAGGTTTAGCTAAATCCAAGAATCCCCAGGAAATTAACCCTCTTCAGTGAATTAGACCAGATAAGCATGGGGTCAGGTGGTACCTAGAGATTACTTGGGTGCAGTGAAAACATTTTAACTCCTCATCATATGAATAAGAAATGTAGTATGACTTAACATTCCTAACTTTTTGATGTGTGTGTGTGTGTGTGTGTGTGTGTCTTTTCCTTTATAGGCCCTGCAGTCTGTTTCCAACTTGAGTTTTGGTCACTGCTACAACAACCTTAACTTAGGAGTTTACTTAGGATCCTATTCATTGACTAGGATACTGACCCTGGATTATGCTTGCAACTGCCAACTCCTCCCAGAGAGCTACTTATTCTTAAAAAAATAAATAAATAATAGTACTTTAGATGTTACCTGTTAATTTGTAGCACCTCATTAAGAAAACAGCAGAAACAAAAAGCACTAATGTCTGACCTCTACCATGACAGCATGAAGGACTCATCTCTGTCTCACTACCTAGGAAAATAGTCACAAGAGTAATACCCGTTTCTCTGATTACTAGAGATGTTGAACACTTTTTCTTATATCTTATCGATATATCTTTCTTTATCTTATTGATCACCTGTTCATCCTCTTCTGTAAAGTGTCTGTCCAGATCCTTGGCCCATTTATTGATTGGGTTCTTTGTATTTTTGGTGTAAAGTTCTGTAAGTTCTTTATAAATTTTGAAGATTAGTGTTCTATCTGAAGTACATGTGGTAAAGATTTTCTCTCACTCTGTAAGCTATCTTTTCACATTATTGGTTGTATCTTTTGCTGAAAAAAGCTTTTTAGTTTGAGTCCTTCCCACTTATTGATTCTTGCTTTGATTTCTTGTGCTTTGGAAGTCTTGTTAAGGAAGTCTGATCCTAAGCCAACATAATGAAGATTTGGGCCTACTTTGTTTTCTATTTGGTACAGGGTCTCTGGTCTAATTCCTAAGTCCTTGATCCATTTTGCATTGTGTTTTGTGCAGGGTGAGAGATAGAGGTTTAATTTCAGTTTACTACATATGGATTTCCAGTTTTCCCAGCACCATTTGTTGAACAGGCTATCTTTTCTCCACTGTATGTTTTTGACTCCTTTGTCTAGATGAAGTAACTGTATTTTTGTGGGTTTTCTCTGTGTCCTCTATCCTGTACCATTGGTCTGCCTGTCTATTTTGGTGCCAATACCATGCTGCTTTTGTTACTATTGCTCTGTAGTACAGTTTAAGGTCTGGTATTGTGATACCTCCTGCTTCACTCTTTCTGATCAGGATTGTTTTGGCTATTCGAGGTCTCTTATTCTTCCAGATGAAGTTCATGATTGCTTCTCTATTTCTATGAGGAATATCATTGGAATTTTGATTGTAATTGCATTGAATCTGCATAACACCTTTGGTAATATGGCCATTTTGACTATATTAATTCTGCCTATCCAAGAACATGGGAGAGCTTTCCATCTTCTAATGTTTTCTTCAATTTCTTTCTTTAGTGTTCTATAGTTCTCATTGTAGAGGTCTTTCACCTCTTTTGTTAGATTGATTCCCAAGTATTTTATTTTTGGGGGTGGGCTATTGTAAATGGAGTAGTTTTCCCAATTTCTCTTTCAGAGGATTCATCACTTATGAAAAGAAATGCATTAGATTTATGTGTATTGATTTGATATCTGGCCACTTTGCTGAATTCATTTATTAGTTCTAGAAGTTTTCTAGTGGAGTTTTTGGGTCCTCAAATATAGAATCATGTCATCAGCAAATAGTGACAGCTTGAGTTCTTCTTTTCCTATTTGTATTCCTTTAATTTCTTTGTCTAATTGCTCTGGCTAGTGTTTCAAGGACTATATTAAATGAAAGTGGTGAAAGAGGGAATCCATGTCTGGTTCCAGTTTTTCAAGGGAATGCTTTCAGTTTTTCTCCATTTAGAATGATGTTGGCTGTGGGCTTAGTATAGATAGCCTTTACAATGTTGAGGTATGTTCCATCTTAAAAAAGGGAAAAATGTTTCCCTATTTTTTCGAAAGTATTAAACATCTCTAGGAATCAGAGAAATGCAAATTAAAACAACTCTAAGATTTCATCTTACTCTGATTAGAATGGCTATTATCAAGAACACAAAAAATAATAGATGTTGGTACAGCTTTGGGGAAAAAGGCACACTTTTACATTGCTGGTAGAGTTGCAAATTGGTACAACCACTCTGGAATGCAGTGTGGAGATTCTTCAGAAATCTTGGAATGGACCCACCATTTGATCCAGTTATCCCACTCCTTGGTTGATACCCAAAGGACTTAAAATTAGCATACTTCAGTAACATAGCCACATCAATGTTTATAGTAGCTCAATTCACAATAACTAGACTGTGGAACCAACCTAGATGCCCTTCAACAGATGAATGGATAAAGAAGCTCTGGTATATATATATACACTGAAATACTACTGAGCCATAAAGAAGAATAATATGGTATTTGCAGATAAATGAATGGAATTGGAGATTATCATGCTAAGTGAAATAAGCCAGTACCAAAAAAACAAAGTCCGAATGTTTTCCCTGATAAGTGGATGATGCTATAGAATCTGGATGGGGGTGGGGTGGGGGATGTCAGAAGAATGGAGGGACTTTAGATTATATAGAGAGAAATGAGAGGGGGAGGGAGAGGGGGTATGAAAAATGGTGAAATGAGACAGACATCATTATACTACGTACATGTATGATTAACAAGAATGATATGGATGTACATCATGCACAACCATAGAAATGAAAATATGTACCCCATATGTGTACAATGAATTGAAATGAAGTCTGTAAAAATAAAAAAAAAGGAAAAAGAAAAAAATATATAGCAATGGGAAAAATGTCATGAAGAATTACTAAAATAAAAATCAGAGCTAAAAATGAAAATAAATAAATAACATTGTACATATGCAAAACAAAAAAGAGTAATGCCCAAATTGTGATGAAAAAGTGATTTGACAGTTGGCTAATCTGTAATGATTCTCACTTAAGTATCAGATACAATCAGTAAGTTTCAGAAGGTTGTTCAGATTGCTGTGCCCTACATTAATTTTAGTTTATATAAGAGGGGTTAATAAGTTAAGTCACTTTCAGAGATTGCCTAGTGTTGATTATTCCTCTTAGGCTTGACTAAGTCCTCATGATCATATTAGTCTTTACTTGATATTGTTATGGACAATGTTTTACAAAATAAAAGGAAAAGTAACACTTAATGGTCATCTCGTACTTTTGTAAAAAGAACAGATGCTAGGACCACATCTACAGAAATGTGACAATGTTGGTATGTCCAGGTAAGGCCTGCATTTCTACATTTACTCAAGTGATCCTGATACATTTCATTCCCACACATTTAGGAACATTCATTTTAGGTGCTTAACACATTTGACCAGAGAAGATTCAGTGCAAGTCTTCATACAAAAATCTATAGCTGATGGAAGGCTATAGTTAGCATGGAAGGCAATTAGCTTAAGAAAGGCAGAAAGCAACAAGACGCCATACTGAGAACAAGGAAAACTAATAAGGAAATTAGGTCAATGATTTCTGGGGTCCTTGTTTTATTTTCTTCAGATTGTTTAGATGATAAGAACATGGGCCAAGTGTACAAGTTAGGGGAGCTGAGGAGGGGGAGAGCACTTTAGGCAGTGAAGGTCTGAAATGTGGGGAAGTTGGAGGTAGACTCAGAAAAAGGGAGATGACTGTGTGACATATAGACTCCATGGGAAAATTATAAAGTAAAAACAAGTAGAAATACTAAAGGCAAAAAAAAATACCAAAAATAGGGGAAAAAAGCATGTGTATATGAGAGAGAAACCAGGTATCTTTCTCATGGTCGAAATTCCTGAACATTTTACATGTGAAAGGGTATTTTTATAGATGGGACCCTGTTGTACTTTGAAGATATTTTGGAAATTATTTGTTACTTCTCCCTTCAAGAAATGGAGCTTATTATCTTTCCTCTTTATGAGCTTACGTTAGCTACTAACTTTTAACAAAGAAAATATTACAAAAGTGAAGGAATGTGACTTCTACTTCCAAGGCTTTGTCAAAAAAGAAATTATAGCTGCTGCTTTGCTCTCCCTTGGATCATTCATTTTGGGGAAATCTAGTTGCCCTCCCATTGGGACATTCAAGCAGTCCTATGGAGAAACCCACTAGAGGCCTCCTTGTAAGTAGCCAGCAAGAAAGGAGCATACACCTTCTGACAGGGATCTGTGAGGGTGCCCTCTTGTACGCAGAGCCTTTGTTCCTTGGCTTTCAGCTGCAAGTGATGTTTTTCTCCACAGTCTTATCAAAGTCTTGAGATATATATAAGGGTACATCTGAGTAAAGGGAGGTACTACTGGCATTTAGGGGGTAAGAGGCCAGGGAGATTGCTGAACATCTTTTAATGTATAAGAACGCTCCTCACAGAAAGGATTATCCATACCCAATTATATAATATACTTTATTTTTCCAAGGCTAGGAAAACCTGCTGTAGTCCCAATCAAGTTTTCAGATAACCGTAGCCTGACTGATAATTCTGCTTGCAATGTCAGGAGAGGCTTTGAGCCAGAACGACTGAGCTAAGTTACTCCTGAAGTCCTGACCCTCCAAGAGTGTGTTAGATAATAAAAATGTGTTGAATGAAATTGCTCAGTTTTAGATTTATGCAGCAGTAGATAACTAAAAAGCCCTCAAATGTTTCTCTAGGCAGGAGTGGATATTTTAAGGAAAAGATTAAGCTGGGGCATATTAAGGGTATTTAGGGGGCACAGAAGGCACATGAAAAACATGAATAAATAATTCCACAAAATATCAGGTTTGGCATAAGGTAGAGTTTATTATCATAGTTCATGAAACTTACCAAATGCTCAATTAGTGATAAATATAGCAACGGGTTTGTTAGAACTGAAACTTAAGTTTAATAGATTTTGGCAGAAAGGAGCTGGTGACTGTCAAGATTTTCTGGAGCATATTGGGGGCTGAGGGAGGCTGCAAGGTACTATGGAATCAGTAAAGAAGAACAAACTGTGTGTTCACAAATGGAGCAGTGAAATGAGTCCATACTAAGGAGGAGCTAGTAGTATGGAAAAAAGATACTTTAGAGATATCTTTGTAAACTTTAGTGGAGGGTTCAAAGAGGAGTGAAGATGCAGGTAAGAAATGAGGTCCAGGCCAGTGCCTTCAAGTATGATTGTTCCTCAGATTGCTGTGAAAATGCAGATTATAATTCCAAGGGTCCAACCTGGGGCCAGAGATGCTGCATTTCAGTAACAAGTCCTAAGAGAAGATAGAAAGACTCAATTCTGTAAAGATGTATTTCTTCTCATGAGACCCCAGGAACAGGAAGTAGTTATGTTGATAAGGAACAGGAAGTAGTTATGTTGATAAGGAACAGGAAGTAGTTATGTTGATAAGGAACAGGAAGTAGTTATGTTGACAAGACAGACAACCTGGAGGATGAAAAATGGATCCATTCTCATATGACCTGTAGAGCCCTCAACATGTTTCTCTAGGCAGAATAGATATTTTAAAGAACTGAGTCAGGCTGGGCATATTAAGGCTATTTGGAGTATACAAAAGGCACATGAAGAACACAAGTAAGATTTTAAATAGGTGGTGGAGTTTTCACTGTAATCCTCAAAGAAGTGAAGATTGTGGGAACATTGAATAAAAGTAGTATGGGGAGGGAAAGAATTTAGAATACCTATAATGTGCTTAAAAACTATTCCATAACAGCGAGGTCCTCTCTAAGTTTGGATAAACAGGATTTCTTTGGGCCACACTGGTCAGAAAAATGTAAAAGGACTGGAAGCTCCTATTTTTATGAATGCAACACACACACACACACACACACACACACACACACACACACTTTCAATGCATCATTAGATACAATGCCAGAGATTAAGTTCAACTGTGTACTTTTCCTTTGAAAGAGACACTGTGGCAGCCAGAATTTTCAGCTGGAAAGCATGCTGCATAGAACACATAGACAAGTGGACTACATTATTTGTGCAGTTTTTAGGGTTCATGAAATGGAACTACAAATACTTTTTTCCCAGGGTTTCACGGGATGTGATTTTAGGTGACAGTATATCATGGTGACAGGTTGGACATGATTCCCTTCCCTCTTAAGGGAATGTTGGAGGAGTTATGTTGAATATGAGGATTTAAAATGCATTTTTTATTATTCTCAAGCATTTTATCTCTCATTGCAGGCTTTTTGGCAGGTAGTTAAGACTCCATGCAAATCATTATAAAATAAAGGGAGTTTGTGTGCTCACTGGCTGTGCAGTGTGCAGGCTTCTGAATATAGCTCCATGTCATTTCCCAATAAAATGAGCATGAACGATGACGGCTGAGCCTGGGGTGCAGAGAACTGAGAAGTAGCAGTTATTCTACCCCTACATCATGCAATGCATAATATGTGGAAAACAAATCACTCCAAATAAGTGTGTTTAAGATATAAAGCAATGATGATATTTTACCTGTATCCATCTTAGATTTCTGCTAATATGTGCAGAACAGAAATAATGAACAAATGCATTTCTTTAATCATGCCTATGAGAAATTTCCACCATTAATTCTTTCATTCTATGTTGATTGGTTTCCTGTGTTATGCACATTTTTCCTGTTGATCCTTGGGTAAATAAAATAGTTCCTTTCTCAAGGAATGCACTATCTCCTAATGCAACAGTTGGAAAACTTCATTCAAGCAATGCAATAAATGGAATGTTAAAGACAAACACCATAGGAAATAATTTATTTACATGGGAGAAAACTTTGGGTTGCCAAATCCTATGGTAACATAAGAAGTTTGTCTATTAATAAAAAAAGTGTCTTCCCCCTAAAAAATGTTATCAGTGCAAATATTGAAGTGTTTGAAAAGCATAAACAATTATATATTGACTCAGAAAACAAGTTATTGTCTAAATCAGTATTATGAAATTTAATTTACTGTGAAAGAAACATTTGCTTTAACTATTATATAAAACATTCTAAAAAAATTACAGTTATTGGCATTTGAAATGATGTACCACCTTAATCTATTTTGTAGCAGAATAGAATTTAATAGATCAGTGATTTAAGTGTTAAAAAATACAATGAAAAGTTGTAAAGACAATAGGATCATTTGTAAACTTTCTAAATTAAGAAGGAATATCTAAGGGAGAAAAGGCAAAATAATGATAAAATAGTTACATAATTTAAAAAACTTATAGTAAATAAATTGAAGAAAAAAAATGGCAACCTCTGGTTAACATCTGTGAAACTAAGATAAGTACTAGTTTTCCTAAGTCATAAAAATACACTTGAAATAAATCAGTAGAGCAGTTAATGACTAAATAGGATTTAAAGAAAATATGTGGAAAAGGGTACACATAAAATTGTAAACACACATAACAAATATAATTTTTTTTCAACTGTGGTTCAAGAACAATTAGATATGAATTCTCCTTTATAAAATGGACACAGGCTATTCCAAGTAATGTTGGGATTCACTGTAGGCAAAGGAGTGACATCTTTTTAAGAGAAATTTAATAAAAACTACAAAAACTGTAACCCAGCAATTTTTCTTCTTGTAATTTGTCCTATGTATTCATGCACACATGCTGAGAGCAGTAGTGCTTGTTACAACATTACTTGAGATAATAAAAAATTGGAAGCAATCTAAAAATCAACCTTGGGAATGAAATTATTATGTGCATATGAAACAATATTTTGGGAATATTGAAATGTGATGTAAATTTATATACACTAATTTGGAATTATATAAAAATGAAGATAGATGATTAAATTACACATATGTACAAAATGTCAGGATAGCAGTATAACATTCCCTCATTCATCCAAAAAAAAAGACATATGTGACCTTGTGTTGGTTCCAACTCCATGAACTCATTGGTATTTGACTTTTTTTGATCTACAGAAATGGCAATCCGAGTTCCACCTCATATCTAAAAGTCATTTCTTGAAAATTATTCAGGAAAGTGTGAATGCCATTTGCTTCTGGGTACAAAGATATTCTAATGCAGAAGTCAGGTATGAATGTAAGCATTTAAACAAATTCATAGAGTACTATTCAGCTGAAAAAGTGGTTGATTAAAAAAATTTCAAGTAGATAATTGATTACCTAACGGCAGAAACACCAAAAAAATTGTATTTTAAAGTCTTGCCTAATCCCCATCATTAGTGAAGATGAAAAGATGAATACAAGAACTATTGTGATATTTCTTTCTTGTTTTTTTCTTTTCTCTCTCATGGTAATCTCCCCACACTGAAATGCCTCAAAGAAGGTTTTAATATGGCTACATTCAAAAGAACAGAATATTTGAAAATAGAAAGACATTAAAAATTATATATATTTATCTATATCTATATATCTTTATGTATATATATATAGATAGATAAAGATATATATATATAAAGGTATATTTATATATATATATGTCTTCTTTGGATTTTCTCAAACATCCTGAAAAATGGAAATTATGTCAAATAACAGACTTCATACGATCATTTTCTCTGCACCCTTTTTTCCCCCAAATGATTCCTCTCTTCTTTCCTTTTCAATTTCTCAGTGCTCTAGCATCTACATCCTGCTTTGTACCATGATTTTCTTTTCAATCTATGAACGTCTGTGGGACATGTGCCCAGGTTTAGATCTCTCCCAACAAATCACATCCCTCACATATACCTACTCAGCAAGGGCCTGAAAGTCATCTACTTTCCATAGCAGCTACAAAGGAGGAAGGGAACTGAGAATATTAAGACAATCCCACTTTTGATCTGCTGTGTTATATACCACATATCAGTTTCATAATAGTATCTCCTTCCCCGACCCTCTTTACCTATTACACTGGCCCCCAAGCTCTGGTTCCTACACTATGCATGCTTTCCCACACACCAGGATGTTTCAATCCCTACTTGCTCATCTCCTTCAGGTTTCAGTTCAGATGCTACCTTCTTAGTAAGACTTCCATGACCAATTTAAAACAAACAAATAACAAACAAAAACCAAACTACTTTTAACATATTTAATACTGACTTTCAACTCCTAATACTCCATTTTTTCTCTGGTTTCTTAACTGTTAAAGAATCTACATAATGTAAAATTTACTATATGCATGCCATATATTAAATAATTCTGCCCCCTTTAGAAGATTACTGTACCAAGTAAGATTTTATTTTTTGTTTTGATCTCAAGAATTTGAGATAAGTGTTTGGGACAGGTCGGGTGCTCAGTAGTGTTTTTTGAATAGGGAGAGAAGAGGAGGAAATAACGGAAGGAAGGAAGGAGAGAATGATGAAATGAAAATAATTCAAGAAAAGTTCTTCCTCCTTCGTATGGACCTGTTATATTGCATGCAATTTCTTAGGAGCCTTGGAAAGTACTGGGCAGCACCTTTAAACCTGCTCACTTAAACCAGATAACATCAAATCATTGTTATCTGGCCTTCCTTCGAGTCCTAGAAAAGGAATATTGACTAATCAATGACCCATCCATACCAGCAAAACTTTTCCGGAAAGGGGATTTTTCTAAATTGTCAAGTACCTTACTATGAGTGGCTGATTTACTGTTTTCTTCTTTTTGTATTTGTCTATTTTTAGATGTCAATATGATTTTCAAGTAATTGTGAATCAATTTATTGTATTTTAATCTGAGGTCTGAGAGGCATGAGTTTGTTGGTAGCCAAGATGGTAACTTTGTATAAATTATAAAATGTTATACCTCTCTGGAAAGATAAAGCTTCAAGTTTTTTAGCTTGCTTGACTGAGCATGAGTTAGATATTAGCCTGTATTCTCCTTGGGTTGGGAGGTACTTGTACAGGAAAAGAAGAAAAAAAACTTTTCACGATTTTGTATGGTGGCCTTGGTAATAGACTGTAAATATGGGGATTAAGTGACAATAAAATACGACTAAATGTTAGCACTTAAAATCCTACACATAAGCACACATCTCATTTTAATATAGTAAAAATTATAATATCTGGTTATTTTCAATTGTATTCAAGATTGTTTAACAGGGACCTCCTGAAACAAGGTATTGAAAAATCATGAAAAAAAAATGAGATGTTTGTATAGCCTTGAGGATAAGGCAACATATATCCATAATCCTGAGAGATAGCAAACTAAGTAAAATCTAGGATTACCCCCAACTTATTTCTCTGATCAAGCTCCTGGTCTTGGCTCAGGAAAAACTGACCCAGAACCTGGTGGACATCATAAATGCACAGAACATGCTGGGAACTTGGGGAGATTAGTGAGGCTATAGTTTGCAGAACAGCACATCAAAAAGGAGAGCAATACAGAGAGAGAACTTCAGAGATTCACAAAGGGTGCCCCTGAGTAAATAAGTTGTTACTAATCAGCACATATGTGTGAGGAAACTATCCAAGGCTAATGAGAGAATGATCCAAAACTATTGGAGAGAATAACACACGTGCAAGCATGTGCACCCATACACACACACACACACACACACACACACACACACAAAATATGGGAACAGTGATTGTTCCCATGAAAATTCATGATTCATAGGAAACTGAGTAGAGTGCACCTAAGAGTGACTTAATTGTAGGGAAAATTAGTCCCAACTAAACTACTCTGGTCCTGTCTAATAAATTATTAAAGACAAGACTAAAAAGGATAAAATGATTTCCAAGTAGCTTAAGTGAAATTAGAATAAAACTAAAGAATATTTATAGGAATAAAAAATATCATAACAATTCACAGTGTTTGGCATTCAATCAAGAATTGCTAGGCATCCACACCTACACCTCAGAGCATAAATCTCTAGGATGTATAAAGAACTCAAAAAACTTAACTCCAAAAACCCCCCAAATAACCCAATCAGTAAATGGGCAGAGGAACATAAACTTCACAGAAAAAGAAATATAATCAGTCAACAAATATATGAAAAATGTTCAATATCACTAGCAATTAGGGAAATGCAAATTAAAACTATACTGAGATTTTATCTCACTCCAGTCAGAAAGACAATTATCAAGAATACAAGTAACAATAAATGTTGGTGAAGATATGGGGGAAAAGGTACTTTAATACATTTGCTGGTGGGACTGAAAATTGGTGCAAACACTCTGGAAAGCAGTAGGAACTTCCTCAGAAAACTTGGAATGGACCCACCATTTGACTGAGCTATCCCACTTCTTAGTTTATACCCAAAGGACTTAAAATCAGCATACTACAGTGACACAGCCACTTCAATGTTGATAGCCACTCAATTCACAATAGCTAAGCTTTGGAACCAACCTAGGTGCCCTTCAAGAGATGAATGGATAAAGAAAATGTGCATGTACCCAATGGAATGTTATTCAGCCCCATAAAGAAAAAGGAAATTATAGCATTTGCTGGTAAATGGATGGAACTTATCACACTAAGTAAGCCACTCCCAATAAACCAAAGGGTGAATATTCTTTCTGATAGGTGGCTATTAAAGTAGGACACTGTTGGGAATAAAAAAAGACTTTGCTGTAATAGATATAAATAAATTGGTCAACTCTCTCTGCGTTCAGTCTTTGTTCTTTGTTATTGTTTTCCCAACAGTATTACAGCACATGGCCCTCTCAAAACAAGATTGGTGAACACACCATTTAAATGTGAATCTCTCTAGTCATGTTCTTTCAGTGACTCACTTCTCCTTTCAAGTGTCTAATTCAGATATTTGGTGAAATCCCAGATTTTCTCAGGAAACTTCAGTGGACGTTAAAATTGCCTTTGCAAATGGAATTTAAGACACTCATGTATAAGTGGCAGTGCTAATAGCAAGATAATTGCAGTGTTAGAATAAATTTCAGAGGTAATTTTGGCTATCAAGCTTCTATTCAAGGCCAGACCAGAAAAGGAAAGAAACAAAAGAAAATTTAGATGGACAACTACTGGGATTTCTGCTCAGGTTCTTTATCTAATTAACTTCCAAGTCTTAATAATTTTTTCTATTTGCTTGGTTTCCTTATATAGAGCTTTTCATCTATCAATCCATTAATAATAACTTTCTAGCTCACTCCCTGCCTGGTCAGTTTCATTTTATTTTACTTGGACAGACAATGGTTTGCAGCTCTCTTTGTGTGAAAACTGGTCTGAATTACTATGATATTTTTTCAGTTTTAAATGTCCTTTCCCTTCCCATTGTAGTTCAGAATTAACCTAATTTCTTCTAGGTTAATTTTTAAAGTCTGATGGGTTTGCATTAATACATTAATCTGTACACACTGAGAGATAAGGACTTGTTTTTCCTGAGGTGTTAATGCAAACATTAATTCTGGAAGCAAATAGTGACAATATTTCCTGTATTCCAAATGATGTGCTAATTGTTGAAGGTTCTTATTTGAATATTTACTCCTTCCTTTACTCAACTATTATTTATTGAGCTCTTAATATATACTAGACATTGTTCCAGGAGCTAGGATATAGTAATTGAAACAGATGAAGTCCTCTCTCATGGAGCTTGCATCTACAGAGCACATCAGGCTTCTCCTAGCCCCTACAGAACACCCTTATGCATCATATATATAAACAGCTATAAGTAGTATTGTAATATATCAAAATAATGCCTATCACAATTAATAAAATGCTTTAAAACATAATATCAAATACACACCTAAGTAAATATATGGAAAGATAGGCATACATACTGGGATATTTTCTCTCATTGGTTAGTTTACTAATATGCCACTCCACCAGGGTAGGTACTAAAAATTTTACAAGACTATTATTCTGATAATTAATTTATATATATGAGAATATACATATAATTTATGTATACACATAGATGTCTTTGTGTGGATGTATGTGTGTGTGGCATTGGGCAGGGGTCCAATTACTTTGGTCAGAGCTAGGACACAGTAGTATGCATTTGTCAGCTTTGTGTTACTTCAAGCTTTGTGTTATAAAACTAATTTTTATTAAGAGAAAAGTTTTATTTAACTCACAGTTTTTAATTTTCAGAATTGAAGAGTGGGTGGCTCCCTTGGTTTGGCCTCTTTTGAAGGTGGAACGTCTTGGCAGGATCATGTGTAGGAATAGTGGTCACATCTTGAACCACAGAAGAGAGAAAAAGAGAGGTCAAGGTCCTACAGACCCTTTTGGGCAGAACCTTGATTATCTAAGGGTCTTTAGCTGGGATTCAACTTCTATAGTTTTCACTACCTCCCAGAAGCACTGCCTTCACAAACAGGCCTTAACACGTGGAGCTTTGGGGGACATTTAACATCCAAACCATAGCATAGTGTGTTTATGTAAAATCACAGTGGTGTGCAGAAGTGATACAAAAATGAATAACTTGCTCCCACACAAAAAATGCAAGCATTTATCATTATTGATGTTTGTCTGAAATAAGGATCAAGAACAGATGTTCCAAATAACTGCATTGAGCAGAGGTCCTTGGGTCATTACAGCTTTGTACTTTTGAACCAATGCACTCAGGTGCCTCATCAGTTGGGCCAGGGCTTCCATCAGCTGGAGGGAGAAGAGCAACTTCTCACAGAGGGTTCCCTTTCCCCAATGACCTTGTTAAAACAAGCTCCTGAAAGCTAGCCAAAAGAGCACAGAGCCAAATATCGCTGATATTATTGGCAATATTCATGTCACATTGGCTGAATCTACAAAGTCTTGTTTCTAAAGTAATGGACTTTTCTGGTATGCTGTCATGCATTATTTTTTGAAGGGATTTTGTTTGAATGCAAAGGAACATGTGAAAGGGAGGGGAAGGAGTGCCCTGCAGGCTGCTGGCTCTTTGTCCATCCAATATAATCACATTCTGCTTCAGAAGACTTTCAAAGCCACTAGCAGGGCTTGAAAAGACAGTTTTTATTTTATTATGAATACACATGAGCTACTTCACATATTGTATTTAATAGAAAGCCCTGGGTATCCTAATCTCTAAAAGATGCTTAGACACAAAGGTACTCTTTGGAATTATCAAGGCATTTGTCTCAAAACCACTCAGGAAATAACTTCAGTACTCAGTGCCAGAGACAGTCAGTCATGGTTCAAATAACTACATGGCATTTCAGAGAAGCCAGACTGAAGCTACAGAGCCAAGAAACTGACATGTATCCATTGACAGCATACTAGCTACTGCCTTTGTATTTTCATGTGAAAGTTCAGGTTTAAAACCAATACTGGAAGGTAGCATAGCTATTAGAGTCCCATGATTTAAACAAGAGACTTAGTCTCATGATATACCACCTCATCCACCAAATTAGGACCTGAGGTAAGAGTCCAAGGTAGATATAAAGACTCCATAAAGCTATTAGGGATGCAGGCATTTCAAAACTTTACTCCTTGCCTTCTGATGCATGTGACTTCCATTCTAAGGATCACAAGATAGTTACTGAAGCACAGCCATCAAATCTCCATTCCAGTTTGAAAGGATTGTGGAGTGCAAAGAGCTCATCTTAAAGCCCCATTTTATGACTTCCATCTATAATCTCTTAGCTGTGTTTGTTGCCATTCCAAATAAATCTTCTTATCTTACCCAACAAGAAGATGGAAGGATATTGGGTAGGTAACTGGCAGTATCAGACCCGAAAGAAATAATTATCTCAACTAAAATCTGAGTCTTAAAAAGATAAATGGACCAAACTAAGGTCATCACACATCCAGTACATCCCCAAGGAAACTGTCATTTTGTGGACCGTAGGAATCAGAGATGGAGAATAAGCGATGGTTGAGGTTGTTAGGAGCTGAATTGCATAAACCAATTAGAATCTAAATTTTGACATGAGAAGGACAAAATAGCCCGTGTGTCCAGAGAATGTGGTGGGGAGAAGGACTATGAGGTAGAATGTGACTCATCTGGGTATCTTTTCCTGGAAAGGTCTCCATGAGCACATGTCTTACCCTCATGTTATAAAGGGAATTATCAAAAGAAAAAGGGGAATCTAGATGCCCTAAGCTGTTGGCCTCAATCAACATGGAGGAATCCACTGACATTCATGAAAACAGTGCTCCTTGAACTCAGACCTTTAAGAAGTCCAGCAAGTCAATAAGAGTTTGCAGCTTTGGGAAGATGTTCTTTTGCCCAGGGAGGTAGCATCATCACAAACACTAGAAAATGGCAGAAGCATGAAAAATAGAACTATAGAGTTTGTGTGGAGATGCTTGGAGCTGCAGCTAACTCCCATGTGCTTCAGGCTGGCCACTAGTAATAGGCAAGGTTATAATGATCCTTCCATATCCAAATCATCTCTGGACTTTTAAAAAGTATGAGTGCCATAGAAATGAAAAGTTGCACCCCATTTGTGTACAAAGAATCAAAATGCAGTCTGTAAAAATAAAAAAAAAAGAAGCTAGATCTTGAATTGCCAAACATGAAGATCACAGAAAGGATTTTGGCAATGTCTTCTCTCTCAGTATACCTTAAATGGACATTAAAATAGGAATTTCAAGGCTACTGAACAGCCACAACTTAGGGCCACAACTTAGAATCCCACTTCTCTGTCAGCATAGGGATTCTAGAGGATGCTAATCCAATAAGGAGACACTCCCTGTTCTGCTCTTGGGCATTGCAAGTTTTGGGAACTCTCTTTGCTCCATTTTGCCTAGATTCCCCTTGCTCCTGCTGTTAATATACTCTACTGGCAGGGACAGGAACCCCTAGGACCCTGTTCACTCTCCCAGGATCCATTAAGAAATGAACACAGGTCTTCTCTGCATGAGGGTTTTTAAACCCTGTTGCCTTGGGGTGGTTGGGGAAGATCAGGCCCCTTTCCCTAGAGGCACACTGATGTCCTAGCATCACTTCTTTTCTCCCTCCCCACTTCATTAAATCTAGAGCAAGAAAATAGGCTCTATGTTGTTAGGCCTTCTTTATAAATCTATTCAATATTTATTCTGTACTAAGGATTTCAAAGTCTATTTTGAGACTTAAAAACTGAGAACTGAAAAAAAATGGAAGTATGAATGCAAGGAGGGATTTCCTGGACCAGGAAACAGCCAACTGACCTATTAGGTCACTGGCCTCAGCTCATATGAAATTCCATCCGAAGGTAGGACCACCATATAAAGAGCTGCATGTGGCATGTCCAACTCTCGTCCATGTTTTGCACGTAGGATGCTGGGATAGCTCTAGGCTTACTGCCTGATACTTGCATGTGTTCAAGTCTACACATCTCTACACTCTTATCCCCATCCTAAAATGTTGTTCTTTATGGTCATAATATGTATCATAGTACTATGATAATTCCAAGACTGCTTTAAACTTTGAATTAGTAAGTGCTTGAAATAAGACCACCATACAATTTCGTTCAGTTGTCTGCACCACCTCCTTTCTTTCATGTAGTTTCAACCTATTAGTCCTCTGCAGTATAAGATAATAGATAGATAGATAGATAGATAGATAGATAGATAGATAGATACATGGATACATTGATACATAGGTAGATTGACCACTATCTATATAGAGGAGGCTGTAAAACATTTGAGAACCACATTCCTCAGATTGTTCTTTCATCACTTCATCACTGGTATGGTAGATTAGTAACAATTTGCTAATGAAGATTTTCTTTAATTATTGGGAAAAAGGCATCTCTTAATTAATGGAGAGGAGGATTGGTTTTATCCGGATTAATTATTGCTGGGAATGTGTCCCAAACCCACTAGGCACAAGCTATTTAAAGTGATCATATTAGCGACAAAGTTAAGCAGCTTGGGGTTTAGTCATAATAATGTGGTCCATGGTAATTAATGTGAAGTGTCTGGCTGGATGGTATCTGTGAGTTCATAAACTCATAAAATTTGATGCAATGCTTCTAAAGAACTTTCTGAGCTTCTCAGTCGGGCACATGATGGTCAGGGAAGAGCAATAGTCTCTGAGGTCTCTGTCATCCAAGGGCCCAAAACATATGCACTCAGCATTCACTGCACCTGATCTCACCCCACAGTGACACAGACATCTGTTACTACAAAGGCCAGAAGCCATTGATGAGAGCAGCAAAGGCCTGAGTTGAAGAGACTGCTGAAAACTCAACCAGGCCTCCTATTGTAATTATTGCTGAAAGCTCATACTTCTTTCATCAATTCTCTATTGCTCATAATCTGTATTTTCTGACTTCTCACTGATATTTCCACTTCTTCACTTTGTGGTAGATTTCCACTAGGACACCTTGAATATGGTTCCATATTTAACAGATAACTTTCCATTCCCATTCTCAGTCATCTTGGGAGTATTTGCTCCATCCCCTTGCTAATGCCTGACTATTGCTGTGAACCTTCTTCAGAGAGGGCTTGGCTTTATGTGGTCTCCATGCTGATATTCAGAAAAAGGATTTGGCTTCCCACTGATTACCCACTGCACTTCCCCTAGTAGTTGCCCCTTTAGTTCTTAAATAATAATTTTATTATTTGAGACAAATTATACCACAGTTCTTCCTATTCTGGCTATTGTCCATAAGGTTTTTCACACCTCATTTTTTTATTAAAATGTGGGCATACTCCAGTTCTGCATCAGGACACTGATGAGCTCATCACCAATAACTTTTTCTTACACTCTAACATTCCCACCCACTTCTGAGATCATCCCTTGGACCTGACCTCTGCACTAGGTCCATGGTTCTGCACTTGGGAAACCTTATCTCCTCCTGGTTGGCTTGTACAGTTTGACCTACCTAGATCTCCTTTTATTTTTTTATTTTATTTTTTTTCCTCTAGGTAGCATTTTTTTAAATTTATTTTTTATTTTAGGTCATTGTACACAAATGGAGTACAACTATCATTTTTCTGGTTGTACACAAAGTAGAATCATACAATTTGCATATGTATACATATACATAGGGTAAAGATGTTTGTCTCATTCTATTATCTTTCTATTCTATTATTCTATAGAATAGTATTCTATTCTATTCTACTATCTATTCTATTATCTTTCCCTGCCCCCTAACCATCCCTCATTTTCCTCTATACAATCCATCCCTTCTCCATTCCTCCTGTGCCTCCCCTCATCACCACTTTGTGTCATCAGCCACTTATAAACGAAATCATTTGGCCTTTGGTTTTTTGAGATTGGCTTATTTCACTTAACATGATCTTCTCCAATTCTATCTATTTGCCTGCAAATGTCATAATTTTATTCTTCTTTATGGCTGAATAATATTCCGTTGTGTACATATACCATAGTTTCTTTATCCATTCATACATTGAAGGGCATCTAGGTTGGTTCCACAATCTAGCTATATTGAATTGGGCCACTATAAACATTGATGTGGCTGCATCACTGTAGTATGCTGATTTTAAGTTCTTTGGTGTAGGCCAAGGAGTAGGATAGCTGGGTCAAATGGTGGTTCCATTCCGAGTTTTTGAAGGAATCTCCATACTGCTTTCCAGAGTGGCTGCACCAATTTGCAATCCCACCAGCAAGGTATGAGTGTACCTTTTTTCTCCCCATCCTCCTCATGCAATCGGTTAGCCTGCAGTACTTATGGATCTCCTTTTGTTAGCCTCATAAACATCCCTAGTCCTTTGGTCCCTCCTTTTCTTTTTTTTTTTAACATCATACTAACAACCTTAATATTTTCATTTCTTTCCTTATCCTGATTATATTCCTTGGCCTCCATTCAATAGCTTAAGTGTACCTCCACACTAAGCACAAAGGACATTTTTGAATCTTCATCTTAATCTTGAGTCTTAATCTTGAAATCTCAAGATTATTCTACCTGGTTGAACCTGCCTTCTCTAAAGTGACCTTCACCACCCACCCCCTGCCCCCACTAGGTATTCATCCTCTTGCATTTGGCTAGCTTTCCTCTTACAGACTCCTATTTTACAATTTCATTTGCAAACTCAGTCTCTCTTCCTCAGCCATTAAATGCTAGAGTGCTTCCATTTACTCTCTCAGATCAGTAGTTCCTTCTTATCTGTGATTTCACTTTCTGTGGTTTCAATTAGCATCATTAACTGTGATCCAAAGTTTTTAATGGGAAATTCCTGAACTAATTTATAAGTTTTGAATTGCTGTTATGAGTAATATGATAACACCATGTGCTTTTCTACTCCCTTCTGCCCAGCATGTGAATCATCTTTGTGTGCACAGTATCCATGGCATGGACCCACCCCATGGCAGTTGAGAGAGACCACATTCACCTCACTTTCATTGCAGTGTATTATAATGATTATGTTTTATTATAAATTAAACTTTAGCATTGTTATGTATGCATAGGCAGAAATATTTTATAGAGTTTAGTACTCTACATATTTTCTGACATCCATTGGGAGCCTTGGAATGTAACTCCACAGATAAGGGTGATGACTGTACTTCATTCTCCCTTCCTTGTTGATATTCTTTTGCCCCTTGGGTTCACAGGACTTCTAAATCTTTGTTACCACTCAATACTGTGGTGAGCTGTAGACTTTTATAACTTCTCTTCTTGTGGTCTCAAAGGTCTAGTGAGTGCCACTTGTCCACAGTTGCAATGACAATCATTCTGCTTAACCTGGTTATTTTCCAAGGTTTAGTTTCAAGAGAACACCTTGTCCCCATCAAGTTCTGTGGGCTTACAGCCTCAGCTTTTTCTCTGACATTACTTTTTCTTATTTGCCATTTTTAAAATGTGACTTCCCATCTCTCAGATTCACCCATTTCCTTTCATCTTCATTTCTATCATAATAGTCAAAGCCACTAGTTATAATTTTCTGGACTACTGCTGAGAAATTTCCAATATGGTACTGCCATATGTTTAATCCCTTTAATCTATTCTGCACTATGGGTAAAATTCTTTTCAACTGCAGATCTGATTTGTACCCAAGGCCTTCACCCTCCACCTTTAGAACTCATCATTGGCTTCCTGTGATTCAGCCTGTTTTTCACAAAGGCAAAATGCCACGTACCCTCATTCTTAATACCCTAACCATGCATTCTTCCTTTGACTTGATATGAAAATACATATGTATGCAATGACTTAATAGACACATGGTACATAGTAAATATAGGGTTTAGTGGGACATGTGCACATCATATAAGAATTCTTATGCACACTCTAAACAGACTTTAAAGAAATTTCTCAGTGATTCAACAGCAAAAGACTTAAATTAAAAGAGAGAGAATTCTATACTTCTGACTTGGGTCCACAGCAAAATATCCCTGCCTGTCTGTCCACTCACCTCATCTCCAGTTCCAAGATTGATACAAAAATGAGGGAGCATTATCCTGTAAACTCAGGAGGGGTCAAAGCATAACCTGAGGCTCAGGTTTTGACCACTCCTGTAAACTCAGGAGTGGTCAAAGCATAACCTGAAGCTGACCATCTTGTGAGGAGCTTCCCATTGCCAAGCCCTTCTTTTGTGACACATTGAGATTTTTGTCTTTCTGTAAAAGCATGCACTAGCCTCAGGGCAGTATCATGGTTTTGAATACAAACTCTGCACAGAAATGGCTCTTTAATGCCTCAGGTCTATGACAGACATGAAGAATGATGTCCCCACCACAAGGGGCCAGGCTTAGTGGTCTGATTCCAAAGTCTCCTTCCAGCTATGACTTAGATTTCTCAAGAGTAGAAAAGTCAGCCCACAGCGTCCACAAATTCCATCAGCCCTCAAAATGCTTTAACACTAAGCACTGCTGGCCAAGAGGCAAGGCTTGTTTTTGTCTAAGCCACAGGTTTAAGAGAATGTTAAGAGGAGAAACAAATTTGGAGGAGACCTGATAGGAGGATGAAAATACATCCCCTGGCCTGTGGCACCATGAACCAGGCAGGAATAAGTCTCACACCTTGCAAGGGGCTTCAGAACACCAATGTATGCAAGTCTTGTAGTTCTACTAGTAAGTCTCCACTCAAAAGAATGAATCTCTGTGTAATCCATCCTTCCTCCATTCTCACCTCCCTCCCACTCCACTTTATATATCATCACCCACTTATCAGAGAGATCATAGAGGAAAAAGAGGGGTGGGGATGCGGAGTGGGGGAAAAGAAAAATAACAGAATGAGACAAACATCAATACCCTATGTACATGTATGATTATGCAAATGGTGTGACTCTACCTCATGTACAACCAGAGAAACAATTGTATTCCACTCGTGTACAATGAATCAAAATAAATTTTTTTAAAAAAAGAATGAATCTCAAGATGCCTTATGACTAAAAAGTCCCAGATAATTCAACATTTACATATAGGATGTCCACAATTCAGCCCTGCTCACACACAATGTCTTAGAGGCAAAACTGATAACATTCTAACATTGTTGACTGGGCACTTATTAAATGTTGACAGTTGCCAGGCAATAAAAATATGTGGCTAATCTGGCAGCTAAATTTATGTTTGTTTCTAGCTAACCATTGTAGTTTTTCCATAGAAATCAGAAGTGGAAAGCAAGCACACACCCACATGGGCACATGTGTTCTCTCTACTTTTCCCTCCCTCCCCCCTACTCTTTTGTTACTTTTATTTATCTGCCTGCCTTTTACTTTTATTTGCAAGGCAGTGTGTGAAAGAGACTAATTTGTGGCCAAATGGCTAAAAGCAGCAAGATTATCTAGAAAAGCAGAATCTTTTATGGTACAGTTGGCTTTATCAGTAGCATAAGGAGATAAAGAAGAATGACCTGGATGTGGCTCCTAAGCACCATTGTTTGGAAATCTGATTCTATTACTCTTAGATTTTAGATTGTTGACTAGTATTTTACACTCAGTGAGATATTGATCTTCTGTGTAGATTTCGAGGAGCCATAAGCCCCCCATCAGAGGCTGTTCTACCCACAAAATAATTAATTCAGTAAATAAGTACTGAGCACCTTCCATGTGCTAGCTGACCTCAGAGGCTTAATGTTGGGAAAACAAAATTACACTTTCACAAGTAGAGGAAAGTGTGTAGAAGTTGGGGGACCATGCCTGTCTTTACATCATAGACTGCCTCTATGTTCCAATGGAAATTCGGCAGCATCATGGTGTTGCTGAGGTGCACAGAAACAAAGGACATGAATTTAAGGCTAAGGAATGGGCTTTCCATCTGGGGACTGTTGTTAAAATAAGTTGCTCAAGAAATTGGTCAGAGTTCCTTTTCCTTCTTCGTTTTGTATCTTCACCTGTAATTGCTGTGCACTATCAGATACTGGTGGGTTTCCAGAATCAACGGTGTGTCTATTTTTACCCAAACATTGACATGTTGCAAATTGAAAGCCCAGCATCATGTAAATATAAAAAGAAGCAATTATGGAGTTTCAGTAATGAACCAAATATGAATGTAAGTAACTTTAGTTAACCATTTATGATAATTATAATATTAATAAAAAATAACAACTTGAAGTTAAGATATTGGGAAATTTGGAACCTAATCCCAGTACTTTGTGCCATTTGGGGCAATGAACCATTATCTAAAAATAATAATTTTAAAATCTTTTTTGAGTAAACATTTTTTAGTACTTTAATTTGTGGTTATGCAATTTAAATTTGCTACTCAAACTCCCTACCAATTATGGCTTATTTACTTCAGAACTCAGGTTCTTCATAGCAATTTACAGCGGGGAGATTTTATGTGACTGCTGGAAGGCAAATTCCAAAACATAAAGAAAGTTTGTCATTGGCAGTAACGGCCCCTCTGAGACACGTTCATCAGAAACGTGAAATGAGAATCAAAAGGTTGGAACATATGGCTTCTTTCCCCCACGCGACTTTGGAGCCATGGTGACAGGAGGAGAGTTTCCCAATTAAAGAATACTTCTCTGAGAGTCACTTTGTCTCAATGGCTAAGAGACTTTTTTTTTTTAAAATATCTTTATTTTCTGAAAAGGTCAAGACAACCTTGATTCTGGTGATTGAAGAAACCTAGTGCCACATGTTCTCCTTGATTCCCTGCTTCTCATCTGGCCATACTTTCTTCCCACACTTGGTTCTCACTGTTTCTGTGCCTCCTCCCTCTGTCTTGCTGTTTGATTTACACCCCCACCCCTGTTTATGTTCTCTTCTGTCATAAAAATCAATGCATGCTCCTTAGTGACAACCCCAAGGTGTGGAGCACAAATACACAGCTCAAACACACACACCCAACTTAAACACACACATTCAACACACATAACTTTAACACACACTCAACATACACACCCAGATTAAATACACACTCATATTCAGCATACACAGGTCAAACATACATAGCTGGTTCAAACACACATACACTCAACCTAAACACCCAGCTCAAACACACATAAACACACATAGATCAAACATATTCAATACACGAAGTCAAACATACACATACAATCTCTATAAACACACACAGCTCAGACATACAAATATTCAACACACTCAATTCAAACACAAATGCACCCAGCTCAAATACACATACTAAAAACACCCAGGGTCAAACACAAATATTCTGCACAAATACCCAGTTCAAACATACATCCATACTGAACACAAACATCCAGCTCAAAAACACCTGTAAACATGTCCACCCAGTTCAAACAGACACACCTTCTCAACACATACAGGTCAAATGTACACACGTACATACGTATTCAACACACACACCCAGCTCAAACACATAGTCAACATACACAAATATACATACAATTCAAAACTACATGAACACAAAAATATACACATAGCTTATACAAAGGCACACATACACTCAATAGAAATGGGACACCCAGCTCTCTCACACAGCCAACACAAACACAGCACATAATGTATATACACAAACACAAATATGTGGCTCAATCCTACATGTGGACATACAAACAACACAAACACACCCCCAGCATAAACATATATAAACACGCACATAAATACACAGATAACACACACATGCACAGTCAATAGAAATGTAGACACAGTACAAACACACATAAACTTCTTCCAGATTTCATATGAGAGATCTTGTAATGCTTGTAATTTTTTAGTTAACTCCATAGTGCTTGATATCCAGTCCTATGGCATTTTTCTGTACCCAAATAAACAATATGTTCATAGAGATTCAGGGACAGCATACTTGCTCTTTCTAAAACCTCTAGAAAGATCCCCCACACCCACTAAGTAGTTCAGCTTTGTACTTTTCTCCTCCGCTTGCTTGTCTCGCAGGGCATATTTAAAATGAAACTGAAGAGAAGCCTAAGGTCAAAACCTCCAAGACACACAAAAGAGGATCATCTGTGGATCCTAATGCTTGCACGATTATATGACCTACTTTAGGAAAACAACACAAATTTGCAAACAAAAGAATTCACAAGTTACTAAAGATTGGGAGATCCAGGTCCTCTTTCTGAATTCTTCTTACGCTATGTTTGAAACATGCTTACATAGATTCTTCCTGATTGCAACCCCTCTCCCCTGGAACGTTCTACATTTTCCATCAACTCCAAGCTACCTCAGGAGATCATGCAAGAGATGGGCCCTGATGCTTAGACTCTATTCTCTGCCTACCAAAAGTGTGGGGCAATGTGCCCAAGCTGCAGGTTTCCTTGTTAGGTGGAAAGTGACCTTGACATTGTCTGGGGCATGTCTCAATTGTTAATGTTCAGGCTGACTTATTGCCAGTCCATACACTCAGCCCCTCCTCTCTGCCCTGGTGTTATCACCAGAGACTTGAGAACCTTTCCAGCATCAGTGCACTGCAGCCTCAAAACATCTGCAATATCTGGGGTTCCTGCCTTTCTCTTAGTGACTTTACTCTTAGCCTTAGTTGTTGTGGGAGAATGAACCTCTGGGAGGGACTGTGTGCTGGGTGGTGTCCATTCAATTTGTTGCAGTATGTTAATATGACCAGAAAAGCTCAGAGTGTTCCAGTGAGTTTTTAACTAAATAGAAAGCAATTTTTTTTCAGAGCTTGCCCAAAGCAGCAACCTTGGTTTAAAATTTAGGTGCAGATTGCCCTGAGAAACTTTGATCTCACTTGATTGTTTTATGTTGGCACTCTGAGGACCAATTATTCTCGTCCTTTAGGGGATCTACTGAGCAACGTGCAAAGATTAGATCTGAAGTTTCATAGGTCTGGGTTCTGACTTCTAATCTTGACCCTGTCGCTCACTGATGGTGTGGCCTTGGGTTTAGGACTTCACCACTCTCACTTGGATCATCCTTTATAAGATGGGGTAAATGACCCTTCACTACCTCAGCTGAAGGAATGAATCTATTCAAGGGTAAAACCAGCCTTAGTGGCAGTTTCAGGTCACATGTGTGATCATGCCGCAAGGTAAGTTAGGAAATAATTAAGAAGCAGTGAAAAATAGCTTGAGTATGTTGATATCCATTTATCATAGGTAAACCTTTGCTTACTTTAATCAAATGAGTAGGATCCCTTTCTATTTTTGCTTACTCCTAATCCCTACAATCTCTTCCAGTCCTATATCCAAATGGGTATGTTTCCCAAATTTTAAGATAGAAATCTGTTTTCTTTTTACTGGAACTTCAGCAAAAAATCAGTTGTCTCAGCAGCCAAATGACATTCAGGTATGTATTTCCAGGGAAAATCAGCATCCCATGCTTTAGTCTACATCCCCATATAGTGTGTCTTCCCACTCCCTGCATTAAGAACTATCAAAATGGTGCCATGAACTCATACAACAGGGAAACATGCAAAAATCAGGGAAATTAATATTTCCTTGAGATAGCGAGGAATGTGCTGAGTCAGAAGAAAGCAGGCATTGATTAGGCAAGGTGGTTAGGAAAGGATGATATTTTTGGCAATGTGATCAAAAAGTGCAAACAGCCATGGTGACTGGGAGCTGAGTCCATTGGAAGGAAAAAGAGTAGGCCCAAATGACTAGAACCGGGGAAAGGGGTTGGGACCAGGTGAAGTTACCCATGAGCCATAAAAATACAGAAATCCCCACATGACACTTCTAGAATTCTATATCCACTTATGTTAAGCAACACTTTCAGAGTTATGAGAGAAAAAGTAATATAGGAATTAGGTATGTTATTTTCAATAATAGGTATCAGCTCCCTTTATTTTGCTTGAAACCAACAGAAATAATTCCCTGCCTTTCTTTCAACATTTTAAAATTACTGCAATGAGAAAATTGAACTTGCCTCTTCACTTGGAGGATTCATAATCATAACCTGCAATGTACAGCTTTGATAGAAAGCTAGAGCTTCTATTTGGATTGTCTTAAAGGAGACTAGTATGTTTTATCTTCTAGTTAAGGGTGTTTGTATTCCTTGTCACCCCAAAGGTGAGGTGACATCAGAGAATATTCCTGTACTCATGGCACTGGACCATAGATAGGGATGAAAATTATCTGCTATTCACATTTGTGGTCCTCTGGTAGAAATCCTGGGGTTTTATTTTGCCTTTGAACATTGTTCCTTTTGCAGTTTAGAGCTGCTTTTAGGGGAAGTTTACGCACCTGTTGATCTCCAGGTCACAGCATGGCAGAGGGAGCTTCCATCAGGCTTCTTTGTTTTCTTTAAATATTTGAATTCAAATTTGTGTGGTGTTTGGGCTCAAGGATGTCTCTGGTTGATGCATCTTTTAACTTTTGAAAACTTTTCACCATAATTATTTTTATTTGGGCTTGCATGTAGTGATTGACATTTTGTTTCTTTCATTTTTTTAAATCAACCTACTGTACTTTTTGCTACTGACACCTTTACATGCAGTAGTCTTCCATGCAAAAATGGACAAATGAGAAAATGAACCTTCTGTATCTCATTTTTCTCTGGCTTTGCTTCCCCCTATGAGCATTTTCTTTGCCTTTCTGTTTTCTTTTGTGAATCTTATTTTTAAAGGAGTTCATTATTGCCTAGAATTACAGAGCAACTCCTGGAGATTTGGTCTAGGAAATCACTCTGCCTCTGGGATGAGGGACTTTGGGATCCAGCTGTATTCTAGGAGCCTTCTATCCTCTGGATTTTGATGGGATGGAAAAATTTATGAAGTCATGTTTTCCCTGATCATTTCTGGGCAGTATGTATTTATGGGTGTGGTGAATTCATAAATACACCACTCCATACTCAATATTTGAAGTAGACCGAGATGAAAATTTAATCCTTGAATTTAGACCTGGATTTAAATTTTGATACCTTATTTGATGCCTTGAGCATTAGTTTCATCATCTATGATATTGGGATGATAAATTTTAGGAGAAGAGCAAGGCCTGGAAGAGATGACAACAGTACCGCTTTGTAACTAGTAGATGTTCCATAAGTGCTGGGTTTTTTCTTAGAATGATCACTCCACCTCTACCTCATCTCACCCTGGACTGCTGTGAGTTATCTTTAAGAACTTTGAGGTCAAGGTCTGTCATAAAACAGCATGTTTTTCATAAATATGGTATTTTATAAAAGCAGATATGCCATATCAAAAACTAACTTAAGTAATTAAGTTCTGCACAAGAACAAATGGTTTTCTTATTCTACTGAAAACGAATATTTACAAAGTAACTTGGAAATAAGAATTTCTAACATGTAAATGAGAAACTACAATAGTTATTTTTCACATAGCACTTTGTGTCAGGCACTCTCCTAAACATTTACATATATGAACATTTGATTCTCACCATGATTGTCTATATACTTTCTGGAGGTCTGGTGGGAAGAAAAGATCCTACAGAATCCCTTATTCAAAAATTAAAAGTTGGAAGATGGTGATTTCAGAACATTAGGCCAAGCATGGGGCCTTTCATGTACAATTACCCAGGCTGCTCCAGTCATCATATCACCCATGAAATATGTATCATTATTCATTGCAGATGGATCTAAAACCAGGGAAAGGCTAACACACCCAAGGCCACAGTGATAGAATGTGATGGAGCTGGGATTTCACCCAAGCAATTTGTGCCGAGTCTGTGTCTTTGTCAACTTAAAGATGAAAAAAATGAAGTATTTTGTTTAAGGAGTAATTTTTATTTTATAGATCACATTTCTATGCCATTTATTTCAGAACTATGAATAATCTTCATGTTGACATGAACATCCATACCGGCCCTTTCAAATATATATATGATGTACAATATATATAATAAATATCATATAATATATAATATAAACATCATATAACTTTCAATACTACCCTATAATAGGTGCCACTATTGCTATCGTAGTATTTTAGATGAGGACATTGAAAGATGAAGGTGCCACACAGGTAGTCACTGTTGAGATGACATATGAACCCAATTAGACTGATCTGAATCTTTAAGAACCACCCTCTGTTAGTGTCCAGACTGTGTAAAGCATAAGATATGCCATCCTTTTAATTTCTTTCACTGCTGAATCATCTGGGACCCACAGCAGGTCTGACATATTAGATGTCCCATCAATATTTGATAAAGTAATGAAGGGATTGAATCTTTTGAAAATTAAAATTTTAATTATGCAAATAATATATGAATACATGCCCATTTCAAAATGCTGATAAGATATTCTAAGGAAAGCATGTCCTAAACTCTTTCCCAGATCATTCTCCCTACTCTTATCATAATTTTAATTTCATTCTCTGGACTCTGGCAGTAATGACCAAGATATTCAAAGGTGCTCAGTGTTTATGAATTGCTGTGAGTCATGCAGTGAGCCAATAGGGCAGGTGTTTGCCAAGTACTCAGAGTAGCTCTATCTGAATATGAATATGGTAAGGTTTTACTGTGACCCATTCTTTTGCTAGAAACATATAATAAATACCTTCATTTCAACTAATCAGTTTCAATGAAATTCATTGGAAATCTAAAAATTATGCAGGTAGTTACAAGCTACTTTAATACTACTTAATGTCTAAACATCCTAGGATCTCCTTGCTCAGGAATGTTAACCACATGCCCCCTATGGCTGCTAATAGGAATCAGATCTGTTCCAGGCAAGTTTTTAAATGCTTGCCATCGAGCAAGTTAATGTTTTTCCAAACAACTCAGGTTGTATTCCCTAGGACCTTGCACCCCAGACTCTAGACCAGGCATTACCAGGTTTTATATGCCAAAGAAGAGTATATGATGGAGCCATAATTGGAAACAATTCTTGATTGTTAAGTTTGACATGTGATAAGTAGATCTGAGAGTGAAAGCTCTGGGATAAGGATTCCAGTATAATAATTAAGAACTTCCATTAGGATTGAAATTATCTGATTTGAAATCTGTCACTACTACTTATTAACTGATCAATTGACTGATACAGGGCAATTTACTGTACTTTGAGACTGATTTCATATTTGTAAACTGGAGATGATAATAGTATCTACCTCGTAAGACTGGAAATGTCCACTGGACAATCAGTGGAAATACTTAGGATGTTGAAATTATCAATACATTTAAGCTATTGAAATAATTTTATAAGCTATAAAAATTAAAATATGCCAGAGGAACCCTTTCAGAATACATCTGTCTAATTGGAAATATTAGGCCAATATTTTTGCTGTAGGCTGGTGAATATTTCAGCAGGAACTAATACAAATACTAGCATTCTGTTATGCTTTATTTTTTCTTTTTGGACATAATATTCTTCTGAAATCAATAAATGTTGACAAATTGATAAAAATGTCAATGCATTTACAAGTGTCATTTGTCCATGAAATGGACTAAAAGGAAGGAGTCAGTCTTGCTTTTCTTGATATTTAATGATATGTTCAGTAGTGAACTGATTTATGTGAACTGATTTAATCCAAGTGAATCTGCAGTAGCTTTCTCTATAACTGAGAGAGTCCCTAGAACACTTCCTGACCATGAGGAGGCACAAAGTCAAAATCTGGTGATGTACAAGTCACCTTCTGGAGAAGAGGACTTTCATTTGTTCAGATTTCCTCTATATACCAGTCGTTGGTAGGGCCCTCAGAATAGAATGTGAATCCCTTAATTTCTCTTTTCTAGAACCCAGCCCAGGCTATGGCATGACCTCAGTTCTCAGTGACTAGCTTGCCAAAGAGAATACTAGAAACAAGGACAAGGAGTTTTAAAGGTGCTGATAGTTCTCAAGAGGCTGCTATTTCTGCCAAGTGATGAGAGATTCAAAAGAAATGTTGAAAAATAAAAGGTTTTAAAATGTGACTAAAATACGAGGAGGGGAACAAAAAGACTTTGAAGTACCCTCATTTTAAGTACTTTGTCCTCAAACTATTTACTGTTTATCGGGTACCCCCAAATTGGAGACTAAGCAACACTGTGTCATCACAAATCTCCTTACATGCCCACTTCTACTTCCTCTTCTCTAGAGTAGTGTCTGTGGACATCACACATAGGATATAAAGAGAGACGCATGTATGGGTACATAGACTGCTGATTAGATGATAAACTGTTTTTTGAAATATAATGAAAGGAAATCCTAAAAACTCATACCTTTCTTATATATTGTGTTAATTGCAAATGTAACAATTTATTTGCCAGCCTTGTTGCAAATCACAGGTTTTACTTAAGCTTCGGTGTACTATTTGCATTTCTTACAAAAATTATTCTCATAACTAATCTATATAGTCTATAATTTCCAACTTCAGTTTCTTTAAATAGCACAAGAACTAAAATTCTTTGCAAAATGCACCATGGTGAAAATTTGACAGATGTTTATCACACTTCCTCCCAAACAGATAGTTGTGTGAAACTACAGAGTATGTTTTAATTGAGTTTTAATTTTACATATCTCTCTTCATTCTTCCCTGATCATGGATTGCAGTGCCTACCATAGAATTTTATATATACTAGCTTCATCAAATAGAGGAATAAAATTGATAATGGATAAAATTGCCTACCATAGTGCTAAATATACAGACAATATTCAATAAAAATATTATCACCATGTCACTATTGTTGACATACTACTATGTATTATTACATTTGTATAGATGCAAAGTAAATTTCTGTCTTTAAGCAAAGACATAAATGGCTAAAGAGGCTTCGATGGGATTTTTAGCAAAGTTCCATGAATTGAACATCTATAACTAATTGAGCCAACCTAGAACTCTACCTGCCATTATAGTAATAAGAGACACTATAAATTGGTTTTTCTCACCCCTTCTTTTTAAATATTTCTCCTCATATGTAGTTTTCATAATAGTTGTGTTTTGTGGTGAAATCGGTATGCTTTTGGAAAAGAATAGGGCTGATTATCTTAGTCCAAAACTCTTAAGGGCTTAAACTAGAAAATCACTTTTTTTCTTGCCTTATTTTTTCTTTGCTTTTTCTTAAACTACACACAGACAAATAGGTATTGTGGAAGTGCTAGCTTATGGTTGAAAGCCCTGAGGTACAATTTATCTGCATACTGTTGAATTGGATTCTCATCTTTGCAACCAGGATGCTCCTACAAATATGCCATTTGGATAGCTTCAGTGTGCTTTGTGTTCATTGTTTTAAGTATTGGGTTATGGATCTCACCAAGCAATAAAGTAGCATTAGCTCCCCATAGGTAGGTAATCCTATTATATTTAGATACAAGGATACATTTTAATAAGTACAAATACAGAGATTAAGGCAGGAAGATTGAGGAAGCAGCCTGTTCCCTCAGGGATAATAGGTAATGTAATCATTCTCTTGCACCAAGCAAATAAATTAGAAGTCTTTATTACATCACAAAAGAAGCTATTCACATTTTTATTTCTCCCAAAAGTGATGGCAGCATGATTCCAAACTAAGACAATTTAACACATATTTATACATTGTTTTCTAGTATCTGAAAAATTTTAATGGGAACCAGCGTGCAAGTATATATGTTACATGATGCTTTAGTAGAATATAGCTTCCTAAACCCTATCTTCAATTGCTATTAAAACCAAATTTTAAAATTAAGGTTAGATGTAAGCCCATAACCACTACCTGATGGAGCAGAGGAAACAACACATTTTGGTCAATATTACTATTCTTGCTTTGTTGCTTCGATAATTAACCCTCGTTTTGTATGATGTCATCTACACAAAAGAAACTTTAAAAGTCTAGAATAAAGGTCACATGTGTCTTCTAGTAAACTAATGGAGAAAACCATAGGATTTTAATAAAAATTAATAAAACTGGAGCAGAGGAGATGGTCTACAGAGAAAGTGAGGTCAATGTTGGATCCTGCACAAAAGAGAGAAAGTGAGGCTTGAAAAACAAAGTGTATGGCAGAAGTACAGCAACTTGTTTGAGAATTTGTAGGAATTTGTAGAAAGTGTCAAGGAAATACAATTTGGGCAGATTCTGAAGGTCCTTCATGTCCTTAATAAGGAATTAGAATTTGAACATTTAGAAGATTTTTCTGCAGGGAATGACTTGATAAAGAGTTTAGGAAAATAAATATAGGTAAAGGACTTGATAAAGAGTTTAGGAAAATAAATATAGGTAAAGGAAGGCAGGTCATCTTAGAAACCAGCTAGCCTACATTTTTGAATATTGAAAAATAAATGAGCAAATTAATATTTAGTAAATGAATGGGCGAGTCTATAGAGATGACTAAATGGACAAAGTCCCCCCAAACCTAACCACACTGTCATCTAGTAATAGTCCAGCTGTTTTCCCTATTTATGATCTCTGCTGCTCAGTGGTTCATGCAAGTTTAAAGCAAGAAGAAATAATAAAATCATGATGAAGCATCTGCCCTCTGTATGTGCACCCTGGGATGAATGAATTATAGCAAGAGCCCTGCAGGAGGAAAAAAGGAAAGGAATTTTTGTGATTTTCTCATAAGTTCAAACTCGACTCTCTTTAATAAAAAGGAAGTAGGTGCTCTTAGTCTGGATGCCTGAACAGGACCTTGGAAAGCTGTGCTACAAAGATGCCAAAAGACAAGGAAAGATATGGCTTCATTGACTAATCACCATTCTCTGTGGTGTTTAGACTCTGTACCTCTTGCTTTGAATAGGTCTTTTCTTCTTATAAACCTTTGAGTGACCCTCCTCCCTTCCCTAAAATTGAATTCTGACTCCTTTTAATGGTATTATAGACCCACTGCCTTCTAACCTCTCCAGCCTAATAGCTGAGTGCAGCCCAAATGAGATGACTTGCTATTTTAAAATGGACTGTGTACATGCAGTGTCTTCTCATACCCTCCCTTCTCACCACTATCAAGAAACTTACACCAGCCAAAGCAAAATTCCGTGAAACATTCCTTGAGCTTCCCTCCTCCTACCAGTTACACTCTTGCTTGAATGGAACTGCAATTTGGCAAGTGCTGTTCAAAGTATATGACAGTTATTTCTTTGCTTGCCTATTAGCTTATTAGCCCTCTTTTGTGACTACTGTGAATTGAATGTTTCTACCACTGTTCAAATGTGCTTGCACACATGCCTGTGCATATTCCCTTCCAAGATCTGAGAGTTCTAAAGGCAGGCACCTCTATCGGTAGGTCTGGAAAATAGTAATGGTCACAAGCGTAATTGCTTACATTTATTAACACTTATTTTCTGTTGGTCAAGGTGCTATTTTTCATCTAAGCTTTGCAATAATCCTTTAAGACAGGTAATACTATTACCTTCAACTTCATACAACATGGGATACAAGAGTCTACCCCATGAGTTCATATTAAAACTAAACACTGTCTAGTTCTGAATGTAAACCATTTAGCTTTAGTACATGAGAATCTTCCAAAAATTAGCTATTTTTATTTATACTAGGAATGTTAATGTACATCTTAGACTCAAGATAGTCATCTCAGTAGTCCTTTCTTTTGATGTACCTTCTTTTTATTAATTTTCCCCAAAATAAGATGCTTTTCAATCTGGCATAACAAAATCTATGAAAGCTGATCAATACATATACGTATAATCTAAAAGAGGCAGGTTATGAAAAATGGTGGAAAGAGACAGACATCATTACCCTATGTACATGTATGATTAACAAGAATGTACATCATGCACAACGGTAGAAGTGAGAATTTGTACCCCATATGTGTACAATGAATCAAAATGAAGTCTGTAAAAATAAAAAAATACAAATACGTCCTCAATCTAACAAAGATGTAAATATTTTGACTCTGAAAAGAACTATAAGTAAGTTTGGCTGGGAGACATAAATGTCCCTGAGTTATGGGTGGTGAAAACTGATGAATATTCTTGGATTTCCCAGAGAATCAAACACCTGGGCCCTGATCAGTGTGTTAAAGCAACATAGGTAGAATCAATTTGACCTTCCTGCTGGGAGGCTTCCAGTCTCAGCACATAAGCCATCATGCCCTCTGGAGCAGCAATCTTAGGTCAATCAAGACATTTGGCCTCATTAACCACTTTGAATTCATCTCAGGACTATCTTGTTTATAGTCTTCCCAAGGCTTAATGGGCTTCAGGATGTACTTTGCCCTGCTTCATGTCGAGTCTTACCAAGCCCTGTGCTTTTACTCAGCAGGCTGCCATTTGGACTGTCAGTTTTTACATTTTTCTCTAGGAGGCAAGGAGTTCTTATGGCGGCTACTAGATGCCTAATTAACATTTCCTTGTCACTGTCTTCCTGCTTGTAATTATCTTTATGCTATCTTTATTTCCTCAACATTCAGAAATAAGTTGCATCATTTTAGTAATTCTGACTTTGCTCTTCTCTGCTTCATGATGATCAGATTTGCATTACATGTGACATAAAATCTGTTCTTTCACTGCATTCTGTTTCTTTTCTTTCTTTCTTTTTTTTTTTTTTTACGGGAAGTAGAAACTGGACAACATGCTGAAGAGTGTTCATAGTTTGGAAAGATACAGGAGAGGAGTTTCAGGCAAAGGGAGGGCTTGTCCACAGTACAGACAAAAAGGCAGGAATCAGGTTGAGTGTCCCTGTGTGTTCTCTCTGATGTTAGCTTTCTAGCCGCTGCAACCAAAAGACCTGACCAGAACAATTTGAGAGAAGGAAAAGTTTATCTGACTGCCATGGAGATGTCAGTCCGTAGACAGCCACATTCCATTCTCTAAGCCTGAGGTGAGGCAGAGCATTATGGTGGGTGTGGTGGAGGAAAGAAGGAAATAGTGATCAGGCAGTAGAGAACTCTGCTTACTAGGGACAAAATATAAACCACAACACCATACTCCGAGTGAACTACCTCCTCTGGCCACACCATATCTGCCTATAATCATTGCCTAGTTAATCCATATCAGTGGATTAATTCACTGGTTAGGGTAAGGCTCTCATAACTTAACATTTCACTTCTAAACTTTCTTGCATTATCTCACCCATGAGCTTTTGGGGGACACCTCATATCTAAACCATAACATTTCCAATGCATAAATGTGGGGTAGAGAGGTTCACTGAGGATTTAGAACAGTAACAGTGGGGAGGAGAGGCTTAACACAGATGTTAAAATAAGAATGGGCCCAGGAAGCAGGCCTCCACATCTAACTGGCATCACCAGTCACCCAGCAAGAAAAGTTGCCTTCTCAATCTGATCTTTTTATTTCCCTACTCTGGATCTTTCAAGAAGTCTCCAGTACCTTCAGGTAAATTTCACCTTATTTCTCCTTTCATTCTGCTGGAAATAGCAAAAGTGGCTTTTCTAAAACAATCTTCATTCCTTCCTCTTCTGCCATGCACCTCACATTTCAACCATATTCAACATGTAAATCTTTGAACTTGCCATGCATACTCACCTCCCAAATCACCACCCATGTACTCTCCTCCTTTGATGTTGCACCTTGAGTGCACTTACCAACTCTTACACAGTATTTAAGATGTGAGTAAAATGTATCTCATGGTCTGTATCCACACCTAGGCATGATTATTCACTCCCTCCTATGTAGATTCAAATGTCCTTGAACATATCTGTATTAGAGCACTTATTACATCATGTCATACAGATAAACTTGCAGGTCTAACTTGCTACCTAAACTTGAGCTCGGCAAAGTCATTTGTCTACATTGTCTTTAAATTTTCTCACGATGCCTGGCAGATGGTAGGTGCTCAATCATTGTTGTCAAAGTGCTTTGAATGGAGAATCACTGCAACTTCCTATTCTGGGAAATCCTGAGAACTGGTAGTTTATTCAGACTGGTTATTGTTTACTTAATGTGTTCTACTGGAGATTGCACTTAAATCAGTCTTCATGATTTCATGGGTTAACAAATATTTTTTAAGGATCTTAATGGCCAAAATTATTTATTGAAAATTACCTCTGTGGTTGTTGGTCATTCACTTAGAAAGGATTTATTCAACATTTCCAATTAATGAGCTAGTTTCAGATTCCTAAATCACAATAATTTTTATTTCCCTAGAAATAAACCAATTTCTGCATATAAACTAGAGTTTTGTTAAGTAGAAGGTTTATAAATCAAGTGCTTTAGAATGGCATTCACCTAGAACTAATCCATAAGTCTTTTTTAGCAAGAAATGAAAACATAGCCTCAATAATTTTAAATGTAATTTCCATACTCTTTTTGTTGTTGGATATTATAGATTGATTTGTGCTCCTGATAGACTTTGAAGTTGTTTAAGCACATAAAAGCCCCAATTTAATTTCCCACAGATAGATGGGAGAAAGAGCCCGCTAAACACAACACTATAATTTGCAGACCTGAATCCCTGATCTTTTAAAACCCTCCCAGTTCTCTCTTTAACAGAAGAATGTTTGATTGTCAAGAAGAAATCAAACCAGCTTTTATAAAGTAAAATACTTTATCTTTTAAAGTCAGCAAAACATTAGTTGACGCCTTATATAATTATTGATCAAAAAAGTGAGTGCAGTTATTTCATACTTCATGTTTAATAAAACTACTTGCTGTGTTTACTAAAAAAAAAGTTAAATATTGGTAATTTTTTTTACAGTTCACCCTAATATTTACAGTTTGATTCTTTTGGAAGAATATGAGAAGAAAAAATTTCTCACACAAATCACAGAAGATGGCTAAGAAAGAACTATAATGTGATTGCTGCTATAATTCTTATGAAATGTGTGGTAAAATAAGGCAGTATAATCCTAGATTCTGGACATATTGGTAGAATAAAATCAGATCGATTTCTGGTAATGAGTCAGTTATTGTATAAAAATCTGATTCCATTTGGAATGCTTAGAAAGCTCAAAAACTATTATAGTTAATATTGGTGATGACTGTCAATCTCCCACATGCTCAGGAATGACAAAGCCTTGGTTGATCACCTATAGCATTCAGTATTCTAGGCTCTGTTTCAGTCACAAACTCACAATCTTAGTAGCCTAACACAGTGTTTAGATGATACTTATAATTTTGACATGCCATGCATGACTATTAAGGGCAGTTTTGGAGAAGAATATTGAAGCATTTATAGTGGCTTCATTCCTCAAAATGAGATGACACATGTAACTTCCAGTCACATTTCATTGGCTAGAGCTATGGTCTGGTTTAATAGGAAAAGAAAAGGGAAGCAGAATGAAAGGAGATAGGAAAATCAGATATGGGTTAGTGATAGACCTTCCTACCATAGTTTATAAAACTAAATAGAATTCGCTTATGTTGCTCATTATTTGTTATTCCTTGCTTGTCAACATTTTCCCATGATGCATCATCAAACTGGGGCAAATGTAGATGAAAATCTGAGACCCAAGAATATTGGGTGCTTTTTTCTGGATACTATTTCATGGCTAATTCCTCTAATTCTTTACACTCAAGGCATAAGTCCATGTTGCAGGATTTGCCTTGTCTTTCGTCTTCAGTTCCATAACTCAGCTCCATGTAGAATTGGCCTTGGTGGCTGACAGAAATCCTCAGGCATAATGTGGACTGGTCAGTGTGATGCATGACCACATGAAGAGTGTGTTTGAGGAAACTTTAAATGTTAATAGTATTTTTTTTCTTAAATATGGTATTGGGCACATTTGTTTTCTCTTTCACGGGAACACAAGGAAATCTTAGCTCCAGGAACAGATGGCACCCTTTCTGTCCTGGGTAGACATCTCAGTTCCCTGTGTGACACAAGCCTCATCCAATGGAGAAAGTCTCATGCCCTACAGAGGGAAGTGCAGCATGTTGTTTGCAGTTTGCAGGTTATCCCCTCCCCAAAAAAACACTTTGCAGAGATAAAATACATAGCTATCAAAAACATGAGAGAAAATATCAATTAGTATATTAGAAAGCAGGAGTTGTAGTTTAATTTAGAGTGCAAAAGAAGAAAACTTCCATTGAGTTATAAAAACAGACAACCTACAGAACTTTTTTTGCTTAAACAAAACTAACAGCATTCCATCTCACCATCTTTGCATAACTGACCTCTCCCTTTCCAGTCTCATTAAACCATTTTGGAAGCTTTAGACCTATCTAGAAAAAAATGACTTGCTTATGTATTTTGTTAGCTTCTGTATGTTCTTGTATTTTTTTCTATCAATTTCTTCAGTTATTTGAAAAATGATAGTGAAATAGAGCTTCTCTCTTATTCCCATTGTGATCTCCCAGTACAAGTGTCTTCTGGCAGGTCCTGTGCACTTTCCTTTTGTCAGCGTTTTATCTTCTCTTTCTTTATGTCTTCTTCCCCCAGCTCCTCTCTCCCTTTAACTGGAAAAGACTTATTAATCACTTAAATCAGAATTCCTGGAAAGAAGAATCATAATCATCTTAAAAAAACAACAAGCAAACAGAAAAACAAACTGCTGGTTCCTACTGAATCTCAATTAAACTAGACAATTTTGACCAAAAGAAACACATATTCCCTGGATGCCAACTCCACCCCGCCATGAAATAGAAACACAATTTAATAATGCAAGGCCCATGTGAAGATTTAGCAATTTTCATTATGGGCTCTTGGGCCTTGATATTAACTGTTCCTAAATGGAACTAGGCCTGTTGACCTAGTTCCATTTAACTGTCCTCTTGTTCTGAAACTGGAATCACCTTTATTAGGATTTCTCTAGCACTGCCCCCTCAAGGCTTCCCCACGCCTCCACATTCATTTACAAGTATCACATCCGAATTCTATGGTGACTTCCAGATCTCAGTGGCCTTCCTTAGAATTATGAGACCAAACATATTTTGAGATGTTAGAAGCAGGCCAGAAACATAAATAGGTACAGAGCAGTATCTTAGTACATCCCTGACTTGTGTGAAGGACAATGATCTGCACATTTTCATCTTTCTCCAATAGCTGTTATATAAGAAAAGAGGATGGTACAGTGTCCCTATAGTTAGTGTCAAATATGACTCCAATCATGGTGTATGCACTGCTCTGTTTAATTCTTAAACAGACCTATAAAAGAACCAGTATTATTTTATTTATGAGGAGCCAAAGCCTCGAGACTTAGTAACTTGCAAAGGTGCATGGTCACATGGCAGAGCAGAAATACAAGTCAGGTCACACAAGTGCACCCATGCTTTATGCCATGTGCTCCCTAAAATAAGATTTATCAAGTACACTCTATTTCCTGGGACATATACACTTATCCCAGGGTAGCAGGATTAAATGATGATATGGTTTGAATGTGAGGTGTTCCCCAAAAGCTCATGTGTGAGACAATGCAAGAAGGTTTGGAGGAGAAATGATTGCATTTTAGCTTTGACCTAATCAGTGAATTGATTCCAGATGGGATTAAATGAGTGGTAACTGGAGGCAGGTGGGGTGTGGGTGGAGGAAGTGGTACATTGGGGCATGGCTCTGGGGTATATATTTGTATCTGGCAAGCGGAGACCTCCCTCTCTGCTTTCTGATCATGATGAACTGCTTCCCTCTGCCACACTCTTCCACCATGATGTTCTGCATCATCTCAAGCCCCAAGGAGTGAAGCGGGCCTTCTATGGGCTAAGATCTCTGAAACTGTGAGCCATCAAATATACTTTTCCTCCTCTACAGTTGTTCTGGTCTGGTCTGTAAGTCACAGCAGTTAAAAAGCTGACTAAAACAAATGATAATGTCTTCATTTTTATAGTGAGAAAACTGGATATCCACAACATGCATCTCAATATGATGAAGAACTAGAATGAAAAACTCAAAGTTTTAAACTCCTATTTGAGTTCTTTTTCAATTAAATCTTTATGTTTAGAACCAAAGGTGATATATCACACATATGTATGTGTGTGTGAGTACATATATTACACTGTAAAGTAGGACAATCTCCTTCACTATAATATTAATGACCTTGGAAGCAGGTCAGTAGATGTCAAGGATACAAGAAGCATAGTTTTTAGATTGTGGGAAGTTAACAAATCACTCTTTGCATACATTTTCTGCTACAAAACAAGGATAATATTCCCAATATCATATGACTCTGGTTAGGTATAAATAAAATAGTATAGAGAACTTCTCATAATTTTGGTAAATGGTAATTTCATGTTTCAAAATAAAACCAGTTCAAGTTTCTGTGAGAGCAAAAAACAAGAGGCAGACAGATTCAGAATTACTCAAAGAGCAATTTATTAGGAGATTATGTTGTTTTAGGTGACAGCAAGACACAAGGATCCCTACACTATGAGAAGGACATTGCTTATATGCTAAGCTAGACAAAGGTGGGCTACAGCCACCAGGAATGTACCTGGCCTTTCTCAGAAACTATTAACATGTCCAACATCAGTCTATTGAGCCAGACATGGTGGCACATGCCTGTAATCCCAGATAGGAGGCTGAGCCAGGATTGCAACTTCAAGATGGGCCTAGGCAACTTCTAGACCCTGTCTTAAAATAAAAAATAAAGGGCTGGGGATGTAGCTCAGTGGCAGAGCACTTGGCTAGCACACATGAGGCCCTGGGTTCCTTCCCCTGCACTTCAAAAGAACATAAAAGAAGCCAGCATTGACTTCCAGCCTGCTTTTCTCATAGGGTGATATGTATACATTTTTAAGAACTATTTTATTTTACTCTTTCCATTGACAAGATCACTGAGGTAGATATCTTTGTTCTGGTCATTCTGGATCATGGCAACCATTTTATTTAACCTAGGAAATGGCAACACTACCTATGCATTTTTGAAGTGAAATATTTAGAGGGGGAAAAAGCTCTCCCTTAAATCCTTCACCTGCAAGCTTCCTGCGTCGTCTTTTTGAGTGAGCACCTCCATCTGTGGACCAGGCTGAGGAGCCATGACCTAAGTCATCTTGACAGTTGTCCGTTTGCATTAGATCATCACCTTGTGTGCTGATACAACGTTTTTCGAATCCATTATTTGCCTCTCCCAAGTGTATACACTCTCAGGTAAAATGGAGAATCCCTGTTCTTTGCTAAAAAAAGTTACACTGACATTTGAGATCCCTTTCCCAAATTTCTGCACAAGATTATTATCATATGTCAAATAGGGATAGGACTTCCAGGAAAGGAGACCAGGCCTTGCTCAGCCTGGACTGCTTGGCTCAAAATATTTTCCCCAGAGATCAGCATTGGAGGAAAACTTTCCTCATCATGCACAGAGGAGCCAGGGACAAATTTATAATGAGGACATATGTGTATGTATTTAGAGTATATACTTAAGATGATTGTTAAGATGATATAATTTATAATTTTTGAATTAATATGGCTTAAAGGAAATGAAGTGAACTAGGAAAGAGGATGAGGATGGGGAACAAACCTACAAGAAATGAAAAGCACAGTGAAAGGCTGTTAGAGAATGATAAATAACTTCCTTCTCTCCGGATTCCCATATTTGCCTAGAGCTAGCCATACTTAGGCAAATAAATAAATAAATAACTTAATTAATTAATTAATTAATTAAAATTTTAGCATCAAATGGCCAGGTAATTAGAGCTTCTTTTGGGGTGCTAGGTGGGCACATGCCACCATCAGGGAATTCTCAATTAAGTGGAAGAAACAAATTGAAGAACTAAGCATAAGGCCAAGAATATTGGCAATGTTTAGAATTTTCTTTGTCTGAGTAAGAGGAAGTTAGTAAGCCTAGCTTTTGTCAGTGAAATTTTCAATTTTCAAACAATAGGTTAGAATTTGTCCAGTGTGTTGGCACTTTTGCAAACTAAATCAAATACTTACATTTGGGAAGCCATCCTTATCTAGGAGAATCAGATGGTTCCCTGTCTAGTTTTCCTGAGAGAATGGCTCCCCTAACTCCATCCTCTCCATCAGAGAAGTAGCTCCTCCTGGTCTTGCCCCCTTTACCTGTCTATCTACAAATAAAAGAGAGTTGAGCTACTCCAGGTTGTTATTGTTAGAGGCCAGAGCTGGTATGGCCAGACCTGTCATGCCCCCTCTCATTTAAAAAGAGTATTGGCTCTTGTGTGTTTATTGAGTAGGTAAGTTTATGGGTAATAGATTGAAAAACACTCAACACCATCCTCCAGCAGTTAACCCTTTTCTCATCCATGCCGGAAGTGGCAGAGAGGCCCTCCACACTTACAGGTCATTATCTATTGTTTAATCAATGATGGATTTACCCTGCTGCATCACTGCATGCGCTAGGATCCTCTCTCAGAGCATCTTATTTTGCTTGTTTACATTTTTTCTTCTCAGTTGAGATTTTCAAAGGTGATAGCCCAATTATCAGGTGCTGATATAAAATGAATACTCAAAAAGTGTAGATTCAATAAGGAAACAAAAACTTTCCTGTGTTTTAATCTTGCATAAATGAATCCCATTTTAGGAGCCATGCAATAAATGCAGAAATTATAAAAATTAGAGAAATTATAAAATGGACTATTATATATTTTCCTGAGAGCAATTGGTATAAAATGGTAGAAATAACACTGCTTATTTTTTTAAAATTCAATTGGCATAAAATAATAGCACTAATTTTAATATGGTTGAAATTGTCAAAAGCCGAATTAGAAAGTGAAGTCCAGAAAAGTTAACCAAAGCCTGCTTAAGGAATGGAAAGGAAGAGGCTGTCAGATTGAAGAAGGGTCTTATAAAAATTGTCACAAACCCATGTTCTCAAGGTAATTTGGTACTTGTCCAGAAAAACCAACAGCTATCATTGTGTTGTGATTCCCAAGTTCATTCATGAGTTCACTCTTCCCAGAGAGGGATGGATCATGCATATTTATCTTCACTATCAGAGCTGACAGATCCAAACAAAACCACACCCATTTTATGTTAATGAATTGTCTAAAATGTTCAATTGCTGGATGGATAAAATGTCAGATTACCTACAAAATACAGAACTTATGGGAATTCCAACAATTAGCAGAATGATATTTTCTTTTCAACATGACTTTAACAAGCCTTGTGTTGGTTTAGCAGCCTAAGCATGTATGAAGAGGTGGGAGAAAAGAGAACTCTTGGTGGTAATTGAGAGGGGGTCAGGGAGGAAAAGGGGCCTTCAGACCTGATTTCAGAAAGTCATTAGTAATGTATCACTTCCACTTTGTAGTTGGAGGACATTCCTAGGAACCATCAGTCTTTGCCTTTTGGATCAGCGAACAATTTTGTGAGTCTGTGGTAGCTCAGCTCTGAATGGGCTGGAAGTGAAGTATGCCTGCCCTTCTTACGAACGGTGGGAGATCAGCAAAGAAAATCCGTGTGACATTGTGAGCAGACAGATTTATCAATAACAACCAATTTTTCTGCCAAACAGAACTGTACTTCTGTAGTTATTTTTAAAATACTTTCCATACCCTCTTGGATATTCCTTACTTCCTACTTTTAGAAAAAATGAGTAACTAAAGAGAACCAAACAAATTTTGGTTCTTGGTATAGATCAAGAATTTTGATCTATAGAATCTTTGCTTATTTCAGAAATGTTCCCTTGTATGTACTATTTGCTGCTCAATACCAGAATAAAGCCAGTTCAAGGGATGTGAATTGCAGGTTTAATCATGAAAAAAATTTTTAAGAGTAATTTAATGTTATTGTAAAACTGGCTAGTTTAAGATTTGCTTGAGAAGCAGGAAGCCTATACAAGATGATATGAATATCACCTCTGAGAATCCAAGAGGGGAAAAAGTTTACTTATTAAGGGATTCTTTAAATATGCAGAAAATTTACATAATGTCATGGGAAAAATTAATTTCAAAAATTTATTTTTAAAAGTTCAGGAAAAAATAACATTTTCACTTTTTTATCATAAGAACTATTATATAAATCATTTTATGGAACCCTAGTATAGTGGATTTAGAGTTGATTCAAGCCTTAGTTGTATCACATTCTTGTCTTCTTTCTAACAAGCTGCTGGATCTCCAGGAGTTCAGTATCTGTACAATGGAGGTCAAATAAATACCTAACACACAGGGTGGTTGTGAGGGACACATGATAATGCACAAAAAGTACCTCACTCACAAGCTGGGTGGGGTGGCACATGCCTGTAATCCCAGTGGCTTGGGAGGCTGAGGCGGGAGGATCACGAGTTCAAAGCCAGCCTCAGCATCTTAGCAATGCCCTGAGAAACTCAGTGAGACCCTGTCTCTAAATAAAATACAAAATAGGGCTGGGGATGTGGCTCAGTGGTGGAGTGTCCTGGGTTCAATCTTCAGACCAAAAAAAAAAAAAAAAAAAAAAAAAAGTCCCTCACTCATAGAAAGCATCAGGTGTCATGCCCACTCCTAGTGTTAATTACCGTGTTCAGTGCCTTGCTTCAAATTCCTCAGTATGCTCAAACCCATTTCACTGGACTACCCAAACTCTTTTCACCATACCAAGCTGCATTTTATTTTGAAATAGTTTTAAGGAAAGCAAATTTTGATCTCAGACTTTTATTTCACTAACTCACCATATAAATTTTGAACTTAAACAACAACAATCCTTGTAACATCTTATCTTATTAAGAACTGTATTTGCTAAGGGCTAAACTTTTCTGAAATACGACTTATAGATAGCATTGATGTCCGAAACTCAAGGGCATTAGCAAAAGTTTCACCTGGAGATACTAAAAGACATTAGGATAAACTTACATTGAACTTGAAATGATTGACTAATCAAGGGAGTTCTATTATATACTCATGTAGTGAGGGAGAGAGAAAAAAGAGGAGAGAAATTAATTACAACAATAGTGGACCTTTCTGTTTGAATTGGTTTCAAGTTTCTTAAACAAGCTATAGCCAAAGATCATCTTCATGCCCCTATTTATTTCCAAAATTGTGGCTACTTCCTTATTATGGAATTGGCATTATGACACTGTCCATCTCTTCTAACCTCTTGGCCAGTTCCACTTTTTACTTGAGAATATTATCATCTAATAATTAGACTAGCAAATCATATATGTCTCTACCAGCCCTGAACAGATGCTTCCTCTTTGGTGCACCTACCCAATTCCCTGATGCAAAAGGATTCTCTGGTCTCTTACTTTATCCTTTTGTGTTTAATAATTTATATGTACTCTTTCCTAAGCCCTGTGGCTCCATAAGAAATCAATGTCCATACATTTATTTTCCCCAGCACACAATATTTTACAAATAAACTTTTGCTGACTTAAAATATTTATGCACCCATGCATGCGGGAATTGTGTATGTGTGTACTAAAAGTGCCTAACCTGGCTTAACACATACACTGTAAGTGTATAGGTTGTTCCAAACATTGACTCAGATATAAGAAGACAATATAGGAAAAAGTTATGCAAGAAGCATGATAACTCCATCATGCTTTGTGCACCATAAAGAATAAATTCAGTAGGGTAAATACAATCCAGATTATGGTATTTCACCTTTAGAGGTCCAGCTAGTCACAGCCCATGTGAACCTGCTTTCAGGACTTGACAGACACTGCAAGTGAAAATCATTTTGCTTCAGTACCAAGTTAGATCACACACTGGAAATTGATTCATCTAGGTTACATTGCAGATAGAGAAATACATTGGAAGTTTCTCCCTGAGAAAACCAGCTTGAAAATCATGTGAGTCTTGTCACTCCAGGAGACTTTATATGAAAGGAGTCTGAAGTGGAAGTTTGGAAAGTACCCATACTAAACTTAACTATTGCCAAGATTATTAATGCATCACTTTGATGAGCCAAGAATTTCCATTTTTCCCCATCAGGGAGGATGTCTCCAATAGTCTGAGGAGGAAAGAGGGCACATTTTTATTTTAAGAATAATGAATTTCAACTTGAAGAAAAGAATTGCAGTGAGGTTTTGACAGAGCCTGTTGGGAAGTAGAGGCAAGAATGATGTTTTATAAATGTTGGTATGAGATCGCTTTTGGTAGGTGCCTTCTGATCATCTAATTAGTATAATGTCAGCTGGGTTTGAGAATCATTTCTTTTTTATAAACCATCTGTTTTGTCATAAAAGTTCTTTATAAGCCATATGCAGGCAGAGCATTTGTTCTTTTTTTCAAAGCTATCTTCTGTGTTCTTTGTTTCTATATCCTGTGGCCTGAATGGTAATATTTTAAACTATTTAGGGAGAATGTAGGGAGTCTGGAATAAGAAATAAATGTTTGACAAGTAAGAAGAATCAATTGATTGAAGATATATGTGGGCATCAGTGGCCTTCTTCACTGGGGAACACATCTCTGACCCCGTCATGTGGAAGAAACAGTTTTCAAAATCATGAAACTTTACATCATGTTACCTTCTGAGCTTCAATTCCCCTATTTAAAAATGGGACAGTAAACATGAGAAATTTTGTAAGGAGTTAAGCACAAAAGAACAATGCAAAAAGAATAAATGATTAGATGAAAGCATTTTATAAAGTAAACGTGAAAGGAAGAGCAGTTGCAACAGTTGTATACATTTTAATCACTACCATAAAACAGTTACTAACTGCTAGAAAGCTGGCTAGCATGAGTCATCAAACAATTTTTGGCTACTGGTGACTCCCAAAGTTCTTCTTCCCCAGTTTGTTTTTCATATGCATTTGCTGAATACATTCGTACATCAGCAAAGTAGTAAGGTTAAGGAGCAGAAGATATCTAGGATGTTTCTCCATTGCTTAAACTTTAACATAAATCCCCAGCACAGATCTGTTCATTTACTCCCATCTCTCACTTGATCAGAACTCCATGGCTGTACCTGAGTTCTCTTGAGAAGCCAAGAGTCTGGCTGCATGTTAATAGCTCAGAAGCAATCACATGTTCAAGAACATCATTATCAACCAGAAGGTATGGATAGAGCCAAAAGGTCAAGCAAGAAGCACTAGTTATAAGCATAATTGAATACTCTTACAAACAGTTCACTAAACTCTTATGAATCATGAAAATTTTAAAGGGTGCGATATATAAAGAAATGATAGCAATCTTTTTTGGATAGCCAATTTCTTGGTAGTAATCGTAGTAGTGTTGATGTTAGTTGTTCATATTTGTTTAGTACGCTATACTTTTCTAAGTGCTTTAAAACAGATTATCTCACAATTTGCAGTTCTACTCAGTTCATCCCCATTTGCAGATATTAAGCTTAAAATGATGGCAGAAAACAACTAGAGACCCAAGTTAAGCTTACACACTTTTTGAGTCTACTACATGCAGAACTTTCCGATTATTTTCTCATGTAACATTTCATAGGGTATGCTATTGTCTTCGTTTGTAAACATAGTACAAAAGACTCAGGAACTTTGCCAGTCTCTTGATTCTTGAGGGAGGTAAGATTTGAACCTGAGACTTCTGACCTTTTTTGTCAGCCTGATTGCTGGCCATACTTGCACCCTGGGTCACTCTGAATTGCTCCTATGTGCACATAGAGAAGGAGGATGGAGAGAAACTGTAGGACAGAAAGCAGTGCTGTGCTGAACAGAGGGTCACACCACATCACCAGGTTGTGGTGTATCTCATCTTGTAAATGATAATGAATACTTAGCAATTGCTTTGTGGATTCTAACACATTTCCTCCTCACATGCTGACTAACAGCTGCATTCACTTCATGAAAGCGAGTCAGATGGAGACAATCAATTGAAAGTGTGGAAGAAAAGGTTTTGAAAAACAGTTTCTGGAAACACATTGATTTTAAATTTCACCTCTGCAATATCAAAGTCCAGAGCAACTATTTTTGAAATTGTGAACAAAAAATAATCTTCAAAGGAATTTTCCCCTATCTTAATATATTTTCCAGTAATGCAGTGATACCTAATACATGTGAAAAGATTTTAGGAATAGTGTGCATGGGTGTGCACACACACCATATGACTGAAAAACAAGAACTTAACAAGATGGTCAGTCATGCACAGGTGAGGGGTGGGTAGGTGTGAGCCTAACATAGGATTAACAATGAGCAGAACCCAGGACCCTGATCCTGAGAGTTTTAGCAGTTTCAGATTAGGATCAGGTGTTAAAACTATTAGCAAGCGGAGGATACCAACCAGTACAGATATTTCCTTTTTTGATCTCCAGTTGAAAACTGATAGGAGTTGTGAATTCATTGAGATTCGATGAGGGATTCAGAGAAACTGACCTGGGGATCTTTTGCAAGAGGGAATCTTCTGGAGAAATAGTTTGTAGAGTATGTAGAAATTAATTGAAATGTGTTTTGCAAGTAGTCTGCTTCTTAAATCATAATTGACATCAAGTTAAGAAAAGTAGTATAGCAATGGTTTTTGCTCAGACTTCTGTTTGCTTCCACTGAGACTGTTATTTTTCCTGTTGTGTTTACTCACTTACTGAAGTAGAAGTAGAAAGATGTATAGAAATTTTACTATAGAAGGGAACTTGAAATGTTCTAGTTACATGTTATCTAAAACACATTTTATAATAAATTATTTGCACAAAATTTGAAAGAGGGATTTCATGATCACTTAAGGATATATGGCATTTTACACTTGTTTTTAGGCCGTGACCATATAAATTGAAAAATTAAAAACACTGAGATGTTTTGCAGTTGAGATAGCTGTTTACTTTTGTTTGACTAAGTTTTTATTTTGTTTGTGAATTTATGTTCAATGACTCTAATTTGGGTAATACTGAAAGAACTCGTGGAACTATAGTTCTGAAATCACTCTTGGAAAAAAAATGGTTATTCCATTCCATTATTCCCTGCAGTTAATGGGATGGCAGCTCTGACCATAATATTTGTGAGCATGTTTTTTGTCCTATTAGGAACTCTGAGCAATAATTATGAATTTACTATCTCATGGTTACCTCTTAGTCAGTTTCAACTTCTTTAATGAGCACTTTAAGAAAGTTTTATTGTTTTAAGACTCTTGCTACAGAAGTTCCTGGTTATTGGGTACTCTGGCTAGGCAAGGATGATCTCAAAACAATGCCTAATTGTTCTGGAGAAAAATGTGTGTCCCATGAATAAATTAGGACCACCAGAGACCTTCTTTTTGTCCTGATTAGGGTCTGAACATCAGACTTCTGTTTGGGCCTCCAAAAGCTTGTCCATTAATTTATGATGACTTACTTCACACACTATCCATAACCAGAATGGCATATCTATCTAAACGCTAAGAAAGTCCAATTATCTAAACACCAGCTTTTGAAAACTGATTTAAAACTTCTATGATTTTGTCATGTGCCATTAAATTAAGGGTTTGTTCATACAGATTTTCTACTGAAAAATAAACTTCTATCCCCTGCGTCCGCAAAAGCAATTTTTCCTCAATGTAGCATCAGAAAAAAACCTAGTCCAATGAAATTTCAACTTCTATCCCTTTGATACTTCCTTTCAAATTCTGTGCTTCTGTGAACATATTTGAACCTCTATCCTGTTAGCTCTTTCTCTGTTTTTGTGGCATCCCCTTTCTGAAAACATGAACACACACATGCACACACACACTCTGTAATTGCTATTATCATCATCCAGGGCTTGATCCCAGCCACTGATATAAGTATTGGGAAAGACAGCTCAAAGGCAACAGATACAGCAGGCTGCACAAGGTTTCTTTCCAACTTTCTATTAGTTGGCACTTTTGAAGAGCAGTTGGTGGTCACACTATAAATCTATCAGACTATATCACATTCCCCTATCTTGCCTACAAGGACAGCATCTGTTCGGCTGAAAAAAAAAAAAAAAAAAAAAAAAAAGCAAGGAATACTCAATCATGCTTTCAGTTTGCTAGTCTAATCTACCAAAGGAGAAAATTGTCTTAGTTTGGCTTCTCTTGTTATTCCAATCCATTAGGGAACTGTCATAAATCTTTATCTTTTTATAACACTCCTGATTTTATTTATGCAAGTCTGTTTTTTTTTCCCATCTCACTGAAGTAAGAATTTCTGACCATATCCAGTCTATTGGCATCTCTCTCATCTGTGGTTTTGCAAATATTACTTCATGCTTTTTCTCAAAGGTGTTTGCAGATTGTTCATTTGTAAAAGATTGTTCATCCAAAATATTTTAAACTATTTGTATTTGAGGTCAAATTCAACTCACATTTCATTTGTATTATTGCTAAAAATCATCTTTATAAAATAATGTGCTCAGAATATTATTACCTCAAGAGGCAGGTTGGACACATGATTCTCTATCTAGCACCTATCCTATTCAGATCATGAAATGATTGAAATCATGAAGAAAATAAGAATAAATTAATAATAGTACTCACAAATGATTAGAGGGCAGTGATCATTGAACAGAAAATCCTGAATATCTACTGCCTGTGAAATTTGTCAGAGAAATAAGAGGAAAGCATAATTCACATATAGGAGGACACTGTAGAAAAGGGAGAGGCAGGATTTATGGTGTTTGAATTTAAAATCAACAGATACAAGCGAGTAGGACTGGGGCTTCTTAAACTTCAATGTCATCTCACCTGCAGAATGTGTTAAAATGCAATCTGATTAGAAAAACTTGGCTGATGGACAAGGGCCTGCTTTTATTTCCAGGTGGTGCTAATACTACTGCTGGATCTGAGACATCGCTTTGAATAATAAGTGTCCTAATCAGAGGCTGTCTGGGGCAAGGCCCAGCAATGTTTTTAACAAACCATCCAAGGCATTCTGATACATGCTCAAAAGTGACACTATAAATCTATCAGACTATACCACATTCCCCTATCTTACCTACAAGATCTCTAGGATTTCAGTGAACGTTGAAGTGCATTCTGTTCAGCTAACCTATTACTCTGCCTTTTCCAACACTTCTGTGCCCCTCCTCTTCCAAGTTGCAGGCTCCACAAGGGTTTTCTCCTAAGCTGAAAACCCTACTTCATTCCCTCCAGAGGAATTAATCAATGTTCCTTGGGAGAGCTTACAATGTTGACTTGTTATCTGAAGTAGAACAAAGCAAATTTGGAGATAACCTTTATCTTACCATCTACATGGAAAGTGAACAAAAAAAACAGCTCTTCCCAGGAGAAAAAAATCTCTCCCAGTGATCCACTCCAGGATGAAGCATTTTTTCTTTTGGTATTTGCATGATGGACTGTCAAGCTTCCTACCAATGCCCCACTCACCTGGCATCTCACTACCATTTGACAACTTGCACCAACATTAACGTGGAGCCTGTGTTTAGTTTTATTCCTAATATTTTCAGAGATCAGTTCATGACAGCCTTATTTTAAAATGCTTAAAGAGTATTTAAGCTAAAATCTACGTGATGAAATGTTTATTCTCCTATCTTAATAATGATCTGTATGACCAGGATTATATTTAGCATTTCAGGTTCTTTGAAGTCTCATTTCTAGAGCCATAAAAACAGCCAGAACCTAGTCCTCAGGCACTCTACTTCCTGAACAATAGCCTGCTCTATTTTCCTTTCTCTCAATCTATAGCAATTGATGTCAACATTTTGCAAGTAGGTGCATCTCAGGGATCTGTGACAATCTCCTCAGTAGTAGTAGCTCATTAGAATTGCTATGTTAAATGTTGCTGCTCCTGGTGGGTGGTTAGGGCAGCAGAAGGCATGCCTTCCTGGAATGACACATTCAGATCTCCAGGGAGACAGGACGTTTGCTAAAGCTTCCAAGAGGATTAACTAGTTACTGTAAAACTCAAGAAAGGGTGACTGGAGGACCCCGGCGGGTAGAGCTCCCAAAGGCGGAGGCGGGCGAAAAGAGTGCACTCGCCAGAGTCAGACAATAGTGGTAGCTTGATTTTATTAGAATGTGTGTCCCGGGCGAAATCTCTAGCCCCCCGGGGGTGAAAGTCGGAGTGGGAGAGCCAGGAGAAATCGCACGTGGCTTTGGCTGCTCAGGGTTTTATACAGAGGAAGGGGGTCAAGGGTCCTGCCCAGGAAAAGGTGGACCCAAGGTGGACGTCAGGGTCAGCAGGTCTGCCTCATTGGTCACTTCTGGCACAGTGTGTTGCTAGGTGACCTTGCTCCCTCCCCCTGCAGCCGCCCAATTAGACCTAACAGTTACCATTTGGGGATTTGAAATCTTTGCATATGTTATTTCCATGCCCTTCTTAATTATGTCTCCAGATTGGAGTCATTCTTTACAAATATCAATGTTTCTTTCAAACCACATTATGCTCTAAAAAAATAATAGAGGCAAAGCTAAGGCCCCTTGAACATTTTCTTCCTTCACTGTATAAACCATTTTCCTTCTATGTGACTCTCCATCTAGGGTCAGTATTTATAGTTCTACTTATATTCAGGGCTGATACTCATCTAATATCATGACGCAAACTTACTTTCTAAAAATACTTTCCATACAATAGCATGCTTTCTAAATCTTAACATTTACCTATAATATATATATATCGTATTTATTTCTGAATATTATATATTCTGAAGAATCTTTCAAAAAGTAGAAATATAAATTGGAATATAGCTATTTTAGATAACAAAATGAATACCATTGTATACACCAGTTTCTTCATATACTTATTTGCATATTAACTTCAAGTTCTTTAACAGAGTAAAGCGAAATAATAATTTTTTAAATTTTTCTTTTTTAATTACTTCTTAAGGAAGATATTGTGATAAATCTGAGATTTCACATTCCATGATTTTTTTTTCTAAAGCCACCTCTGGCTGCTTTTGAGATTTTTCTCCTTATCCTTGATTTCTGTTTGGTTATAATGTATCTAGCTATGGATTGAGTTATTTTATCTGGAAAGCTATATGTTTGAGTACTTTTACTCTGCTTTTTTGATTGGAGAGCTCATATCTTTGTTTTAAATCTTTATAAACCTTAGCTGTTGGTTTATTCAATATTATTCTCTGTCATTTACCCTATTTATTTTTCCTCTGGGATTATTGACAATCTTTTCTTCCAATCTGTCTTGTTGTGTGATTTATTCTGTTGACCTAATCACCTAATTTGCTGTCTAACTGTATCTAGTTATTATTATTTCATCTAGTGAACTTTTAATTGACATAATGATTACATTATGTTCTTTATTTCCATAATTTCTAATTAACTCTTTTTTTTATAATACAAAGGATTTTTAAGGGATTGCTTTTCTCTTAAGTTAATATTTAACTTATTAAGCATATTAAACATCTTCTAAAATATTTGTTCGGCAAAATTAACTTTATCTAGAATGTTTTGATTTCTGTAAGATTTGATTTCTTCATGTGTTAGCATGATTACAGTCTCATTTGATGAGACTCATATGTTTTTTTCTCTCTCCTGCTTACTTTCTTTAATACTCATCCAACTTTGAATTGTTGTTGGCAATTGTCTCTGAGATCTCTGAGCAGCAAATCAGACCTTGGTTTCATAAGGTGGTGACTCTGGAGAGAGAAGATCCTGTCCCAGAACAGGCAGAAGTCTGCTTGGCTCACAAATTCTTGATCCACAGTCTCCTACCCTAGGTCTTCAGGTTACTCAGAGCAGAATTGAGTAGTACTGTTCAATTAAGTAGCCAGTAGCCAGTAGCCATGTATAGATATTTAAATTTAACCAATTCAATTTAAAAGTATGCTTTTAAATCATACTAGTCCCTTGTGTTCAATCATCTATCTTAATGGGTAGTACTTTTTCCTTTTTCTTTTTCTGTTTTATTGTTGCAGGCAATTCTGTTGGATAGTGCTGCTCCAGAACTTCTGCCCCCGTCTCCCCCTCCCTTCTGCAGTGTTATGGGATGACTGTTTTTGAAATGGCTTAGCCACATACTCAGGACTCCCAGTTTCAAGCAGAGATACTGGGTCTGTTCCTTTGTGCCCTGGGGTCACTTTTACCTCATTGTTCCTGAGGATGCTGAATATAATCCTGGTTCCCAGAATTGGGCCCAAAGCTTATAAATCCGTGGTGACAGAACTGCTCACTGCTTCGCGTTTGTGTTTTCTTTTCTGGTCTTTAAATGAGAAGCTGATTTTATATTTTAATGTTTATAAATAATTATTTGGAGCAGAGGGATTTCTGGGACAAGAATTTTGTGCATCATTTGAGCTGGGGCTATAGCTTAGTGGTAGAGCACTTGCCTAGCATGTATGAGGCACTGGGTTCGATTCTCAGCACCACATCTAAGTAAATAAATAAAATAAAGATCCATTTAAAAATAAAAAAGAATGTTATGCCTCTTAACCAAAGGGTAATGCATTTATTTTTATTATGGACTTATTATATTATATTTTTCAACAATCTCTTTTTACACATACCCATTTTTAAAATGGGTTGTTTGTTGATGGATCTTTATTTATATGTGGTGCTGAGAATCCAACCCAGTTCCTCACACATGCGAGGCAAGTGCTCTACCACTGAACCACAGACCCAGCTCCTACACATACTCATTTTATGGCCATTTTGGAGACCTCCAGGTTTCACACTAATGCTGGCATTAACATTCCTGCACTTATCTTCTACCTAAGTATAAAAGGTCCTTTGTGGGCATATGGCAAGAAAAGGAGCTACTGGGTGAGAGGGTACATGCACACTAGGTATTGTTTTATATTGTTTTTCAAGATTGCTGCAACAATTTACACACCACTCCCCAAACCTTGCCAAAATTAAGAATTGACTTTTGTACATAATAGAAGTAAAATGCTATCTCAATTTTTATTGATCATTAAAGAATATTTTTTTTCTTTTTTTTTTTTCCTTCTTGGATTTCTCGAGTTTGAGGAGTGAATCATTTAGGTTTTCTCTGTTGTTTACCTGTTAGTATCCTTTGCTCATGCTTGTTTTTTCCTTACTGACTTTCGGTAGTTACTAACATGTTCATGAAAATAGAATTTTGTGGTTGTGTTTTGCAATGATCTCATTACTTTTGAATTTCTTTTTAAACTTATTTCTGTGACTTTTAAAATTGTGCAGAAGTGTTTGCTGTTGTTTTTGTATTAAGAATCAAATGGATGCATTTTTAATTATGGTTAGTTTTTCTTCTGTGTCTTATACAGTAAGTTATTTCCTAGCCTAAATTTATAGAGATATTACTTTCCTTTACTTTAAATTACTCTAATTTAAAATTATTAAATTTTTGTTTTTCACATTTAAATATATAGTATATTTGGATTTATCTGTGCATCTGGGTGTGTTGTTGGCCCCTGCTTTAATTCTTCCTCCTGTGTAGATGGTTGGTGTTCTCTGATGCTTATGGTCTTCTCTCCCTTGGACTTCCATCCTTCCTAAGCATTAGACTAGTCCCATGTAGGTCCATTTCTCTTTTTGCTATTCTTTACCATTGGTCTGTTTACCAAATGACTCATTTCACACTGCCTTTACTACCAGTCTTTGTTTTTTGGACAAGTCTCCTTGGACCTCCGCCATGTATGTCTTCAAACTTCTATTTATTTACTGACACACCTACTTTCACACTTTAATGTTCTGACATTTTTAATCACACAAATACACATGCATTAAAAACACAGGGAAATTAAATTAAATTTGTAGATACATTTGAGAGAATTGTCATTTTATAATGCTGCTCTTTTCATTGATGAAAACCATACACCTATTTCTCCATTTATATAATCTTAGCTCCTTCATGGACTTTTATAATTTTGTCTGAAAGGATCTTATGTGCGATGGCTAGGTTTATTCCACTGTAATTTGTAATTTGCTTGCCATTTTGAATGGGATTTATATTTTTGAAACTATTTTTTTTTTCTAAATATTTGCTCTTGGGACATACATAAGCAGGGATATTATGAGTTTGTTTTTTCAAGTAAGGTTAAGGAAATTCATTATTTTAAGAGTTTGAATTTTTATACAGTGTCCATTATTTTGTGGACTAAAACCACCAGTAAATTACCTCAAATTTTGACAGCAGGAATCTTTGATTTGTCTCTGACTTGAAAGGCAAAGCTTCTAACATTTTCCCATCATGCAGTATGTTACATAGGACAGAGAACCTCAAACCTTAGGATGCACCAGAAACACCAGGAAGGTTTGGTTAGCTAGTGATATTCCTTCCCATGCCCCCAAGATTCTGAATCAACAGATCTGGACTGGGTAAGATAATTTATATCCCATAAGAAGTTCTCTGGAGATGCTCTTGCTTCTGACAAAAAAGAAACATTGATGGGAGAGGCTGGGTGTGGAGAGTGAGAGACAGGGTACTAAGTTAAATATTCTGGCTGGTCCCGCCAGGGCTCACAGAGAAGGTGCCTTCTGAGCAGGGCTGAGGATAAGAGTGAGTTAGCCGTGAAGAAGCCTGGACTAAGCATCCCAGGCAGGCAGAACATGAAAGTGATCCTGCTGTGTTTTAGAAACTTTAGGCAAACTGTGGCAACAGGAGTATTGTGGTTGAGCAGCATTCCTAAGAGGTAGGTTGGAGGAGTGACAGGAGGCCAAGAGGAGAGCTGTGGAAGATCATCCTAGGGACTCATTTCACTTGCAGTAGAGGACATGCTCTGAGAAGTAAGATAATTCGACTTCTGTTTTCTAAGGATCATCTAATCATTGTGTTGAGATTAGATAGCAAGGAGCAAGTATGGAAACATGGAGACCAAGAAAGGGGATATTTTAGTCACCCAGAAAAGGGTTGTAGCAGTGGCCATGAGGAGAAGTTACCAGGTTTCCATTCCTGCCCTTAGATGAGGGGTGTTTGAGGAAGAGAGGAGAGGAGGCATAGTTGCCACCAAAGCTCTTGACCTGAGCAAGGAAAGCATGTTGAAGGGCTATTCAAGGGGACAACAGACTTGAATTTGGGTGTGTGTGTGTGTGTGTGTGTGTGTGAATGAGAAGAGCTATGTGAAGAAGCCAAACTATTGTCCCAGTGTACCAGATATGAAAAGATCAAGGATTCATGAAGTCCATACTTGGGGACTGGTGTTTTGTTGTTGCTATTGTTGTTGTTTTGATTTGGTTCTGGCCATTAAAACCAGGGACACTCAACCACTGAGCCACATCCCTACTCCTTTTTATTTTGAGACAGGCTTTCACTAAGTTGCTTAGGACCTCGCTAAGTTGCTATGGCTGGTTTTGAACTTGTTATCCTCCTGTCTCATCTTCTAGAGCTGCTGGGATTAGGGGTGTGCACCACTGCAACTGGCTGGGGGCTGGTGTTTTTAATGAAAGGTGATTAAAGAATTTGGGATCAATTTTGTACTTCCTTCTGGGAAAGATTATATTTTGAAACAGTCTAATGTTAGAACTGATTCTCTACAAAATGTCAAAAATATCTTTGAATTATTGAAATGCATATGGGAATACTAAGGTTTCCTGTGGTTGAGATATGTTTATTACTCTGCCTCTAATTTATGCCTCTGAAAACCAGTAGTGATTTGACTCCTATCAAATCACTGAAAACACGGATGGATGCTTCTCCAACCAAGTGAACTTTCCTTCTTATACCAGGATGCCTGTGGTGAGCAGTTGCAGCTACAGCTTTGTTCCAGGGACAAAAAGAGTCTTGTGGAACTACAGCACCATATGCTGCTTTGTCATTTTCTTAGGCATTTACTTATTCTTAAAGAGCCAAGAACAACTTTTTCTGCTTCTGATTTATATAAAATATTTATCTTATATAAATGCTTGCTTTCCCTTTTCCAGTATAACTCTGATTACCTTTGATTAACCCTGGATATGAAATGGATTATGCCATAATTAAAAGATTGGGTTTTCATACAAGACGGAAGTTGCAAATCTTAAATAAGGATCCATGTCTATTGTTGATAGTCCAACAGGAAGAATATCA